>JAWPHD010004379.1:0-160000 GCA_037043455.1 Cyrtodaria siliqua
TGTCCTGTGCTTTTGATGAAATGCCAGGCGCAAAGGTTGTGAATGCGACTTCCCTCCTCCGCGCCCTTTCACAATACGCTTGTAAATTGTTCGATATGATAGAGAATAATTGATGAACTTACTGTTAAACGCATATTATAGTTTCTTTCAAAACTGTCTTTTAATCGTTGAAAAAATCAGTTGTTCAAATCCGCGGATTGTGTATCTAAATCCGGAATAAGTACTGGAACAGTCCTGAGATTGCCAAAATGTATTTGGGATTTGGAACGTTTGTTGCATACATTTTACTCACTGAATAGGATTATCTACATATTCCGTTGTTGTTTTTTTCGTTTTTTTTTTTTGTTTTGTTTTGTTTAAATATGTTACCACATCACAAAATGTTGGACAGAAAATGATACACACCACAGACCTAATTCTGTGATAATATTGACTAGGCGAGGCGTAGGAAAGTTTGAGGACCAGAGGCTGTCTAGAAGGGTGACTGGTGTCAACCCAAGTTGTATTGTATAACACCCTCATAATGTGCTTCAGTTGCATGTGAATTGTGCATATGCATAACATAAAGCTGCATATATATTACCTTCCGGTTAATTATTGTTAATGAAAATACTCGGTCCAGAACGCTCGACCACTCGGTTGCGTTTTACTTACAGATACTTATAGATCCTCTTCTGGTAATAGGCTATCCTCAGCCTCTTAGACCAGCTCTTCCTTTTCGTTATCAATGCTTATTTAAATTTCGTCATAACCGGTCATATTAATCAATTCTCTATTTTGGTACTTAACTTGTTTTTTTTTTCATAATTTGTCCAATTTTCGCTCAAAAAAGCATGTACAGTTTTGACACTTACAACCTACACTGGCAGTGAATTCCAAATGTCTACTATTCGATAACAAAACGAGTATTTTCTAACATTAAGATCCGGTCTTTTTTTTTTTTATAAAGTGTATACTGATGTCCTCGTGTAGTTGATTCTGTCGGCATTGTCAGTGTATTTGATACCTCGGGATCATATTTACCAGTAGCCAGCTTAAAAGTTTCTATCATATCGCTTCTAAATCTTCTGTATGCCAATGTAGGTAGGTTAAAAACTCTTAATCTTTCTTCATATGATAATTCCTTCATAGCAGGTAATAATCTTGTCGCTGGTCTCTATACATTTTCTATCATATCTACATGTTTTTTAAGGTGTGGATTCCATACTTGATTCGCATATTCTACATGTGGTCTTACACGTTTTGTTTTTATATCATAAATATGTTCTTTAAATGATGACTATACTGCCAAGCTGTACATATAATTCAAATAATGTGTGCTTCTATCACAAAATAGTCTAATTATTTAAGGGTCTGGAGGCGATCTGGAAGTATAAGGTGTGCCATTTCAAATACGAGTTAAACCATCATATAATGTATTTTTAGTTGTATATTCATTTTTGATATGCACTAATCTAGATCCCGTAAAATATTCGATTTAATTAGTGTTAACAGGGAGTAAGCATTTCCCTGGTGTTTATGAAATAATTTGGTCGGGAAAACTCAATCTAGTTTTGGTGCATACATCACTAACACGAAGTCACGCGATGCTTTAACGCTGTAATAAATTCCTGTTTTGTGATTTACATTTACACTTTTATTTAATTATGTGTACATGAACAAAAATTAATATTGATGATTTAACAACAAATACAAGGGAGTCCCTGCAAATACGTCGTGTTATTGTCTCAAATAAAAATTCAACCAAGCTCAATATGCGGTTGAATAATAATCGTACAACGAAAAATATCTAAAATAACTAAAGCTCGATTCTGAATAGCCGCGAGAATGAAAGCTATTGCAGTGCAGGCCCGTAGCTACGCTGAGACAGTTGCATCGGTAGCAAACATTGGGGACATACCAAACACTGAAGCAGGCATTCCAATGGAATATCAAATAAAATCACTCATATAAGCTTAACAATATCTGTTTAACTTAAAACTGAACATCTGGCCCGGGAATGCGCTAAAATGCATTAAATCAAATGTCAAAGAAAAATCCAGGGTACATGTTCTCAGACTCCACTAGGAAGGGGTTTGTCTTGGTTAAATTTCAGGGATGGATACGGGCCTACGTTGCGTATCCACCGCAGAATCATAACGCGACCCCCGCCACTCCCACC
Organism: Cyrtodaria siliqua; assembly: GCA_037043455.1. Lineage (NCBI taxonomy): Eukaryota > Metazoa > Mollusca > Bivalvia > Adapedonta > Hiatellidae > Cyrtodaria > Cyrtodaria siliqua. The sequence continues at coordinate 2,162 of JAWPHD010004379.1, forward strand.
ACCCCTTAAAATTCCCCCATAGAGCAGGTGGGTATAAGGACCGACCCCATCCATCCCACCCTCCGTACCTCAACCGGACAAACCTCAAATAACACACGTGCAAGTACACAACCCGTCAAAAGGAAGCATACCAGGCCAATCCAGGCATTACAGTTTGTAACAGGACCTGTGTGTTATACAGTCTATCTACAATCCCTGTTCGTAACGACTGTAGATTTCCAGCAGACATGTTTTCCTTTTGAAATATCTCGCGCTCTGTCCGTTCTGTATTTGGAAACCTAGCCTAACCATGGGATAATATAAAGACCTGCCTAACCTAATGAGCATGTGCGTGTGTTTGCCGAGTGTTTAGAGTCTCTGACTTGAAATCACTTGCCGCACACCGCTGTGGGATCGAGCCCTCATGGGACCTGGCATCTTAATGTGAGGAAGCTATCAACCTGGCTTCTTGAAAGTCGATGGTTCTATCCAGGTGCCCGCCCGTGTACGAAAATTGCCTGGAGGGGCACCAGCCACCTGGGGCCTTCATCCAACAATGGAAGCCTAGGAAGTCGTCATATTTTCCAATTTTGGGCCATTGCTGACATACAAATCACAATGTTTATAATACACAAAAGAGAACATATTAACAAACGTATGATATGTGATTCTGATTAATTAGAACTTATATTCATACACAAGGAGACAAAACACAACAACAACAAAACAAACAAACAAACAAGGGAACACACGAAAGAACAACAACATTCAAATATACAAACACACCTATTATGTTAACTACATTTTCACTCTCATTACTCATTAAAAACAAAAAGTTATTTTTTTGGACAAACTGGTAAAGTTTTTACATAAACTTGACACCTCTGATTGACAGGACAGCATGAAATGACTCTCAGATTACACATTCTACAGAGCCTGTTTTCTGCAGCAATATCTCAAGACGATGCGCACTTATTCAAAATTTAGTAAATTGTGATCTTACTTCTGGATCTCAGAACCTAATATTAAATGTTTTTCAAATTTCCAGATGTTTTTGAATTGTGAATATGTACGTAACTTTCCTACTTTTTCAGAGTTGCACCTGAGTATTCTGTTCTGTCCAATTCAATTTTCATTTCAATTCATGTCAATCAGATGGCCTCTACTCCCTGGAACACATTATGATGTTTGCACAATGTATTCATATTTTTTAAACGGAAACTTGCGTTTATTACATGAGAAGTGTTTCTCACAGCACACCAACGTAATGGTGGCAGGATTTTTTTTTTTTTATTTTCTTGCGGCTGATGAGCTACTAGTGGATAAATGCACATCGATCATGTGATCATTATAAACAGGTATTTACTCGTGTGACATTTGTATTTAACATATTTTGCTGAACTTTAAGGCTTAAATACACTAAAGATGTCTTCATTGCGTTCATTGTATCTATTTTATGTTTAAAAACATCATAACATGTCTACTGCTTCATCATGAAGATAAACATAATATGTCTGCTATTAAAAATCAAGAAGAAAAATGGGTAGTTAGATACTGGTAAGAAAGTATTTTCAGAACGTTTACAAACACTTGGAAAGATTTCAACATTTGCTCATCCCCACCTCATTCATACCCCGTCTACTTTCACTTTTGAAATTCACATGACCTAAAACTCTCAAAAGAATGATGAGATTCAGAATATCAAATCAATAATTGAGTTATTTAATTACATGTCCCCAGAATACAGTTACAGCCCAAAATTGGGTGGTACGATTCACCTGAATGGAGATGAAACACTAAATACCTAAAACTATCCACCGGTATGGAGTCTGAGACCATAACGTAAATTTAAAGTCCTACAGTACAGCTCACGCGAAACACACACTTTACTCTTTCACGCCGAGTGAGGAATTCAGAAATCGCGTAATTACGCGGAGTTTGGACGATAAAACTACGCCGAGCGGAAATCAGCTACGTGACGAACGACTAGCGTAATTTCGCCGAGATACTCCGCGTAGAAAAACTCGGCGAATGCCGAGTCGTCAATTATACAGGTAAATGACCTTTTTAGCGGACTTGAACGAACGACTAGCGTCACTTCGCCGAGAAACTCCGCGTAGACAAACTCGGCATTCGCCGAGTCGTCAATTATTCAGGTAAATGACCTTTTTATCGGACTTGAATGTTTCTGTCTGAAACAATGATGAAAGGCATTCGTACAGGTAATGTACATCTGCATAGATCTACGTGTTTTATTTTTATGTTTTTTTGTAAATGTACACTGTGCGTGAAGGTAATAAAGTTACCTTATAGTTGATGAAAGTAATAAAGTTACCTTATAGTTGACGTTTGTGCTGCTGTACTCTCAAATGCAATTAAACACAACTGTCATGAGGACGAAATAATTATTTTGTTTTAATCTGTAACGGCAACCAATGCTAGCTTCCAAACACAAAACTTAAATACACACTCTATTTCTTAGCACACGTTGTCTTACACGTTGTCAAGCGCGTTGCCATGGTCAGGACTCTGAATCAGGCGTTTTTATGTGTATTGAGCATGTGTATTGAGCAGAGTTACGATATTGTAAACATGTACTATACATGTACATGTCGCAGTAACCAGGTTAGATCACGCTTCCATTACACTAGTATAGATAATTAGGGACGTACCGTGGTATTCTCTTGGATAAATAAAATATGTTATGTAATATGTTACTGAGTAAACTACAGTATATACATGTATGTAAATACATATTTCGTTTGCGTGGATGTTTTGTGGTATCAGGTGCGTGTACTTACATGAACCTACGTAAGTGGATTTTAAGACCAACTTTATAAAAATATTTGCTGATTTTGTCAAATACGAGGGTTGATCAACAAAAAAAGTTGATACTGGCCTTATAATTCCTTAATTACAAGTTATTTGGAAAAAAAACATATTAATAATTTAGTCTGTCCATTGACAATATCCTTGACATAAAAATGTTCAAAAGTATGTGGTGTGTTTTTTTATGAACAGCACCTGCCGCAATCCGTCGCACCAATAATAATACATAATGAAATATTTAAACCATCACTGCAGTGTCATCACTGCTGCAGTGTCATCACTGCAGTAGGCTATCTATTTATAAAAATGATGTAAAATTATCCTTTAACCTAGCAACCAGGGCAACAGAAGTTTGGTCGTAGAAACACTTAAAAAAAGTATAAAAGTCGAACAGGAAAAGCAGCTTTCCCAGAATACAGTTAACTCTAAAACACGCAAAACGAAAAACATGAATGGAAATGTTAATAAGGAATATGACGTCAAAAACACACAAAAAAGGTTGACAATAGGGCTGTCGTCTTCAAACGGTCAGTGGCAAAAAAGACCGGGGTTTAAACCAGGTTCTAGGGTGCACCAAACCTCAAACACCCTACTGTCATCCCAAACTCTAAGCTAGTTTTGGGAGCATATATAACTCATTCCTTCTGATTCATATGGTGTAGTCTTGTCGATATATCGCAACATCTACATCAGTCTTGGTTTGTGATCACTCAGTTACATATTAACATCAGCTAACAAACACTAAACTATTGTGAATTAATAAGAAAAACAATAAACTATTGTGAATTAATAAGAAACAAAAAAACACAGAGTCCTCATGTTTTAATATACAAGCATGTTCTTAAAAAATAATAATTTTCAACCGAACTTGATAAACGGCAAAGTTGTTTGCATTTGTGTTTGGTAATGACTATAGAGGGAGAAGTATTCCATTTTAAAACTTCTAACAAGAAAATATGTTATTGTTCATGTTTATAAACAGCTAGCTGACATGTAAGTAGAAAAAGTACACACACATATATATATATACAGCCTTATACACACGCATAAACACATCGAACATCAGCAAATGGATATAGTTGCACAGTTACATGTATGTTTCATTACCACATCAACACTTTTTTTTTAAAGTTTTCCCTGTCATCAGTCACTTGTATTTATGTACTGCAACATGGAGAAAGCGTCTCCAAAAGTGTATAGACATATTCAACTGCAAGTTACATGTAAAAAAATTCAGGCTTATGTTTTACTTTCGCTAAATTTGTTAATAAGGGAATACGCCAGGGCGATGTCTTTAGACCTATTTATTTACTTTCGGAATATGTTGCTTGGTATAACTTAATGGACGCAGTATCCAACTTGTTTGATAAATTCAATATTAATCAGGCACTCGTGTAAGATCATTATTAAAACATCGATATTAAAGGGGAAAAAACAAGGTAGACACAATTGTAAAAAAAAAATCACCCTCCCTCTAAAACTACGATTTAATTTGTGACTAGAGGAATTCGCCAGGGCGATGTCTTTAGACCAATTTAATTACTTTTGTAAATCGCGTAAGATGCTGCATGGTATAACAACAGGGGATACATTTTTTTCAGAAAGTCGATTTAAAAAAATGCTTTGATATGAAAAACACATCTTCTCAGGTTAATGACTTCAAACAAATACTTAATATTTCATAACAAGATGCGTACAGGCAATTTAATAAAAATCTAACATGTCATTGAAAAAGACGACGTGTTTTTTCTCACCTTCATGATCAATGTCTCTACATCTAGTTACTACATGGTTCATGTCAACTAGGTCGTGTTGAATTGTGTATACAGTAGCGTAGTGATACTATTGTTGCCGCGTCGATCTTCAAGACTTTCCCAATGTTGGTTGTTAACCATATGATTGTGTGGTACGCAGTGAGCTGCCCTATACGTACATGCGCAAGTGCCTTGCTTGGAGGTTCTGGAGGTGTGTGTCCCAGACTGTGGAGGCGTTGGAGGATGTTACATGGTGTAGGAGGAAGTACCAATTCGTGGATCAAGACATTTTGGGGAAAAAAAAGTTGTTCTTGAAGGATATGTCACTCGTCCACTGCATAATTATGTTCTTTCCAATGTACCACAAGAACAGTATGTGGCCCTTTTCTCGGTGTTGGCCTAATGACCTGCCAGAACATAGAAGTCCAGCGTGTACAGTAGAAGTAAATGAGATACTTCGATCGTCGAATGGCTTGAATTCGAGATCCATGTTAGTGTTCACACAGCATATTCTGGCTATCAAAGTGCCTAGTGCTGCTACTGTGGATTATGTGCTCAAGTACTTTGCACGTGAGGAAGACGTGTCAAAACCTTGCGGCCTGATATTTCTCTTTTTGAAAACAGGAATTATCCATGAGTTGCACTAGTATTCTGGAACTTCCTGTGTCCAATGGGTGCTGGTATATATAGAGTTAGAGTGGTTAGAATTGGAGCAAGTTCCTTTGCTGTTTCCTTAAAGAATAATGAGGTATAAAACCCGAGCCTGTCGTTTTGTGAGGTTTGAGATGAGTTGTCGCAATAGCATATACACATCATGTAGGTTTATGATGATGTCCTCTGCTTATCTTTACAGAGGGGTAAAATCCCTTTCGCATTCATGTTCATTTTATCATTTTTGTCATGTTCATTAAAGGTCTTCATCATAATCGATGTATTGTTTCAGGTAGCCGATGACAATGATCGTGGCTCCAGCGAAAAATGGAATGTTTCCAACATTTGCAGTGACTCTACAGTTATACATGTGTCATTTTGCACAATGTTATTTCGATGTAAATGCAGGCCTGCCAAAACTTTTTAACACAAACTCATGAGATTTTTAAAATTTAAGATTTAAAGCGCGCGAAGAACATTTTAAACGAAAATTTGGAGCACGCGAACTAGATTTTCGGACTACTTTTTTTAAAGTGCAAATTTAAATTAATTATGCAATTAATACAAATTGATGCAATGTTTGATAGTTATAGAAAATATTAAATATTAAACAAGTTTTTTTGTTGTTGTTTTTTTGTTGCAACAGGACCAATTTGGGAAATAGCTGATAAACTGTGAAAATCTAGCTGTTAAATCATGAACATTTTGTTTTGATGAAAAATCCGGAGATTTTACCTTAAATCCGGAGAGCGACTGAAAAATCCGGAGAATTCGGATTTTATCCGGAGATTTGGCAGGCCAGTAAATGGAGGGTGGGTCTGGAATGTTCAATCCTGCTGTCGTCATATAACGTGTGTGTGGTGTACGCCGTAAAACCCAATTTAACTCAACTCCATCTTATTGTAGGGGCTGGGGCCTTTATCTGGTAGGCTGGATGTATATTTCCTGGTGTAGACAAACGGGAATACATTGCGGTTACTGCTGATGTTTCCTGTCCTGTGCTTTTGATGAAATGCCAGGCGCAAAGGTTGTGAATGCGACTTCCCTCCTCCGCGCCCTTTCACAATACGCTTGTAAATTGTTCGATATGATAGAGAATAATTGATGAACTTACTGTTAAACGCATATTATAGTTTCTTTCAAAACTGTCTTTTAATAGTTGAAAAAATCAGTTGTTCAAATCCGCGGATTGTGTATCTAAATCCGGAATAAGTACTGGAACAGTCCTGAGATTGCCAAAATGTATTTGGGATTTGGAACGTTTGTTGCATACATTTTACTCACTGAATAGGATTATCTACATATTCCGTTGTTGTTTTTTTCGTTTTTTTTTTTTGTTTTGTTTTGTTTAAATATGTTACCACATCACAAAATGTTGGACAGAAAATGATACACACCACAGACCTAATTCTGTGATAATATTGACTAGGCGAGGCGTAGGAAAGTTTGAGGACCAGAGGCTGTCTAGAAGGGTGACTGGTGTCAACCCAAGTTGTATTGTATAACACCCTCATAATGTGCTTCAGTTGCATGTGAATTGTGCATATGCATAACATAAAGCTGCATATATATTACCTTCCGGTTAATTATTGTTAATGAAAATACTCGGTCCAGAACGCTCGACCACTCGGTTGCGTTTTACTTACAGATACTTATAGATCCTCTTCTGGTAATAGGCTATCCTCAGCCTCTTAGACCAGCTCTTCCTTTTCGTTATCAATGCTTATTTAAATTTCGTCATAACCGGTCATATTAATCAATTCTCTATTTTGGTACTTAACTTGTTTTTTTTTTCATAATTTGTCCAATTTTCGCTCAAAAAAGCATGTACAGTTTTGACACTTACAACCTACACTGGCAGTGAATTCCAAATGTCTACTATTCGATAACAAAACGAGTATTTTCTAACATTAAGATCCGGTCTTTTTTTTTTTATAAAGTGTATACTGATGTCCTCGTGTAGTTGATTCTGTCGGCATTGTCAGTGTATTTGATACCTCGGGATCATATTCACCAGTAGCCAGCTTAAAAGTTTCTATCATATCGCTTCTAAATCTTCTGTATGCCAATGTAGGTAGGTTAAAAACTCTTAATCTTTCTTCATATGATAATTCCTTCATAGCAGGTAATAATCTTGTCGCTGGTCTCTATACATTTTCTATCATATCTACATGTTTTTTAAGGTGTGGATTCCATACTTGATTCGCATATTCTACATGTGGTCTTACACGTTTTGTTTTTATATCATAAATATGTTCTTTAAATGATGACTATACTGCCAAGCTGTACATATAATTCAAATAATGTGTGCTTCTATCACAAAATAGTCTAATTATTTAAGGGTCTGGAGGCGATCTGGAAGTATAAGGTGTGCCATTTCAAATACGAGTTAAACCATCATATAATGTATTTTTAGTTGTATATTCATTTTTGATATGCACTAATCTAGATCCCGTAAAATATTCGATTTAATTAGTGTTAACAGGGAGTAAGCATTTCCCTGGTGTTTATGAAATAATTTGGTCGGGAAAACTCAATCTAGTTTTGGTGCATACATCACTAACACGAAGTCACGCGATGCTTTAACGCTGTAATAAATTCCTGTTTTGTGATTTACATTTACACTTTTATTTAATTATGTGTACATGAACAAAAATTAATATTGATGATTTAACAACAAATACAAGGGAGTCCCTGCAAATACGTCGTGTTATTGTCTCAAATAAAAATTCAACCAAGCTCAATATGCGGTTGAATAATAATCGTACAACGAAAAATATCTAAAATAACTAAAGCTCGATTCTGAATAGCCGCGAGAATGAAAGCTATTGCAGTGCAGGCCCGTAGCTACGCTGAGACAGTTGCATCGGTAGCAAACATTGGGGACATACCAAACACTGAAGCAGGCATTCCAATGGAATATCAAATAAAATCACTCATATAAGCTTAACAATATCTGTTTAACTTAAAACTGAACATCTGGCCCGGGAATGCGCTAAAATGCATTAAATCAAATGTCAAAGAAAAATCCAGGGTACATGTTCTCAGACTCCACTAGGAAGGGGTTTGTCTTGGTTAAATTTCAGGGATGGATACGGGCCTACGTTGCGTATCCACCGCAGAATCATAACGCGACCCCCGCCACTCCCACCACCCCTTAAAATTCCCCCATAGAGCAGGTGGGTATAAGGACCGACCCCATCCATCCCACCCTCCGTACCTCAACCGGACAAACCTCAAATAACACACGTGCACGTACACAACCCGTCAAAAGGAAGCATACCAGGCCAATCCAGGCATTACAGTTTGTAACAGGACCTGTGTGTTATACAGTCTATCTACAATCCCTGTTCGTAACGACTGTAGATTTCCAGCAGACATGTTTTCCTTTTGAAATATCTCGCGCTCTGTCCGTTCTGTATTTGGAAACCTAGCCTAACCATGGGATAATATAAAGACCTGCCTAACCTAATGAGCATGTGCGTGTGTTTGCCGAGTGTTTAGAGTCTCTGACTTGAAATCACTTGCCGCACACCGCTGTGGGATCGAGCCCTCATGGGACCTGGCATCTTAATGTGAGGAAGCTATCAACCTGGCTTCTTGAAAGTCGATGGTTCTATCCAGGTGCCCGCCCGTGTACGAAAATTGCCTGGAGGGGCACCAGCCACCTGGGGCCTTCATCCAACAATGGAAGCCTAGGAAGTCGTCATATTTTCCAATTTTGGGCCATTGCTGACATACAAATCACAATGTTTATAATACACAAAAGAGAACATATTAACAAACGTATGATATGTGATTCTGATTAATTAGAACTTATATTCATACACAAGGAGACAAAACACAACAACAACAAAACAAACAAACAAACAAGGGAACACACGAAAGAACAACAACATTCAAATATACAAACACACCTATTATGTTAACTACATTTTCACTCTCATTACTCATTAAAAACAAAAAGTTATTTTTTTGGACAAACTGGTAAAGTTTTTACATAAACTTGACACCTCTGATTGACAGGACAGCATGAAATGACTCTCAGATTACACATTCTACAGAGCCTGTTTTCTGCAGCAATATCTCAAGACGATGCGCACTTATTCAAAATTTAGTAAATTGTGATCTTACTTCTGGATCTCAGAACCTAATATTAAATGTTTTTCAAATTTCCAGATGTTTTTGAATTGTGAATATGTACGTAACTTTCCTACTTTTTCAGAGTTGCACCTGAGTATTCTGTTCTGTCCAATTCAATTTTCATTTCAATTCATGTCAATCAGATGGCCTCTACTCCCTGGAACACATTATGATGTTTGCACAATGTATTCATATTTTTTAAACGGAAACTTGCGTTTATTACATGAGAAGTGTTTCTCACAGCACACCAACGTAATGGTGGCAGGATTTTTTTTTTTTTATTTTCTTGCGGCTGATGAGCTACTAGTGGATAAATGCACATCGATCATGTGATCATTATAAACAGGTATTTACTCGTGTGACATTTGTATTTAACATATTTTGCTGAACTTTAAGGCTTAAATACACTAAAGATGTCTTCATTGCGTTCATTGTATCTATTTTATGTTTAAAAACATCATAACATGTCTACTGCTTCATCATGAAGATAAACATAATATGTCTGCTATTAAAAATCAAGAAGAAAAATGGGTAGTTAGATACTGGTAAGAAAGTATTTTCAGAACGTTTACAAACACTTGGAAAGATTTCAACATTTGCTCATCCCCACCTCATTCATACCCCGTCTACTTTCACTTTTGAAATTCACATGACCTAAAACTCTCAAAAGAATGATGAGATTCAGAATATCAAATCAATAATTGAGTTATTTAATTACATGTCCCCAGAATACAGTTACAGCCCAAAATTGGGTGGTACGATTCACCTGAATGGAGATGAAACACTAAATACCTAAAACTATCCACCGGTATGGAGTCTGAGACCATAACGTAAATTTAAAGTCCTACAGTACAGCTCACGCGAAACACACACTTTACTCTTTCACGCCGAGTGAGGAATTCAGAAATCGCGTAATTACGCGGAGTTTGGACGATAAAACTACGCCGAGTGGAAATCAGCTACGTGACGAACGACTAGCGTAATTTCGCCGAGATACTCCGCGTAGAAAAACTCGGCGAATGCCGAGTCGTCAATTATACAGGTAAATGACCTTTTTAGCGGACTTGAACGAACGACTAGCGTCACTTCGCCGAGAAACTCCGCGTAGACAAACTCGGCATTCGCCGAGTCGTCAATTATTCAGGTAAATGACCTTTTTATCGGACTTGAATGTTTCTGTCTGAAACAATGATGAAAGGCATTCGTACAGGTAATGTACATCTGCATAGATCTACGTGTTTTATTTTTATGTTTTTTTGTAAATGTACACTGTGCGTGAAGGTAATAAAGTTACCTTATAGTTGATGAAAGTAATAAAGTTACCTTATAGTTGACGTTTGTGCTGCTGTACTCTCAAATGCAATTAAACACAACTGTCATGAGGACGAAATAATTATTTTGTTTTAATCTGTAACGGCAACCAATGCTAGCTTCCAAACACAAAACTTAAATACACACTCTATTTCTTAGCACACGTTGTCTTACACGTTGTCAAGCGCGTTGCCATGGTCAGGACTCTGAATCAGGCGTTTTTATGTGTATTGAGCATGTGTATTGAGCAGAGTTACGATATTGTAAACATGTACTATACATGTACATGTCGCAGTAACCAGGTTAGATCACGCTTCCATTACACTAGTATAGATAATTAGGGACGTACCGTGGTATTCTCTTGGATAAATAAAATATGTTATGTAATATGTTACTGAGTAAACTACAGTATATACATGTATGTAAATACATATTTCGTTTGCGTGGATGTTTTGTGGTATCAGGTGCGTGTACTTACATGAACCTACGTAAGTGGATTTTAAGACCAACTTTATAAAAATATTTGCTGATTTTGTCAAATACGAGGGTTGATCAACAAAAAAAGTTGATACTGGCCTTATAATTCCTTAATTACAAGTTATTTGGAAAAAAAACATATTAATAATTTAGTCTGTCCATTGACAATATCCTTGACATAAAAATGTTCAAAAGTATGTGGTGTGTTTTTTTATGAACAGCACCTGCCGCAATCCGTCGCACCAATAATAAGACATAATGAAATATTTAAACCATCACTGCAGTGTCATCACTGCTGCAGTGTCATCACTGCAGTAGGCTATCTATTTATAAAAATGATGTAAAATTATCCTTTAACCTAGTAACCAGGGCAACAGAAGTTTGGTCGTAGAAACACTTAAAAAAAGTATAAAAGTCGAACAGGAAAAGCAGCTTTCCCAGAATACAGTTAACTCTAAAACACGCAAAACGAAAAACATGAATGGAAATGTTATTAAGGAATATGACGTCAAAAACACACAAAAAAGGTTGACAATAGGGCTGTCGTCTTCAAACGGTCAGTGGCAAAAAAGACCGGGGTTTAAACCAGGTTCTAGGGTGCACCAAACCTCAAACACCCTACTGTCATCCCAAACTCTAAGCTAGTTTTGGGAGCATATATAACTCATTCCTTCTGATTCATATGGTGTAGTCTTGTCGATATATCGCAACATCTACATCATTCTTGGTTTGTGATCACTCAGTTACATATTAACATCAGCTAACAAACACTAAACTATTGTGAATTAATAAGAAAAACAATAAACTATTGTGAATTAATAAGAAACAAAAAAACACAGAGTCCTCATGTTTTAATATACAAGCATGTTCTTAAAAAATAATAATTTTCAACCGAACTTGATAAACGGCAAAGTTGTTTGCATTTGTGTTTGGTAATGACTATAGAGGGAGAAGTATTCCATTTTAAAACTTCTAACAAGAAAATATGTTATTGTTCATGTTTATAAACAGCTAGCTGACATGTAAGTAGAAAAAGTACACACACATATATATATATACAGCCTTATACACACGCATAAACACATCGAACATCAGCAAATGGATATAGTTGCACAGTTACATGTATGTTTCATTACCACATCAACACTTTTTTTTTAAAGTTTTCCCTGTCATCAGTCACTTGTATTTATGTACTGCAACATGGAGAAAGCGTCTCCAAAAGTGAATAGACATATTCAACTGCAAGTTACATGTAAAAAAATTCAGGCTTATGTTTTACTTTCGCTAAATTTGTTAATAAGGGAATACGCCAGGGCGATGTCTTTAGACCTATTTAATTACTTTCGGAATATGTTGCTTGGTATAACTTAATGGACGCAGTATCCAACTTGTTTGATAAATTCAATATTAATCAGGCACTCGTGTAAGATCATTATTAAAACATCGATATTAAAGGGGAAAAAACAAGGTAGACACAATTGTAAAAAAAAAATCACCCTCCCTCTAAAACTACGATTTAATTTGTGACTAGAGGAATTCGCCAGGGCGATGTCTTTAGACCAATTTAATTACTTTTGTAAATCGCGTAAGATGCTGCATGGTATAACAACAGGGGATACATTTTTTTCAGAAAGTCGATTTAAAAAAATGCTTTGATATGAAAAACACATCTTCTCAGGTTAATGACTTCAAACAAATACTTAATATTTCATAACAAGATGCGTACAGGCAATTTAATAAAAATCTAACATGTCATTGAAAAAGACGACGTGTTTTTTCTCACCTTCATGATCAATGTCTCTACTCTTAAGAAATAAGAAGAAAATACGGATTAATAGGTCATAATTGTGCAGGAAGTCGATTAAAAAAAATGCTTTGATATATCAAACACATCTTCTCACTTTAATAACTTCAAACGTATACACATAATATTTCATAATAGGCCTCATACAGTCAATTTAATAATGATCTAGCATGTCATTGAAAAATAGAATACGTTTTTTTCTCACCTTCATGATATTCACCTGCGAAGAAATTAGAAAAAATGCACGGGGTGGGGGTCATTGTTTTTCAGTTTCAATTAATAGTTAAAAAGAAATAATCCACTTTCCAAAATATGTCGGTACTAAAGATATGTAGTAGTGAGTCGTCGGCGTAACAATACCACATATACTTGCCTGAAAACTAAAAATCAAACAACTTTTCCATGTTTTTATTAAATTATAAACGTACAGTCATACAATGATGGGTTCGGGCACGCGGGTATACAATAGGAAATGAAATTAATCTGATTGCACTTCGTTATCTCCGGTTCTATGCTGCACATAATCAACAGATACATGTACGAACTTGTGCACCGATATAAATCTATTTGCTGATCAAACTTCTACCTGCAAAGAAAGTTGTAATACGTTTAGAGCGCAATATTTTCACTGAATTGTCAATTCCGATAACTACGTTAATTTCAAGGCTTTTGGTGAAATACAAATGGTTGGGCAATTTAATTGTAAAACAGTTTACATTATCTAAATTACGTATTGTAATGGAATTAAATTGGAATATATATATATATAGTCGGTGCGACTATAAATTCCAATTTAATTCAGTTCAACAGCAAGGTCATTTTAAAGGTTTACACATCTTGTGCATGTAATTTGTAGACCCCTACTTGTTTTTATAAATATAATGTTGCTTCATAATTTGATTAATACTCCTCGTCACAATCAAGCATTTGTTGTGTGTGCGTGCCTATATTTATTACATTACATACATGTACTTGGTGGCCCGTGATTGGAAATATTCTATTCAATTCTTAAAAAAAATGGCCGACGTCGAAGGAAAATTACAGTTAATTAAATTTTACGCCGAGATACGCGGCGTCCTTCACGCCGAGGTACGCGGAGTTCACAGGTGTGCACTTTTGCTTAATTGGATTCTACGCGGAGTAACTCGGAGTGGCTATCACTCGGCAATAGCGTACTTTCGCCGCGTGAATTCGCCGAGGACAAACACTGACTCCGCGTACTTTCGCGCGAAACTCGATACGACCAAACTCGGCGAATCGAGTGAAGTGTGTGTTTCGCGTGAGCTGTACTGTATATCAGCATGATCAGGGAGTAAGTATACAGGGAGGAGACACGGACCATTTTATGTTGTAGCACCTGTGTATCACTACTTCGTGCAAATGACTACTTCCCGTTATTGTGCGCGTGTGTGAAAAACAGCAAATTCTTATAAATTATTACACTTACAAACTCAGTAAAGGTGCGAAATGTATACATAAGTATTATTTATTCACATTGTGTCCTCTGATACAGAGCGTGTATTTGTTTGCATGTATAAAAGCACATTTTACCAGACGGTTCCGCGTAACAAATAAAAAATGATGACAGTGTATAGCTATTGCAAACGAGATATGAGACTACATGTTATATTAGGCATTAATAATAACAAAAAGTGAATAGTAGACATATTTATCTTTGTCAAGAAGATAATTTCACGGTGGTGATTATAAGACAAAGCCTAAAAATAGGTGATGAAAATGCCTCTTGAGATCTTAGCTGAAATTTTTAAGTGCAGAGCCATTGCAAACGAGATTCGAAGTCCGGGTTATATTAGGCATTATTAATAACAAAAAGTGAATAGTAGTCATATTTATCTTTGTCAAGAAGATAATTTTCGTGATGTTGATTATAACAGAAAGCCGTAAAAAAGAGGCTGTAAAAACTGCCCATTTTGAGATGTTGGCTGAAATTTTAACTTTTCAAATGTAACGCGCTTAAGATTGATTAACCCGTCCTGTATCGATAAAATAGTAAATGGCGTCATTCTAGCGCGACAACACAAATCGATAAACTAGAGTGTTTATGAACCCGTGTCTCCTCCCTGTATACTTACTCCCTGGTCCTATAAAATCAAATTATGAACCTTGTAAATGTTTGGATGATTATATTTCATATATATTTCTAAAGTAAGACATATCATTGCGATTAAAGATAGAATGGGTGTTATAATGTTTATATGAACCGTAGATGCAAGTAGCGAAACAAGAAACACCGGAACGGAGTCGGAGAAACACCAAAATGGACGTGTAAAGTCCGTCAATTTGAAGTTATCAAATAATAAATGTTTTATGTAGTGACAAGTAGTGAAATAAGAACCCCGAAACGGAGTCGGAGAAACACCAAAACGGACGTGTAAAGTCCGTTAATATGAAAGACTACATGTTTTATGTATGTGTTTGCTAGTTAAAGACAAATAAGATGCATATGTTGTTGTTAGTAGATATAAAACAGGTGTTATAATGTTGATATGGACCGTAGATGCGTGACAAGTAGTGAAACAAGAAACACCGAACCGGAGTCAGAGAAACACCAACAGTTACGTGTAAAGCCCGTCAATTTGAAGTCATGATTTATTAATGTGTTAATTTTTTTAGACAAGTAATACCTAGTTGGAAATTATATAATAGCCTTTAAGTGTTGGTAAGCTTAACGAGATGGATATAAATTGACAGCGGCATGTTTCCAAAACGGAGTCTGAAAAAAACTTTCTGCCATACCGGTATGAAGTTTCCAAATACCGATAATTCACATAATCTGTGATAGTATTTTACTACTAATATGCATTCTGTACACAGAGGGGGAGACAGGCGAGAAAACAATATTCAGTTATGTGCGGCACACTAAAACCAAATTCAACTGGCATGAAATACATAAATAAACATTAACTTAACCCGCTACATATATATAATGGACTGTTCTTTCTTTGAATTAAGACCATTCCATTTATGTGACAAAGGAGTGTTTTGGAGAAAATGACTGAACAGTAGGCTATTATAGTTGTGCTTAGCGGGTTAAGGGTTAAAATAATTTGATAATAAATTTATTACAAGAACATATAAGCACATAATAATTAATTATCATATTGTAGTGTTCAACAATTTATTACACAAAACATCAAGCACTAACAAACATCTCACACATGTATAAGATGGACGTTCGGACGAAAATTATGTAAATGTATAGGAACAGTGTATTAGGCAGAAATTCAAGAACTGGGTGTGCAAATATGCAAACAGGGTGTGCAAAATAATTTGCTAACACACGTTATGCGCCAATTCGCGACAAGTGGGTGTCTCTGAGGTAATTTATTTTCACTGATAAAGGTGAAAAAGGTGCATTTTAGATCATCTTTCTTCTGTAAATGTATACAAAACATAACAATATTGAGATAGTAATAGTTTGGAAGTGTTGTTTAAAAACCCCACCCACTCATCCAAATATTGGCCGCGATTTTTCCAAAACGGCCGTGCAAAAGACGGCTGCACGGCTGGCTGGCTAATACACTGTATAGGAATAAGCGGTTTATCAATTGTAACTGAATATGACTGAAGAAAATATATAAACGAAAGAAATATGTAAACATTATTGAGGGAAAAAAAACGAATACCAAACAAATCAACATTAATTTTGTAAAATGCAAGCAATCAATATTTCATAGATATGTAAAATAATACCGAGTTGACATATTTAACTATTGTTGTTAAAAATAAATGAAATGTAAAATTTGAAAGTGTTTAAATGGGTACAATAGTACTGTATATGCATAATAAATTTAAAAAACTTTGAGTTGATCCGAAACGTTAAGTTGAACTATACAACGTGTTCCAGTATTTTGGTGATGTGACAGTGGTATCGTATACAACAGACAAGTTACATACAAACATATACAAACTGAAAAGTGATAGCGACTCTACCTTGAGCAGTACGTCTCTTAATATTCGTAAGTATGTTAAAAGAACAAAAACAACTTAAACACACATGGCGGACGTTCCAAACGGAAAAAAAACATGTATTTTTGTATCCGTATTTTTTTTGTCTGGTACTTGTCGCAATTTGGCAGGTCCCGTCAGTTCATCCTACATGCTTGTAAGTTTATCATAAACAGTTTTGGACTTCGTCGTTTTCAATAGGTCACCCATTTCCGTCTACGTAGTCGGGTGTTCGTACGTAAGTGTCCGTTTTCGTCTTTGCATTGCCATGTGTCGCCAGTCCAGGAAAACTGCCAATATATTCTACAATCGCTATATGTCTCTCATTGCCCCCCTTTCCTAATCATGAAACGTGTTTTTGTATGATTTGTCGATTTTTAAAGAAGTGTAATATGTTTATCCGTGATACTAGCTAAGATATTTTGAAGTATTTGACTTGGAAACGTAGAATGACCAATGTCATTTCCACCAATACTTATTGACCTGGTATGTGGAAATCACCATCACAAAAATCCGCAAGTCAAGCTATGTAACTGTTGCCGAAGAGCGCTATCTTTGCCATCTCGCAAAGACTAGATATCGAAAAGGAGGAAATCATCAACAGCTTGGTTTGAAATGTTTTTGTCATCAATGAACAAAACTCACGATGCGGTGCCTCAAATTGATATTTAGCCATAGAAATTCAATAACCATTTTATTGTATACTTTCATATTGTTTTCGATCAATGTTAATTGTATGACTATTACTTTTCGTTGTATTTGTGTTATTTTTATAGCTTTTGGTGGAATTCCTATCTTGTCATTCAGTTTCATTTTGTATGGATGATGTTTTGCGCGAAAACGACGTCGACGTCAGATGATGTCATTAAAAGCAAAGCATCAAGCGATTTTCTAAAGTTTGTTTACCATTCGATAACGTTAAAAACAGTGGGTTAGTGACCCTTTGAATTATTTTATCAATTTCTGCCATAAAAGGTTGAGAGAAAAACAACGTATTTTTTTGTTGACACTATAGGAGGGATTCAGTTATTTTATTTGAAAGTAGTTCCTTATTTCTATTTCAGTATCAATGTGTGCAATATTGTAGAATATTGCACACTTAGCTTAATGCAAACTAAATGGGACAGTATGAAAGTATACAATAATCAGCGATATATAATCATAGAGTATTAATTGTCAAATACTTTGTCGCTAATTAAAATGCAGACAGACCATGGTTATTGTTATTAAAATATTAAACTACTTAATCAGTATAATTATCATCAATTAAACCATTGCATATTGTAATACAATTTAGTAAATCGGTGTAGATTTTGTATAAGCTGTACATATATTTATGAATAATGATAAAGTGTTTTTATTTAATGATAAATCTTACAATATTTTTATCTAAGATTTTTTGCAGAAGCCGAGGAAAGTTTATATATTCCTTTGGTAAGTCCATAATATCAATCAGCGACGTCCATATCAACATTATAAAATATAATCGCAATTATTTCTCTTAAAACATGTTAAATGATAAATACAAATTGATATAAAAACTTGAAATCCCCCTATAGGGCTTTTTATTCAAATGTACATGATAATTTAACAACACTGGTCGTGTTTCCTCCCGTCCAAATATTTTCATAAATTATAATTCAACCGAACTTAATTATACGACTTACTTAATGCACGTGCACATTTACTATGAAACTGGGGCAAACTACGAGGATTTTCTCTTGTATTGGAATTGGAATTGGAACTCTTTCACGTTGCATGCTTTACCTTCAAGAGATAATTTGCTTTATTCCAACTTTATTATTTGTCTTAATTAAGGAGTAATACATTAATAAAACATGTATACTTTGATCTTAAAGGGACAATGTCCGTAACTTTTAGCTTATAAAACGCACACTAATTACGTTCACAAACATTACACACTAAGAGTATTGAATATTTACTAATTAAAAGCAAGATTGACGGAATTCAATCGCGGTACAAAAAAAAAGAAATACCGCTTTGCGAGTTTGAACCAGCAGCCCAAACTAAAATTACACTCACTGGTAATAAGACTGTGCTCGTAATAGACGACGTAGCTCCCACCTGAACTATGCGGGCAATACATATTACGCAATACATACTATGTAGAAAACCTAATGCATTAATGGAAGTCACGTGATTAGCATAAAAAAGTAAAGTGGGTCCCACATTATTTACAAATAATAATTAAAACTTCTTTTTTTTCAAACTCATGAATGTATTACTACATACTTAATTGGGTCTATGCTCATGTTTTCATTTCACTGAATAAATGTCAGACAGTTATTTGATTATGCTCAATATCAGCTTACTTACGGACAGTGTCCCTTTAATATGTCTTTTTTAGCTCACCTGAGCCGAAGGCTCAAAGGTGAGCTATTGGGATCACTCTTCGTCCGTCGTCCGTCGTCGTCCGTCCGTCGTTAACTTTTGCTTCAAACGACTTCTCCTCGGAAACCGCGTGGCCAATTTTGACCAAACTTCACGTGGATGATCCTTAGGTGAATGCTTTTTAGATTTGTTAAAATTAGGTCAGCGCGACATCCAAGATGGCCACCATTACCATATATGGTCGAAACCTTAAAAAATCTTCTTCTCAAGAACAGCTGGACAGATTTCAACAGTTTTTCTTTTAAAATGATCGCCAACGCCTAGACTATCAAGTTTGTTCAAATGAAGTCCCTGGGGTCGAAAATGGCCATGCCCCGGGGGTCCAAAGTTTGTATATTGAAATTTTGCATGTTTTTCATATAGACATATAGGAAAAAACTTTAAAAAATCTTCTTCTCTGAAACCACAAGGCACAGAGGTCTCATGTATTACATGTAGCATCAGCTTATGGTCCTCTACTAAGTTTGTTCAAATGGTGACCCTGGGGTCATATTTGTCCCCGCCCCGGGGGTCACAGTTTTACATAGACTTATATATATATTTTTTTTTTTAAAAATCTTCTTCTCGGAAACTACAAGAGCCAAAGGTTTGATATTTTGCATTTACTATAAGCTTATGGTCCTTTACCAATTTTGTTCAAATGGTGAACCTCGGGTCACATTTGGCCCCGCCCCAAGGGTCACATGTTTTACATAGACATGTATATGGGAAAACTTAAAAAATTTCTTCTCTAAAACTGCTAGAGCCAGAGGTTTAATATTTTGCATTTGCTATAAGCTTGTGGTCCTCTACCAAGTTTGTTCAAATGGTGACCCAGGGGTCACATTTGGCCCCGCCCCGGGGGTCACAGTTTTACATAGGCTTTTATAGGGAAAAACTGAAACAAATCTTCTTCTCTGGAACCACATGGCACGGAGCTCTCATGTATTACATGTAGCATCAGCTTATGGTCCTCTACTTAGTTTGTTCAAATGGTGACCTTGGGGTCAAATGTGTCACCGTCCCATGTGTCACAGTTTTAAATAGACTTACATAGGGAAAAAAAAACAAACTCGGAAACTACAAGAGCCAGAGGTTTGATATTTTGCATTTAATATAAGCTTATGGTCCTTTACCAAGTTTGTTCAAATGGTGACCCTCGGGTCACATTTGGCCCCGCCCAAGGGTCACATGTTTTACATAGAGATGTATAGGGAAAAACTTAAAAAATCTTCTTCTCTGGAACTGCAAGAGCCAGAGGTTTAATATTTTGCATTTGCTATAAGCTTATGGTCCTCTACCAAGTTTGTTCAAATGGTGACTCAGGGGTCGCATTTGGCCCCACCCCGGGGGTCACAGTTTTATATAGACATATATATAGGAAAAAAACAATCTTCTCTGAAACTGCAAGAGCCAGAGGTTTAATATTTTGCATTTAGTATAAGCTTATGGTCTTCTACCAAGTTTGTTCAAAGTGTGACCCTGGGGTAAAGTTTGACCCCATTCCGAGGGTCACAGTTTTACATAGACGTATATAGGAAACACATTAAAGTCTTCTTCTCTGGAACTACAAGAGCCAGAGGTTTAATATTTTGCATTTACTATACTCTTACGGTCCTTTACCAAGTTTGCTCAAATGGTGACCCTGGATTCACATTTGACCCCGCCCTAGGGGTCACGTTTTACATAGACTTGTATAGGGAAAAACTTAATAAATCTTCTTCTCTAAAACCACAAGGCACACAGCTCTCGTATATTTTTTTTGTATTTGATCTTTACCCAACTTTGTCAGGGTTTTAAACTGTCTATATCAATGTTGTTATACACAACAGAGCCCACATTTCTTGAACAATCTTAACCAAACTTGCACAGATTGTATATGACCGTAAGATTTCGAAGAAGTTCGATAATGTGCCAGTACTCAGGTGAGCGCTTTAGGGCCATCTTGGCCCTCTTGTTTGAATCTCTGACAGCTTCCATTCCGGTGATTCTTGTTTCGCTATTTGTTACGCATCTACAGTCCATATATATGCATGTTATTTGTCTAACACTTTTTTATGTCTATTGACAATAACACATGCATGTTAGCATATGTTATTTGTCTTTACAATAACATGCATGTTATTTCTCTTTACAATAACATATATGCATGTTATTTCTCTTAACAATAACATATGCATGTTATTTCTCTTTACAATAACATATGCAAGTTATTTCTCTTTACAGTAACATATGCATGTTATTTCTCTTTACAATAACTTACATGCATGTTATTTCTCTTTACAATAACATATGCATGTTATTTCTATTTACAATAACATATGCATCCAGCGTTTTTTTTCATTTTTGGGAAGACAAATCTGGAATTGGGAATCTTTTTTTTTTTTTTCTTCTTTTTTTTTTACTCAAAATTGGGGAAAATGCTATTTTTTGGCGATTGGGAACGGGTCCGTTACCGGACCCGTAAACGGACCCGTCCAAAGAAGGAAAAAAAACGCTGGCATCTTATTTTTCTTTACAATAACATATGCATCTTATTTCTCTTTACAATAACATATGCATGTTATTTCTCTTTACAATAACATATGCATGCTGTGGTTCCCGGGGGCCCCTGTTTGGTCACGGGGCAAAGAATAGGGCCACTGCAGATCCCTTTGGAGAGGTAGGCAGAGGGGTAGAATCCCCCCAAATTCATGTTCATTTTATCATTTTTTGTTCATGTTCATTAAAGGTCTTTATCATGATCCCTGCATTGTTTCAGGTGCTATCTCGCTCGCATCTAAAGAGCAGTGGCAGAAAAACAATAACGTGGCTCCAGCGTAAATGGAGTTTCTACGATAGAATTTGCAGCAACTCTGCAGTTCAGGGTGAGAAGGTTCTTGGCCCATTTTCCATATTTTATCTCAATGTACATGGAAGATGAGCCTGGCATGTTCATGCCTGTTAGGCGCCATATAACCTTTTCATGTGTTGGTGCACCTTAAAACCCCAATTCAATTGTCTTTACAATAACATATGCATGTTATTTGTCTTTACAATAACATATGCATATTATTTCTCTTTACAATAACATATGCTTCTCTTTACAATAACATATATATATGCATGTTATTTAATTCTCTTTACAATAACATATGAATGTTATTTCTCTTTACAATAACATATGCATGTTATTTCTCTTTACAATAACATATGAATGTTATTTCTCTTTACAATAACATATGATTGTTATTTCTTTTTACAATAACATATGAATGTTATTTCTCTTTACAATAACATATGCATGTTATTTCTCTTTTAAATAAAAGTAACATTTGTACTTTGATAAGATGGTACTTTACACGTCCGTTTTGGCGTTTCTCGGACTCCGTTCCGGTGTTTCTTGTTTCGCTATTTATAACGCATCTACATATATTATAACATTTAATTTATATCTAATAACAATAATATATGCATCTTATTTGTCTTTAAATGGCAAACACATACATAAAATATTGTTACTTTCATAGTTATGCACTTTACACAGTTTTGGTTTTTCTCAGACTCCGTTTCGGTGTTTCTTGGTTTGTTACATGTGTGTCACGCATCTACGGTCCATATCAACATTATAGTACTCAAGTTATCTATAATAACAATAGTATAAATATTTAAACAAATATTTACAAGGTTCATAATTTGATTTTATAGGAATTTAAATGTACGTTAAGGTCTCAGACTCCGTAGTGTGGATGGTGTTTCAGTATTTAGTGATATCAACACCATAAATGTTATCTATTAAACTAAATTTATATAAATATATCTACTTCAAACTTGCAATATTTCCTCTTAATATACCTGTTTTTTGTTATATAAAACCTCCGTTCCGGTGTTTCATCTCCGTTCCTGTCCGTTTCGGTGAATTGTACCACCACAAAAATAACAAGATTATGCAGTAAAAAAAAATCCTAAGGAAAAAAAGGTTGGCGCTCTTTCATATAGTGGCACTCTTTTATATAGTGTATAAAATATTGTATTTCTATGTTTTCGACCACCTTGTGATTTTGACCGATGTGGAAATTACGTCTGCGCACGTTAATTGCGCAAATTTCGTCATCAACTTTTATGACCGTCTGCTTAATGAATGATCTAAACAACAACAGAAATACTTGAAAATAACGCTATGGATAATTTTCCTATGAGTATTTTATCTCTTTACTGGTGTTCTCTCATTAAATGTATCCCATTTTAAAGCTGACTTACACAAAATAAAATAGTTTATGACACAATGATGATTTAATCCATTTCCTTTCATATGATATCAACACCTTTTATTTAATCGTAAAATGAGAAATGGTAAATGGGTTATGTCAAAGGCTGGGGTACCTACATAAAACATGATGAAATATTGTTGTTTGTGTTAAAAACATCTGGTATTTTTTATGTTAGTATATTTCGCATGTGACACTTGACCTAAATTCCCGCATGTGACACTTGACCTAAATTCCCAATAAGCAAGCAGCCATGTTATGAAAACAGCAGAAGACAATAAATTAAAGACTCCACAGTATTGAAGAAGATAGAAAATAATTGGTGGGGGGGGGGTTGGAAACTATAGTAAATATGGTGATCGGAAACACCTGCCGTTCACTGGAAATAAACAAGTTGAGGTCATCCATTTACAGATGTTATCGGATGGAAAATAAACAAAATTTAATCAAAGTCGCGGTAGTCTTTGTTGCAAGTTTGAATACTTTATTTTAGCTAACATCATATTATGTAAAATATATGTTTTACTTATATATATAGCCAACTGTCTTTAAGTGGTTGTAAACTAAGAGGTCGAGGTTACATGTCTACGAATGGCGAGACGATTTTTGATATGCGCCATCCTCCGATGTGCATTTGCGTTCAATTTTTTTATGTGTGGACTTAGCGCAGAGAAGCGCGAAGTTTCTATGTGCTAGACATAAACAGTCAATTTAAACAGATACACTGAATTTTATAAATGTAAAACTTACCTACATTGAAGAATGATCATTTGTTATCCATTTCACACTAATATGTTAATCCAGAACACATTTTAATAAGAAATACATTAGTTTAAATCTAGGTGTTGTGCATTGACATAGGTGTTTGGCGCGATGATGTCATACAAGAAACATTTACACATGGCCAGGTCATATGCACATATATTGTGAAATATATATGTTTATTAATGTAAATGTATCTAAATTTGCCATAAATGTGAAACTAAATTGAAGATAACTTATTTATTGATTAGATAAGAGCGTTTAATAAGAGTTTTGTTGTGGTTTGTTTGAGGTGTGCGGTGTGAATTGTCCACACGGTTTTTGGTCAAATGCAATGAGACGTCACGGGATGCATCTATAAAAGTCTGTATGTAAAAAAAACGCCCCTATCTTTCATCCGGTTGATTTGGAGTAATTAAACCTGCTGATAATCACAATGCTGTGTGCAGAACTAATAGCAAAAGTAATAGAGGTGTCCCGGGGAGGGGAGGGCTACGAAGGAGGAGTGGAGTGAGGCTGTCCTGTCCTATTTGGTGTCCTGCAAGGCTCGGTTCTTGTAATCATCGTCCACTGTCTCTATTTTAATACGGTCAAGTAAAAGAAATAGTTGTGTTTTCTGTTCCCGATTGGTCACTGTTGTTACAAATAACACTCAACAGCACACAGTGAATTAGGCAGAAATTCAAGAACCGGGTGTGCAAATATACGAACAGGGTGTGCAAAACAATTTGCTAACACGCGAACGCGCCAATTCACGATAAGTGGTTGTCTCTGGGGTAATTTATTTTCACAGATGAAGGTTAAAAAGGTGCATTTTAAATCATCTTTCTTCTATAAATGTATACAAAACATAACAATATTGAGACAGTAAGAGTTTGGAAGTGTTGTTTAACAAAAAAACAACATTTTTTTACCCCACACACTCCTCCAAATATTGGCCGCGATTTTTCAAAAACGGCCACACGGTTGGCTGGCTAATACACTGACAGCACAGAATGGCTCTCCTGCGGGGTACTAATGACTGGGTTAGTTAAATTATGTTTCATGGCCCCAAAATTAATAAATAATTGCCTCTGTTAAACAAAATGACTCCTGAGTTAACACTGGTGCTTTCGCAAAATGAAAAACAATGAGATTTCATGATTTTTTCTTTTCAAACTTTGCAAATGATTCAGTTAGGGTAAACAATTATTCATTTTATTGAGGGTACTTAATACCGCGGTATTGCTGTGTATGTTAAATATCTGTTTCAAATCTTTACAAATTAAATTAAAATTATTTAATACTAGATACAGTCTAAAAAATCACAAGTGATGTATTTATTCATTGGTGATTGAAATGTACACAATATTTTGTATCTGAATGGGGTAAAAAAGAAGCAAATTTGAACAACTTAGTCACAAAAAATAAGGATTTGAATCTATTAAAGGGGTTGATGCACTATTTTCAAACACAATTTATTTAAAAGGGTCCTGAAAATCTTGAAAAAAAGCTGAAAGAATTATCAAAATTCCATAAAAAATAAAGGAGATATGACCTATTGAAAATTTGCAAAGAACATGAATGGAGGCGGCCATCTTGGAATGATGATGTCATCACGACTTTTTACCATATATGGCATATTGACAAAATACATTTAAAACAAAATAGATTTTTTAAAATTAAAAATCCTGACTTTGTAGGCTGTTATTTGCAGGTACATAATGATATATTCCTGTAAATCTTTTCGCATATAATATAATGATACGCATATAATATAATGATACGCATATAATATAATGATACGCATATAATGATACGCATATAATATAATGATACGTACCTTTGTATTAAAGGCACTCACCCGACAAATAACGGCAACATTACACTTCAGAACTGATTATCAAAACTCTATCCAGGTGTTCAGGTCATATAATAATGTGTATGTGCCAATTAAAAGTTTTTTTTTTTTCACAGGTTCTTAAAATACCCGTGATTGAATTAGCTTTAAAATGAGTTAGTAACTCTTAATTTGATGCTCAAGTTTTGGTGTTTGGTCTGCCATTTATATTATGTCCATAGAGTTTGGATTTTCAAAATATGTAAGTCATAAACATATTATACCTCTTCATAAATAGGTTTAGAAGTTGTAAAATTTGGCTGTTGTTAGTGGGATATATAGCTACTTTAACAATTCAACCACTACACGTTTTCATACTTGGTGTGTGTGTGCAATGATTCTGATAATATTTTTGTCACATATTTATATCTACTGCAGGAACTTATTACAACAGTACCAATGACAGACACACCACTAGCGGATCCAGGGGGGGGCGCACCCGGCGCGCGCCCCCCCTAAAAGTTCCGGATCATACATGTATGTCCATGTTACTGTAGATAAAATATCAAACAATTTCGTTGCACGCCCGCAGTATAATTTTTTTTCTCGCTCGCTTCGCTCGCTCGAATCATAATGGCTAATGAGTGGTTTAATTAACACATTGTTAAATCCTTTTATTTGAAAACGGACTTTTTTATTCATACATGTATGTCCATGTTACTGTAGATAATATATCAAACAATTTCGATGCACGCCCTCAGTATAAAAATTGTTCTCGCTCGCTCGACGCATAATGGCTAATGAGTGGTTTAATTAACAAATTGTTAAATCCTTTTATTTGAAAACGGAATTTTTTTTATTCATACATGTATGTCCATGTTATTGCAGATAAAATATCAAACAATTTCGTTGAACGCCCTCAGTATAAAAAAAATTCTCGCTCGCTTCGCTCGCTAGATTCATAATGGCTAATGAGTGGTTTAATTAACACATTGTTAACACCTTTTATTTAAAAACGCACTTTTTTTTATTCATACGTGTATATCCATGTTACTGTAGATAAAATATCAAACAATCAATTTAGATGCACGCCTTCAGTATAGTTTTTTTTCTCGCTCGCTTCGCTCGCTCGACGCATAATGGCTAATGAGTGGTTTAATTAACACATTGTTAAATCTTTTTATTTGAAAACGGACTTTTTTACCCTATCAATGTACTACCGCAAACGTTTTATGAGGCTAGAGACGGACCCGAAAATTGACCAAAATATTACGCCCCCCCTAAGCTGAAATCCTGGATCCGCCCCTGCACACAGACAGTCGGTAGTTGGAGCGATAACAGTTCTCTGGGACGGGACTCGGACGAGAAAGTCTCAACAGATCAGGAGTCTCATGAAGAACACTTGCGACTTGCTGGAGTCGTGAAAGGTGTACATGCTGATCTACGCAAACAGTACAGAAGCAGTAAGTATTATAATAAATTATATCCCACTGTCAGTGGAAATCATCATAATGTACTCTTAATTATATTGACTCTGATCAGTTTTAGAGAGAGAGCGGTCATAAGTTAAATACTTTTTATTTTCAGGGCTTTTTTCCTTCATAAACAGTGGCCGATAATGGCCCCTACCCCTAGCAAAACAGACTACTTTGTTCCTCTCTTTGGCTGAGAAAATTCCCCTAAAAAAAAAGTTTTTTTGTGTTTTTTTTGCTTAGCATTATCATTATTTACCCTTCTAACTTTCTCACAACATTATTATGTTTGGGATACATTTATAGAAGACAGTTTTAATATCTAAAATATACCTCTTTTGTGTATTTGCACACCCAAAGTCTTCAATTTCTGCCTAATAAACTTCCGCCTATACATGTATCTCGAAATCGCATTATTTTTTCCCCTTTAACTCGAAAATCACGTTTTTTTTCCCTATTGAAGGGCCTGGGTCTCTTCCCCTTTTTCCAAAAAAATCCCCTGATTTTACACGTGTCTGAGTCGGCGGCCACCTTACCCTCTCAAAACATGGGTTGCTTTGTGGGGAAAATGAATGTACTACACTGTGCCACAGTGGTTTAAGTTGACTATTTCTTTAAAGGCATGAAACTGACATGTTTTATTTTGAAATATTTATTCTATTAATGTTCTGTGTGTTTAACTCCCTGCTATATTACCAGGTCTGAAGAGGGAAACCACATTTAAGAGTCACGTTTTAAGTCCCAGCTGAGTAACTAGTCAAGTGGGAAATACTTTTAAGTTGGAAACTTGATCCTCAGAGTGTCTGGGCTGCGATAGATCTCACATCTCTGTATCACTGAGCCATCATGCCATTTATTACTAATTTGTGTATTTGATATGTATTAAATTTTAATATTCACTACAATTGAAATGTTACAGAAAATTTGAATTCGAAGAACACTGATCGAAAAAGAATATCTTTATAAATATTGAATGCAAAAGTTGAGCCCGTTTACGGATTTCGACTTAGCGATTACAATGTTGTCAGCATGTATTTTAGTCTGTTAGTTTGTCTGTGCGTCCGATTTTCGTTTATTTATATCTTCATTACTTACGGATTTCACCAAACTTCACCAGAATGTATCTTTTTTTACGTGTTTTACTTATATTGCCTGTTAATGCTGCCTTGTTTGTTAGAAAATATAACCTGGCGGGGTTATCTTTATTTACACTGTCTGTTTTTATTGGGATGACATTAGGGTAAGAGTGAGGTTTGGTGCACCCTAGAACAGTGTATTAGGCAGAAATTCAAGAACTGGGTGTGCAAATATGCAAACAGGGTGTGCAAAATAAGTTGCTAACACGCGTTACGCTCCAATTCGCGACAAGTGAGTGTCTCTGGGGTAATTTACTTTTTACAGATAAAGGTGAAAAAAATACATTTTAGGTCATATTTCTTCTATAAATGTATACAAAACATAACAATATTGAGAAAGAAGGAGTTTGGAAGTGTTGTTGAGCCAAAAAAACTTTTTTTTCTTTTTTTTACCCCACCCACTCCCTCAAATATTGGCCGCGATTTTTCAAAAATGGCCGTGCAAAAGACGGCTGCACGGTTGGCTGGCTAATACACTGCCCTAGAACCTATTTTAAACCCTGGCATCCTTTTTTGCTACTGACTGTTCCAAGGCGGTAATCCTATTGTCAGCCATTTTATTATTGTGATGTCATATCTTGCCTTTTATTTGGCTTTGTAATTATTGCTTGTTTCTGTGCGTGTTTTTGGTTGACTACGTGGTCCTTGAATGATACATTTTTTTATCAAATTTTATATCTACTTTTATATGCATCTTTCTTCATGTGCAAAATTTTGGGTTGCTGTGACTTACTTAGATGAAATATAGGTCACGTCTGGTCTCCGCTACAACATAGGTTTCTTGCTTAGAACTTTCTTGCAGAATTTTCATTAAACTCCGCCAGAATATTCATTATATGCATCAAACATCATGCGCAAAATTTTGGGTCGCTGTGACCTATGTTTAGAGAAATACAGGTCACGTTCAGTCTCCGCTACGACATGTGTCCCCCAGTGTTAATCAGTCAAATGACATGAATTAACCCAATAATAATTATGTAAGGAATGAATCTCGTGGGATTGATATTCTGTTTGGTGTTGGTCAAATCAAAATTCTGGACTGCTTCACAATATGGCTCGACATGCAGGCCATGGCCTTCTACTAGAGGCTTCTAGTGCTTATTAGAAGTAGTTCAAGTCAAAACCAGCTCGTACATGTTTTCACACAGTCACCGACTAGTTTTCAAACTTTCAAACACTTTCACTTAGTTACTCTTGTGTGGTTCAGGTAACCCGACCGACCCTATTCTATTTTTTATGCAAACATTTTAAAAAAATAAATAAATAAAAAAACTTTCGTTGATAATGCAAAAAAATCGAACTCAGGGTATAGTAATTTAACATATTAAATTCATTATCAGAATTTTGCTAGTGTTACCTGAACCACACATATTATTTTGTTTGGCCTTTGCATATATTCTGGTGATTTATATTTTGACGAACATGTCATTGCAGACAACTCTGACCTGGAGCGTGTGTGGTATGAGCATTGCCAGAACAAGCCCGTCCTGTCACAGTATGCCGAAGCTATGCATCATTTAGCCACTGACCACTGGACAAAATGTCAAGGTATTGTTGTCACATTACTCACTGATGCGGTCAGATGTTTGTTAGTAGCTGTACAATAAGCCAAATAAAAAGATATGATTGTGTGGTTCCTATTACATACTGAAAAAAATTCAAATAAAAATAGTAGGTTAGGTAGGTAGGGATTTTTTTTTATTATATATTTTGTCTTTTTCATTCAATACTTTCATAACCCAATAAACTTACTTAAATATATATTTGTTGATATCATCAGATACAGAACAGATAGAAAGCATAATTTAAAAAAAAAACTACGGTCGGCCCTTGTTTTTCAAAACTATTTAATAAAATGAAAGTGACATGTTCAGATACCAAAGTTAAAGCACATTGTGTGTTTTATTACTGCAAGCATCACAGGAAAGTGTCACTGGAATGTCCTGTATAAGTAGCTCAGTTCAAAATATTTTTCAGAGACAAGAATTGACTGGTGCCATGAAGTCATCAATGAGTATTTTCACAAAGATGGCTTGAGAAAGGTTCTGGAGAAAGAAAGCAGGAGAAAATGTCACAAGCAACAGAAACAGATTGAGAAAAATGATACTAGCAGTGAACTGGGTGTAAAAGACACTGTAAAAGACGCTGAAACTGTCACTGATGACCAGGAACAAGTTTCAAAATCTGGAGAGTACAACACAGTGTAAGCATTGGTTTGCTTTGTTTTACTATCTGATGGGGGTTCTCAAGATTCGGGCATTAAAGGCAGAATATGCTTATTAAGACATAAACTGAAACAGCTGACGAAGTAAATAGGGCCCCAAAGGGCGGGGAGGTGGGGGCTGGATGCAACATTGGATATATAGATTTCACATGTATAACATAGATTTATATAGAGAAAAGGCGTCATAAGCATTGTCCTTGAAAGTGCTGGACAAGTTTTGCTCCAATTTTACATGGATGCTGTACCTTTCAGAAGAACATAATTGTTACTATTTAAAAATATTAAACCAAAACTTGAAAAAAAACGTTTTTCTCAAGAACTACACCTGGCATAGATTTTTAAAAAAATAAATATAATTGATTACTAGGTACTTAACGATCAAGTTTATAGTTTTTTTCTCCCGGGGGTCAAACATATCTGTCCAATATCCTGTCAGTGACAAGGTAGTGTTGACTAAAATATTCTTTAATTGCCACATTCCATTTAGGAAACAAAAACATATTGCAACTGGGAGAAGTGTGGTGGGGTGCAGACTCATTTCAAATCTGTATACCTGTCCATTATTACTGATGCATTCAACACAATGCCGGCTGCATGTGACTTTGTTGATTTTTTTCATATTTTGAAGTAAAGTATGTGTTTTGGCATACACCTGACACATTTAAAAAGCATGTTTTAATTATATCTACCAGTCTGCCATAGATAGCATTTCCATTTTTTTAATTAAAAAAAAGATGAAAAAAAATGTTCACTAAATTTTATACATTGTTTCATTTGCTGTCTAGATTTTTCTGTCTTGTAAACATTTCATAATAAACGTAATGAAGTTAAACAGGAGTTGTTATGTTATTTTTAAGTGAATGACATTAAAAAAAAATAATTGAAAACTCAATCTGATTTTTAGCTCTACTGATCAGAGATCAGCAGAGCTTATGCCGTGGTGCGGTGTCCGTCGTCCGTCCGTCCGTCCGTCTGTCCGTTAACTTTTTTTTTGTATCGACTACTCCTCTGAAACTACTGAATGGATTTTCATGAAACTTAACAGAAATGTTGCCCATGAAGTCTAGTTGATCCTAGCAAAAATTCATGTAGATGTGAAATCCAAGGTGGCCGCCAAACCTAAAAATAGGTTTTTAAAAAACAAGTTTGTAGCGACTACTTCTTGAAAACTCTAAGGGATATTGCTATGGGACTTTTTCTAAAATGATCAGCATGACATGATGTTGGTCCTTGTCGAAAATCGTTTTGATTCGACGTTAAACATGGCTGCCAGCGGCCATCTTTGTTTA
Source organism: Cyrtodaria siliqua (assembly GCA_037043455.1). Lineage (NCBI taxonomy): Eukaryota > Metazoa > Mollusca > Bivalvia > Adapedonta > Hiatellidae > Cyrtodaria > Cyrtodaria siliqua. The sequence goes on from JAWPHD010004379.1 coordinate 34,419, forward strand.
CATAGAGTTATATAATGAAAACTTGTAGCGACTACTCCTCTGAAACTACTTGACGGATTTTCATGAAACTTCACAGGAATGTTGCTTTTGATGTCTAATTGATCCTAGCAAAATTTCAGGTCGGCCGGAAATTCAAGATGGCCACCACGGCTAAAAATAGATTTTTAAAAAATAAGTTTGTAGCGACTACTTCTTGAAAACTATAAGAGATATTGACATGGGACTTTTTCTAAAATGATCAGGATGACATGATGTTGGTCCTTGTCGAAAATCGTTTTGATTCGACGTTAAACATGGCTGCCAGCGGCCATCTTTGTTTACATAGAGTTATATAATGAAAACTTGTAGCGACTACTCCTCTGAAACTACTTGACGGATTTTCATGAAACTTCACAGGAATGTTGCTCTTGATGTCTAATTGATCCTAGCAAAATTTCAGGTCGGCCGGAAATTCAAGATGGCCGCCACGGCTAAAAATAGATTTTTAAAAAATAAGTTTGTAGCGACTACTTCTTGAAAACTATAAGAGATATTGATATGGGACTTTTTCTAAAATGATCAGCATGACATGATGGTTATCCGAGTCGAACATTATTTTGATTCGACGTTAAACATGGCTGCCAGTGGCCATCTTTGTTTACATAGAGTTGTATATTGAAAACTTGTAGCGACTACTCGTCTGAAACTACTTGACGGATTTTCATGAAACTTCACAGGAATGTTGCTCTTGATGTCTAATTGATCCTAGCAAAATTTCAGATCGGCCAGAAATTCAAGATGGCCGCCACAGCTAAAAATAGATTTAAAAAAAATAAGTTTGTAGCGACTACTTCTTGAAAACTATAAGAGATATTGATATGGGACTTTTTCTAAAATGATCAGCATGACATGATGGTTATCCGAGTCGAACATTATTTTGATTCGACGTTAAACATGGCTGCCAGTGGCCATCTTTGTTTACATAGAGTTATATATTGAAAACTTGTAGCGACTACTTGTCTGAAACTACTTGACGGATTTTCATGAAACTTCACAGGAATGTTGCTCTTGATGTCTTATTGATCCTAGCAAAATTTCAAATCGGCCAGAAATTCAAGATGGCCGCCACAGCTAAAAATAGATTTAAAAAAAATAAGTTTGTAGCGACTACTTCTTGAAAACTATAAGAGATATTGATATGGTTTTTTTTCTAAAATTATCAGCATGACATGATGGTTATCCGAGTCGAACATTATTTTGATTCAATGTTAAACATGGCTGTCAGCGGCCATCTTTGTTTACATAGAGTTATATAATGAAAACTTGTAGCGACTACTCCTCTGAAACTACTTGACGGATTTTCATGAAACTTCACAGGAATGTTGCTCTTGATGTCTAATTGATCCTAGCAAAATTTCAGATCGGCCAGAAATTCAAGATGGCCGCCACAGCTAAAAATAGATTTAAAAAAAATAAGTTTGTAGCGACTACTTCTTGAAAACTATAAGAGATATTGATATGGGACTTTTTCTAAAATGATCAGCATGACATGATGGTTATCCGAGTCGAACATTATTTTGATTCGACGTTAAACATGGCTGCCAGTGGCCATCTTTGTTTACATAGAGTTATATATTGAAAACTTGTAGCGACTACTTGTCTGAAACTACTTGACAGATTTTCATGAAACTTCACAGGAATGTTGCTCTTGATGTCTTATTGATCCTAGCAAAATTTCAAATCGGCCAGAAATTCAAGATGGCCGCCACAGCTAAAAATAGATTTTAAAAAAATAAGTTTGTAGCGACTACTTCTTGAAAACTATAAGAGATATTGATATGTTTTTTTTTCTAAAATTATCAGCATGACATGATGGTTATCCGAGTCGAACATTATTTTGATTCAATGTTAAACATGGCTGTCAGCGGCCATCTTTGTTTACATAGAGTTATATAATGAAAACTTGTAGCGACTACTCCTCTGAAACTACTTGACGGATTTTCATGAAACTTCACAGGAATGTTGCTCTTGATGTCTCATTGATCCTAGCAAAATTTCAGGTCGGCCGGAAATTCAAGATGGCCGCCACTGCTAAAAATAGATTTTCAAAAAACAAGTTTGTAGCGACTTCTTCCTGAAAACAAAATCAATCAGTAGAGCTTCAAGGTCATTGACCTCTTGTTTTTTTAGGCATCAAAATAAGGACTATCCAGAGTTACACTGATGCTGTCTTACAATATCTTAATGTCTAAGTGATGTTAATTGTATGAAGTCGTTAGCGTTTTCGAAAAAAACTGTTAGGAAATATTATAAGTTTATTTCAATGTTATAGTTACAGTTGTTGTCTTTATTCATAATTAATCATTTTAGTTTGAAACATGGAAGCAAATTCAAAACCGGAAGTAACCTAAATTATAATCTGCAACCACAAGGTTCTGAAATTTTATGTGATTATCGAATAGTTTTGCACAAGTGAGATTATTTTCTCATCATTATCCATTTAAAATCACGATAGAATGGATGGAGGCACGTTTAATTCAACTTTACAATAAAAATATAAATAAATAAATTTTCACATTTGATGACGTAACATTTTGACAAGTCAGGTACGCATGGTTGAATTCTTGAATTAGACCCTTATGATTATCGTGGAGGTAATTAACAATTCTAATCCTTATGAAAACACTCCAGACTGGAGCTCAGGATGTTTGTTTGTCAGGAGTTCATACCTGAAGGCATTATTTGGTCAGATATGTCATTAATTTACACTGGGAAAATGACTGTTTGACCCACTTTTAAGGGACCACGGCACGGTTTTAAAGGGTCGCGGTCACATGGAAGTGATCGCGGCTTGTCGATTTCAAAAATTAAGGGATCGCGGTGCTGCTATGCCATAAATGGCTGGGGGCAGCGTGGTGCTGCTATGCCATAAATGGCTGGGGGCAGCGCGGTGCTGCTATGCCATAAATGGCTGGGGGCAGCATGGTGCTGCTATGCCATAAATGGCTGGGGGGAGCGTGGTGCTGCTATGCCATAAATGGCTGGGGGCAGCGCGGTGCTGCTATGCCATAAATGGATGGGGGCAGCGCGGTGCTGCTATGCCATAAATGGCTGGGGGCAGCGTGGTGCTGCTATGCCATAAATGGCTGGGGGCAGCGTGGTGCTGCTATGCCATAAATGGCTGGGGGCAGCGCGGTGCTGCTATGCCATAAATGGCTGGGGAAGCGCGGTGCTGCTATGCCATAAATGGCTGGGGGGAGCGTGGTGCTGCTATGCCATAAATGGCTGGGGGTAGCGCGGTGCTGCTATGCCATAAATGGCTGGGGGCAGCGCGGTGCTGCTATGCCATAAATGGCTGGGGGCAGCGTGGTGCTGCTATGCCATAAATGGCTGGGGGCAGCGTGGTGCTGCTATGCCATAAATGGCTGGGGGCAGCGCGGTGCTGCTATGCCATAAATGGCTGGGGAAGCGCGGTGCTGCTATGCCATAAATGGCTGAGGGCAGCGTGGTGCTGCTATTCAATAAATGGCTGAGGGCAGCGTGGTGCTGCTATGCCATAAATGGCTGGGGGCAGCGCGGTGCTGCTATGCCATAAATGGCTGGGGAAGCGCGGTGCTGCTATGCCATAAATGGCTGGGGAGAGCGTGGTGCTGCTATGCCATAAATGGCTGGGGGTAGCGCGGTGCTGCTATGCCATAAATGGCTGGGGGCAGCGCGGTGCTGCTATGCCATAAATGGCTGGGGGCAGCGTGGTGCTGCTATGCCATAAATGGCTGGGGGCAGCGTGGTGCTGCTATGCCATAAATGGCTGGGGGCAGCGCGGTGCTGCTATGCCATAAATGGCTGGGGAAGCGCGGTGCTGCTATGCCATAAATGGCTGAGGGCAGCGTGGTGCTGCTATTCAATAAATGGCTGAGGGCAGCGTGGTGCTGATATGCCATAAATGGCTGGGGGCAGCGCGGTGCTGCTATGCCAGATATGGCTGGGGGAAGTGAGGTGCTGCTATGCCATAAATGGCTGAGGGCAGCGTGGTGCTGCTATGCCATAAATGGCTGAGGGCAGCGTGGTGCTGCTATGCCATAAATGGCTGGGGGAAGTGCGGTGCTGCTATGCCATAAATGGCTGAGGGCAGCGTGGTGCTGCTATGCCATAAATGGCTGGGGGCAGCGCGGTGCTGCTATGCCATAAATGGCTGGGGGCAGCGTGGTGCTGCTATGCCATAAATGGCTAGGGGCAGCGTGGTGCTGCTATGCCATAAATGGCTGAGGGCAGCATGGTGCTGCTATGCCATAAATGGCTGGGGGAAGCGCGGTGCTGCTATGCCATAAATGGCTGGGGAAGCGCGGTGCTGCTATGCCATAAATGGCTGGGGCAGCGTGGTGCTGCTATGCAATAAATGGCTGGGGGCAGCGCGGTGCTGCTATGCAATAAATGGCTGGGGAAGCGCGGTGCTGATATGCCATAAATGGCTTGGGGCAGCGTGGTGCTGCTATGCCATAAATGGCTGGGGAAGCGCAGTGCTGCTATGCCATAAATGGCTGGGGAAGCGCGGTGCTGCTATGCCATAAATGGCTTGGGGCAGCGTGGTGCTGCTATGCCATAAATGGCTGGGGAAGCGCGGTGCTGCTATGCCATAAATGGCTGGGGGAAGCGCGGTGCTGCTATGCCATAAATGGCTGGGGAAGTGCGGTGCTGCTATGCCATAAATGGCTGGGGGAAGCACGGTGCTGCTATGCCATAAATGGCTGGGGGCAGCGTGGTGCCGCTATGCCATAAATGGCTGGGGGAAAGCCCTGCTTTTAACAATCTTTCAGTCGTATCACAATGGTGTCTACTTGTAGCAGTGAGCTCATTCTCAACTTTATAGTGCTGCCACACTGAAATACCTAGGCTCGGTCACCCGGCCCGCTTCTGATATCTTCATTACGCTATGCTACATGGATCCAGAACCAGGGCCTGGGGAAAATGGGACGTTTGAAATGGCCCCAACGTTTTGGGCGATTTTGGCGAGATTTTGAGAGATTCAACGAGACTTTCAAAAAACATATTTTTAAGTTAATTTAATAATAAAATCTTGTTTTTAACTTTATATAAGAAACAGCAAGTGACGTTAAAAAGTTTAATGCATCAACAATTGACGTTATACATTTATTTACAATATGACGTCATGCAAACGTCGACTTTATGCGCTTGAAAAAACCGCGCGAATACATTTTGCTAATAGCTAGTGAGCACTTTAATTGGCCTAATCTGCCCAGACCGATATCTGCAAGTAAGACATGATACGGTCTAGCTAGCCGACACTATGAAATATCATGCCATAGACATGCCAACACATGCATTGCCTCACCCAGTCACATACTGATACCAGGCTGACCATTCCTAAAACTACCCATCATATGCTCGTCAGGCAGGGGAGCTACTAGAACCAATTTTTATGAAGTCTGATATGACCCAACCGGGGATTGCACCCATGACCTCGCGCATACGAGATGGTCACTACGAGTAGGCCACGCCATGGTTCCTTACTACATAAGCACTCCTAATGAGTGTTGTCTCACTTGTATAAGTATACCCTTCCCCACAAACCTCCAACCCAAATCTTGGATCCAGTGTTTTTTTTATGCCTAATTTGGGGCCGTTATTCGGCCCCTTCACAATGCCAAAAAGTATACTTTTTTCACAATTATATCCAGGATACTAGTCAATATAAGCTGGTGTCAAAACTAGTCTGTATTTACCAAAAACAAAACTTAAAACCAAGGGATATTAAACTGTGAAAATAAAAGTGAAAAAAGTTTCTTTTTCTTTTGTTCTAATATTTCACAATTTTCACAATTTCTAGAAAAATGCCACTATTTTCACAATGGCACAGGCACAGGCTGCATTCACAAAACACATAAAAAAATCACTGTCGATCTGTACCTGGCCAACATTGTCTGCCTGTCCAGGTTTCCTACCAGATAATGCCTGTTATTAATTTTTAAAACTTCGCTTGTTTTGCATAAACAAATGGTGATATATGACAATTGTTAATTGATTTCCGATCATGTTGTATTTGTTTATGTACAATTTCCCAGAAAGTTTACTTCAGTAATGGTATGATGGTAAGGCAGAGAGAAAAAAAAAGGTGTGTTTCCTATTGCATGCTCTAAATAAATAGGGTAGGTCTGTTTTATTTTTGGCGCACCATATAAACCCCATACAAGTTGATGATACAACTGAAAGTTTCTCTGTGATGTCAGTTTACCTCGATATAGTGTGATAAATCATTGTTCAGAACAAATTTAACTTTTTTTTTTCTTTTTGATTTTTTATGGTTTTGATTTTTTTTTCGTAAAAAGTTTTAGGGTCGGCCCCTTAAAAATAGGGTCAGTCAGGCCACCGGAAACACAGGTATTTTATTTGTTTGGCCTAAAATGCATTAAGAAAATCTGTAAACTAGCTAGTGTAACCTGCTGCACGATTTAGCTAGCTGTGCAGTTTAGGGCCTTCAATCAATTACACATTATTTCAATCAATTACACATTATTTGGCAATTTAGAGTCTTTATAGCTAGCCCCTTTAATCAATAAAGCATATTTTGGCAGTTTATAACATTTAATCAAGTATGCATTATCTGACCATTTGTATAGCCTTTATCTAATTATGCATTATTTGGCAGTTTAGAGCCTTTATCCAATTATGCATTATTTGGCAGTTTAGAGCCTTTATCCAATTATGCATTATTTGGCAGTTTAGAGCCTTTATCCAATTATGCATTATTTGGCAGTTTAGAGCCTTTATCCAATTATGCATTATTTGGTAATTTAGAGCCTTGATCGAATTGTGCATTATTTGGTAATTTAGAGCCATTAATCGATTTTGCATTATTTGGCAAGTTACCACCTTTAATCAAGTATGCAGCGCCTTTAAGCAAGTATGCATTATTTGTCAGTTTAGAGCCTTTAATCTGTTATAAATGCATTATTGGGCTGTTAAGAGCCTTCAATCAATTATGCATTATTTGGCAGTTCAGAGCCTTTAATCAATTATGCATTATTTGGCAGTTTAGAGCCTTTGATCAATTTGATGATAATGATTATAATGAAAGTCAAATGTGCTACTACAAAGTGAGAAACTTTTTTTTCTAAATGGGTGACAATTCAGATCAAAGGATGAAAAAAACTATTATAACTTAATGTATAAATAAAGAACAATTATAGTTGTACATTGACACCTCAGAATAATTTGTTTCAAACTAGTGATTCATGAACAAAACTATTGTAACTTAAAGAACAATTATAATTGTACATTGACACCTCAGAATAATTTGTTTTAAACTAATGATTCAGAACTGTGAGACTTTAACAGAAGCGAAAATAAAAACATTTGAACTAATTTACCTGTTTTTGTTGTGGAGAAAGATGCGTATCACTGATTGTCGGTATTATCCAACCGGCTAAAGTGGCCAAAAACCGTGATTACAGCTTTATACCACAACAACAGTTGCAATATCTCAGACTTGTCCAGTTCAGTGAATGGGTTTGTTTGTTAACAAATATCTGTATTTAGATGACAGTGTTTATTGATTCAGTGTAAAACTGTCAAGCTGCTAGCTGTTATGAAAAACGTTAATGTTCATCAAGCGGTGAAATCCTAGCCCAGGCATTGATGTTTTTGTTTACACACAACTCCCTCCCTTGTTTACATTTTGTATTTTCAGATAATTGGTCTGTTTACATTTCTTGGTTGCTGTGGTAACAGTAATGCAAGTATTCTATTTTAAGGCTCTAGATTTTATAAGATGAGTGTGGGTAATATACTTGATGTTGAATGAAACTGTACATAAAATAAATTTAAGTCGGTGTTTCCTATGGAACGCCATGAATGTCTTATAATATTGCCGATTAATATATGCAGTGCATTGCCCTGAATATGTGGTAGATTGTTCATGATATGCAGTGCATTTTTAATTATATGTGGTAAATAAATCTTTATATGAGGTAGAAAAGTATTTATATGCAGTAGATTAATCATTATATGCGAGGGATAAGTCATTGTATGCAGTAGGTAAATCCTTATATGTGGTCAGTTATCATTATATGTAGTGCATTGTGTAGGTGCGCCTTAAAACCCCAATTCAATATTCAATTCAATATAGTGCATTTATTACTATATGCAGTAGTTTATCTAATATATGAGGTCCTTTGAACTTTATATGAAGTACGTTTGTATTTATATGCACTGCTTCTCTTGACTTTATATGTGGTACATATTTTAATATAGGTAGTGGATATGTCTTTATATTCGGTGTTTCAATTGCATTATATTCGGTACAAACGGCTTTATACGTGGTGCATTTCTTATGATATGCAGTGCTTTTTCAATTATATTCGGTGTTTTTTTCATTATGATGATGAGATCAATCGGAACACTCGTTTTTTTAAGATGTTAATTTTATCGGAAATCTAGACTGCTTCACTACGCATGTCCCGTTTTTCACTCAAACAAGGAGGAGCAAACAAGCGACAGTCAAACGCCGTTGAAATCGGCCGAAAAAAAACATCAATGCCTGGGCTAGGATTTCACTGCTTGATGAACATTAACGTTTTTCATAACAGCTAGCAGTCATGGCGTTCCATAGTTTCCCTCAGAAAAATTGTGGTGGCATGTTGTTTTGACATTAAATTTGAAATTAATTCCTGGTTTTTGTATCCAACTGTGTCCAATGGCAAAATAACACACTTTATAACAACGTGTAGGCGCAATAAGTGATTTAATGGCCATATACCTGCTATTATTGTTCTTTAAAGTATGTTTTCATGAACATTAAGACTTGACTGAAGGCTGGTGAAGACATTGTATTTATTTTCTTCCCCTGAAAAAATATGATTGTTGTCTGCACCTGCGTCCGGGTTTAAGTTTGTATGTAAACTTGTATCTCTGAGACTACTGTAAAAATAATGGATTGAAACTTCACATATGTATTCAGCATTATTAGACAACATCATACAATTAGGTTCTATAACTCATGCTTTTATTTTAACACAGTTATGGCCCCTTTTATACTCAGAAAATGTGATTAAAGTTTGTATGTAAGCTTGTATCTCTGTAACTTCATAATAGATTGAAACTTCACAAATGTATTCGGCATCATACAGCCAGGTTCTATAACTCATGCTTTTATTTTAACAAAATTATGGCCCCTTTTATTCTTACAAGATGGGGTTAACAAATGTAGTAATTCTGTTATGTAATTAAGCAAAATTATGCCCTTCAACATAGTTTCCCAATAAATAAATAAATAAGGCCTTGAAAGTTGACAGAGCATGCTTCTTGTTTGTTACCAGTGATCTTTCAGCACATATATAAGGGATCTTTCAGTACCTATATATCTATAGCTTCCTCTTTGTAGGTTGCAGCTGATGAGTTATACATTCATTTCATTTAAAAAAGTGACTTTAGCAGCAGCAATACCATTTCCCACTAATGATGATGTATAATTGTTATTTGTATAAAGTGCACAGCTTGAGCATTTTGTGACTTTTTTTCCTTCTGGTTTTCCTTTTCACGTTGATCTAAGAAATTGATCTCAATAACTGTTATGAAGACTTTCTAAATTTGAAATAAATAACCAAAATTAATAAATATAACTACCTTTAGCCGACTCAGATAACAGTAACAAAGAAAATAGCTACTCATATAACAGTAACAAAGCAAATAGCTTCTACTATAACAGTAACAAAGCACATAGCTTCTTCTATAACAGTAACAAAGCAAATAGCTTCTCCTATAACAGAAACATTGCAAATAGCTACTTATTTGACAGTAACATTGTAAATAGCTACTCATGTAACAGACACAATGCAAATATCTACTTGTTTAATAGAAATAATGCAAATAGTTACTCATGTAACAGACACAATGCAAATATCTACTTGTTTAATAGAAATAATGCAAATAGTTACTCATATAACAGAAACAATGCAAATAGCTAGTCATTTGACAGTAACAATGCAAATAGCTACTCATATAACAGAAACATGCAAATAGCCACTCATATGACAGTAACAGTGCAATAGCTAAGCATATAACAGGAACAATGCAAATAGCTACTCATTTGACAGTAACAATGCAAATAGCTACTCATATAACAGAAACAATGCAAATAGTCACTCATATGAAAGTAACAGTGCAATAGCTAAGCATATAACAGGAACAATGCAAATAGCTACTCATTTGACAGTAACAATGCAAATAGCTACTCATATAACAGAAACATGCAAATAGCCACTCATATGACAGTAACAGTGCAATAGCTAAGCATATAACAGGAACAATGCAAATAGCTACTCATATGATAGTAACAGTGCAATAGCTAAGCATATAACAGGAACAATGCAAATAGCTACTCATTTGACAGTAACAATGCAAATAGCTACTCATATAACAGAAACATGCAAATAGCCACTCATATGACAGTAACAGTGCAATAGCTAAGCATATAACAGGAACAATGCAAATAGCTACTCATATGACAGTAACAATGCAAATAGCTACTCATATAACAGAAACATGCAAATAGCCACTCATATGACAGTAACAGTGCAATAGCTAAGCATATAACAGGAACAATGCAAATAGCTACTCATATGACAGTAACAATGCAAATAGCTACTCATATAACAGAAACATGCAAATAGCCACTCATATGACAGTAACAGTGCAATAGCTAAGCATATAACAGGAACAATGCAAATAGCTACTCATATGACAGTAACAATGCAAATAGCTACTCATATAACAGAAACATGCAAATAGCCACTCATATGACAGTAACAGTGCAATAGCTAAGCATATAACAGGAACAATGCAAATAGCTACTCATATGACAGTAACAATGCAAATAGCTACTCATATAACAGAAACATGCAAATAGCCACTCATATGACAGTAACAGTGCAATAGCTAAGCATATAACAGGAACAATGCAAATAGCTACTCATTTGACAGTAACAATGCAAATAGCTACTCATATAACAGAAACAATGCAAATAGTCACTCATATGATAGTAACAATGCAAATAGCTAATCCTATAACAGAAACAATGCAAATAGTCACTCATATGACAGTAACAATGCAAATAGAAACTCCTATAACAGAAAGATTGCAAATAGTCACTCATTTAACAGAAACATTGCAAATAGCTACTCATATGACAGTAACAATGCAAATAGCTAATTCTATGACAGTAACAATGCAAATATCTACTCATGTAACAGACACAATGCAAATATCTACTCATGTAATAGAAACAATGCAAACAGCTACTCATATAATGGAAATTATGCAAAAAGCTACTCATGTGACAATATCAATGCAAATATATACTCCTATAATACAAACAATGCTAATAGCTACTCATATGGCAGTCACAATGCAAATATCTACTCTTACAACAGAAACAATGCAAATAGCTACTCCTATAACAGAAACAATGCAAGTAGCTACTCCTATAACAGAAACAATGCAAATAGCTACTCCTGTAAAAGAAACAATGCACGTAGCTACTCATATAACATAAAGAATTCAATAGATACTCCTTTAATGGTACTGATGCAAAAAGCCACTCCACTAACATAAAGAATTCAATAGCTACTCATATAACAGAAACAATGCAAATAGTCACTCATATGAAAGTAACAGTGCAATAGCTAAGCATATAACAGGAACAATGCAAATAGCTACTCATTTGACAGTAACAATGCAAATAGCTACTCATATAACAGAAACATGCAAATAGCCACTCATATGACAGTAACAGTGCAATAGCTAAGCATATAACAGGAACAATGCAAATAGCTACTCATATGATAGTAACAGTGCAATAGCTAAGCATATAACAGGAACAATGCAAATAGCTACTCATTTGACAGTAACAATGCAAATAGCTACTCATATAACAGAAACATGCAAATAGCCACTCATATGACAGTAACAGTGCAATAGCTAAGCATATAACAGGAACAATGCAAATAGCTACTCATATGACAGTAACAATGCAAATAGCTACTCATATAACAGAAACATGCAAATAGCCACTCATATGACAGTAACAGTGCAATAGCTAAGCATATAACAGGAACAATGCAAATAGCTACTCATATGACAGTAACAATGCAAATAGCTACTCGTATAACAGAAACAATGCAAATAGTCACTCATATGATAGTAACAAGGCAAATAGCTAATCCTATAACAGTAACAATGCAAATAGAAACTCCTATAACAGAAAGATTGCAAATAGTCACTCATTTAACAGAAACATTGCAAAGAGCTACTCATATGACAGTAACAATGCAAAAAGCTAATTCTATGACAGTAACAATGCAAATATCTACTCATGTAACAGACACAATGCAAATATCTACTCATGTAATAGAAACAATGCAAACAGCTACTCATATAATGGAAATGATGCAAATAGCTACTCATGTGACAATATCAATGCAAATATATACTCCTATAATACAAACAATGCTAATAGCTACTCATATGGCAGTCACAATGCAAATATCTACTCTTACAACAGAAACAATGCAAATAGCTACTCCTATAACAGAAACAATGCAAGTAGCTACTCCTATAATAGAAACAATGCAAATAGCTACTCCTGTAAAAGAAACAATGCACGTAGCTACTCATATAACATAAAGAATTCAATAGATACTCCTTTAATGGTACTGATGCAAAAAGCCACTCCACTAACATAAAGAATTCAATAGATACTCCTATAACGGAACCAATGCCAATAGCTACTCCTATAACATAAATAATTCAATAGATACTCCTATAACGGAACCAATGCAAATAGCTACTCCTATAACATAAATAATTCAATAGATACTCCTATAACAGAACCAATGCAAATAGCTACTCTTATAACATAAATAATTCAATAGATACTCCTATAACGGAACCAATGCAAATAGCTACTCCTATAATATAAATAATTCAATAGATACTCCTATAACGGAACCAATGCAAATAGCTACTCCTATAACATAAATAATTCAATAGATACTCCTATAACGGAACCAATGCAAATAGCTACTCCTATAATATAAATAATTCAATAGATACGCCTATAACGGAACCAATGCAAATAGCTACTCCTATAACATAAATAATTCAATAGATACTCCTATAATGGAACCAATGCAAATAGCTACTCCTATAACATAAATAATTCAATAGATACTCCTATAATGGAACCAATGCAAATAGCTACTCCTATAACATAAATAATTCAATAGATACTCCTATAACGGAACCAATGCAAATAGCTACTCCTATAACATAAATAATTCAATAGATACTCCTATAACGGAACCAATGCAAATAGCTACTCCTATAACATAAATAATTCAATAGATACTCCTATAACGGAACCAATGCAAATAGCTACTCCTATAACATAAATAATTCAATAGATACTCCTATAACAGAACCAATGCAAATAGCTACTCCTATAACATAAAGAATTCAATAGATACTCCTATAATGGAACCAATGCAAATAGCTACTCCTATAACATAAAGAATTCAATAGATACTCCTATAATGGAACCAATGCAAATAGCTACTTGTACTGTAACAATGCAAAAAGTACTCCTATAACGGAACCAATGCAAATAGCTACTTGTACAACAGTAACAATGCAGAAAGTACTCCTATAATGGAACCAATGCTGATAGCTACTCCTATAACAGAAACAGTGCAAATGGCTACTCATATAACAGAAACAGTGCAAATGGCTACTCCTATAACAGAAACAGTGCAAATGGCTACTCATATAACAGTAACAATGTAAATAGCTACTCATATAACATAATGTAAATAGTACAATTATAATATTATGACAATAAACAAAGCACTACATGTATCTACTAGCAAGTTCAGAGTTTGACCTGGGAAAGTTGCAATTACATTTACTGTTGCATTTAGTCACAGGTGGAGAAACATCTCCCTACAACTATCTCCTTATAAGCTTTTTTTTACAATTCAATGTTTGTCTCACATGTACAACTATATACCACCATTTGATTGAAATGATAATTCCTTTAAATAATACCCAACTATAAAATGGCTGTAAAAAAAAAAAGAAAACATTGTTTTTAATGTTGATGAAATAACACCAACATGTTGCAACAAAACATGCCTGTAGCGGTGGGAAATAGACAGTCATACATTTGAATAATTTTAATTGTTTTGGTTAGCAAAAAAAAAATTATGTGATTTATTTGCACACATAACAGGTAAATAAAATGATGACACATGCCAATGTGAAATGATGTAAACCAGTTGTCCTGTAGCTCAACATGTAATAGAAAAGTCTGTGAAATCTGCTGCAATCTAATTAGCTTGTAATGGGACGTAAAGGAGCCCACTTACAGTGAAGACATGGCTTTCTTGCATACCAGATATGGCTATCCACATTTTACACAGGGTTGTAGGGCATACTGACGTCATTTCGAATTTTTCAAATTCATCACTGATATTCGGCAGGTGCCCTCCTGATTTTTAGGACTTCATCCGCGGTGCGGTAATTCGGTGTGCATATAATCCTAATACATCTAGGGATTCACGAACCTTTGGGGACCCTTTTAAAAATACATAGAAATATAAAACACACAATTGAGGAAAGTTTGGAGCTTTTGTCCGGTGTGTCTAGATTGGGTCCTAAAACCTGAATTTTGGTCCCTAGCTGTATATGCAAATCACCTTACCGGACTACTTTTCCCCCCATAATATCAAGCGCCAAACATGAGAGATAATACTAGTATCGATCGAGGGCGAGAATGGGTTGTGGGGTGGGTGGGGATGGAAAGTCTTAATCTTTATGGGTAAAGATAAAATCACACGTGCACCAACATCCGGTATCCAGGAAAACATGCACAACATTAGTAGCTGGCAGCATCAACGCACAACATGTCTCTGATATGCAAGAAAAAGAATCTATCAAGGGTATTCAGTTCAGATAGGGAAGATAGTTATGATCAAAATGGTCGTAAGTTGTTTCATAAAACGGGGCTCTGAAGAAGAACTATAAAATCATCCCTAATTTCCCTGTTTTTCAAAAACAAAGGGAAAGCCCTGTGAATGTACTGGGATTTTTAACCAGGTGTTCTAATGGAAAACTCTGTGTAATAGATTGGTTACTATTGTTTGACGGGCTGTCGGGCATGCGTGCGGGCAGGCAGCATCAGACTCATCATTTCCAGGCAATAGCTTTTATTTGAACGAAACTGGGTGTGTTTCTGTTATAGGTAGCTTATATATGGAATGGAAGCTGAGGAAAATGGGGTCAAGGTCACAATTACGAAAAATTGAAAATTGCTTTCTGGGTTTCAAATTCATCATTTCAGGGCAATAACTTCAGTTAATACTGAAATAGCATTTCAGGGAAAACCTGCTTTTTGTGGAATTTCCATGTTACTTTCTTGTTTTTCAAATAATATTAAAGCTGAACATTTGAAGCCATTGTTTAAAGAGGCTCTACCTATATCTTTTTGTCCACCAATTGATATAAACTTTACTTAATTATAAAGAGGACTATGAAAAAGGTAAATGGCAATAGTTTCACCCAATGTAATATGCGTTTTGCTGGGGAAAAACAGGATTGAAAAGATCGGATTTTTGAAATTGTATTTGTAATTGTTTTAGACAAGCCGATTGCGGAGATTTCTGATCTTATTCGTTTACAGTCGGAACTACCTCGTCTGATTAGCGAAGAGTTCCGATCGATTCGTTTGCTATCGGAACTGCGCCGAATAGTTTGTAATCGCATTGCGCATGTCCGAGAAAATCGTAAAAACTCGTAGTTCTCCGGCAGCATTTTATTCAAGATATTGTTTTGATCATAATTAATAATTTACAGAACTGGAATACGAACCATGTTTCTTCTTAGAATACTCATAAAATAGCTTTGTATACATATAAATGCAGTAATATTGAGTATTTAATATTTTACATTAAAAATCGCGTAGATATAGGTAGTGCCTCTTTAAATTATTAAGGTGAAATGAAAATAAACTGCCTTAATCTATTACCATAAAGTCAAAGTTGATGAGGTTGGTTTCTTAGTCAGCTGCATTACGGTTTTAATGGATACATTACATAAAAAGATTGCCACCATATCATCAATAATACTTTGTTGAATAAATGGTTTGTTTACCACACATTAATTTTATTCATTCATAATTACCATTAATGAGAATAGTATGGCGACATATTGCAGGTATGGTTTAATGAATAGCAAAACGAGACAGGTGTGTTGTTCCTTGCTTCCTGTAAAAGTTGATAAATTATAAATAATTGACAAGCTGCAAAAAATGCAAAGAGCAAATAAGCAGCCATTTAGAATTGTGTAGTTTTTGGTTTCAAAAAACTCAGTGAGAGATACAAACAGTCCAAATATTTTTTCTCACAGCAATTTAACACTTAGCCTGCTAAGGGCGACTACAACAGCCTTTGCAGCCAGTGTAAACCCAGATCAGTCTGCGAGTAACTCGCAGGCTCACCAGGGTTTACACTGTCTGGCTGCTCATCAGTCATTTAACCAAAACACCCCTTTGTAACATAAATGGAATGGTCCAAATTCAAAGAAAGGAGAGTCCATTATACATTCATAGCGGGCTAAGGGTTAAAGACTCCGTCAGTTCTCAGAACAGATTGAGTTGATTGAGTTGAGTGCTCAAAACTGATTGCATGCATCATACTAGTACTATAACGTGATCTTATAGTATCAGGAACTGATGCCATGATGGAAGCAACTAAATTAAAATATGAATGAGGCATTTTGATTGGTTTAAAAAGGTGCATTGATAAAAAATGCACCTTTTTAAATCAATCAAAATGCCACATTCATATTTTAATTTAGTTGTTTCCAATGTACTATACATTGGGTAATGAGTTCTTGAAATCAAAAATCACACAATTCTAATTATAAAATAATTTTTAAAAGATTGAATAGACTGTTTATAGAGAATCTTTACAGTAATGGTTGGTACCATAAGATTTAGATTTCCTTTTATTGCATTCTTAAACACCAAGAACACACCATAGCTGCTCTGTACGTAACCATCTCTGGAGCTATGAATCCATCCATATGAAAAGTAGGCAGAGTATCCTACTATGCAGAAAGATTTATTCTGCTATTTCGGCTATGTTTCGTAATAAATAATGCCTAAACAACCACCATATTTCATTTGCATTTAATCTTTAATATTAGAACCACACGTCCATGCATAAAACTCACCAAATATAAGGAAATGCACTCAACCCATGTTAAACCCCCGCCACCCACCCAAAAAACAACACACACACACATTGTTTTGCAACGATAATAATTTGTGTAAAATTTAAATGATAACTGAAAACCTACACTTGGTAGAGTTTGGCCCTTTAAAGTTTTTAATACACAAACTATGTCCAGACTTGTCTCTTCTGAACCCCGGGCCGGAATTCAATAAAACTTTGCAGGGATGATCAGTACCAAGCCAGTTTTGCATGTCATCGTTTTGTTCTGATTGACAGATTTTTTTTTGGCGGAGTTACGGCCCTTTAAAGGTTTTTGATACACAAACTTTTTCTGGGCTAGTTCTCCTGAACCCCTCGTCGAATTTCAAGGAAACTTGACAATGGTGATCAGTATCAAGCCTAGTTGTGTATTTCTTCACCGTATTCCGGTTGAATGATATTTGGCAGAGTTAAGGCCCTTTAAAGGTTTTAATACATAAACTTTTTCCAGATTAGTCTCTTAGAACTCCTGGCCGTGTTTCATCGAATCTTGACAGGGATGATGAATACCAAACCTAGTTGCGTCTGTCATTGCCGTGTTCTGGTTGAACAATTTTTGGCACAGTTATGGCCATTTTAGGGTTTTAATACGCAAACTTTGTCCCGACTAGTCCCGTTTGGTCTCGGGGCAAAGCATAGGGCCACTGCAGATCCCTTTGGAGGGGTAGGCAGAGGGGTAGAATCCCCCCAAATTCATGTTCATTTTATCATTTTTTGTTCATGTTCATTAAAGGTCTTCATCATGATCCCTGCATTGTTTCAGGTGCTATCTCGCTCGCATCAAAAGAGCAGTGGCAGAAAAACAATAACGTGGCTCCAGTGTAAATGGAGTTTCTACGATAGAATTTGCAGCAACTCTGCAGTTCAGGGTGAGAAGGTTCTAGGCCCATTTTCCATATTTTATCTCGATGTACATGGAAGATGAGCCTGGCATGTTCATGCCTGTTAGGCGCCATATAACCTTTTCATGTGTTGGTGCGCCTTAAAACCCCAATTCAATTCAATTGTCCCGACTAGTTATCCTAGTTATAATGCCTAAACAATATAGTTGCGCATATCATAGCCGTGTTCCATTTGAATGAATTTTGGCAGAGTTAAAGGTTTGTTTTAATACGCTATCTTTGTACAGACTAGTACTCCTGGCTGGATTTCAACGAAACGGCAGGGATGATCAGTCCCAAGCCTAGTTGCGCATATTATCGCCATGTTCTGGGTGAATGATTTTTGACCAAGTTATTGCCCCTTATACATAAACTTTATCTTTAGCCAGTAGAGCAGCGAGTAGAGCGTCCACAGGCCCTCTTGGGCCTCTTGTTACATGAACATCTATAGATGAAATGCAAGAACAATTTAAAGGGACATACGACAATCTTGATTCGTTTAAAACTAACCGCGTCCCGTTAGTTGTTCTACATTATATTTTACTCCAATCATTGATGTTAATTATTAGAAAGGTTCAAAGGATCCGAAATTGTTTTCACATATTTCCAACTATTGATTATATTACACCAATAATATATTGACGTATTTGATAGAAAGACAAAATAAATCGAAAAATCTTTAATTTTTATTTAATTAGATGCAAACCAGTTTTAAAGTCAAAATGCTACAGGATTATCAAAGTGCCAATTAAAATTCTTGATATAAAACTCTTCAAGATTTTATCAAACATCAAAATTAGCTTCTTGATTTATTAATTCAGTGACATTTTGACTTTAAACCTGCTTGCATATCATTACATAAAATTTTGAGTTTTCAATTTTCATCGTCATTTTACAACATGTTGAAATATATTATTGGTGCAATATTATCCAATGTCAGTAATATACCAAAACAAATTGCTTTATACTACTCTTATAATTAACATTAATGATTGAAATAATGCATGTTATGTAGAAAAAACTAACGGGATGCCACGAGTTTTTAAAAACGAAGATTGCCAAGTGTCCCTTTAATATCCCGGTACACCATCTAATCTTCCTGCCCTTACAGAAGCTTGTTATGAAGCCTGTAATATCAATACCACAATTTTGGAGTGAAGGAATGAATAAACAAGAATGATGAATCACATTGGGTATTCTTATTGATTGAGTTGTTGTGCCTAGCAAAGTAAACAAGCAAAACAAACAAGTCACAGCTATTCAGACAGTACAGTTTATTTTATAGAACATACTCCTTTTAATGAAAAAACAAATCGATGTGATATTTATGTAAATTGCAGATATCATTTTACAAGTCTGAATTAGTCTGATTAAACTTTATAGTATGTTTTACATCATTGTTGTAAAATCATGTGTGTGCTATTTTGAGCATTCGGGGTAAAAAACAGGTGTTATGCTTAAGTCATTCCCAGGCAGAGGTACAGAAAAGGGACATATCTTGTTATCATGGTCAGAAAATTGAGTGTTTTTGAGATTTTTTTTAATTTAAGCTTATTTTCCTTCTGAGACCCCTGGGGTCCTAGGGGAGCACACGTATGTCAAACAGGAGCACCACCTACCATGGCATATACGCCGGTCATGGCAATGTTTAAGTTACAGGTTAAACCTTATTTCAAAGGGGAATAATATAAAACAAAATGAACTAAAGAGTTGTGGGCCTTTATCAGATGTATGAAGATATTTACAAAGTTTCATTGTTGTAGGCCTTACAGCTTGAATGTTATTACCCACAATCAGTTGTGAGGTAAAAGTTAACGGACAGATGGACAGACAAAAGAAAAAGAGAAAAGGCCCTACATCTCTCTCTCTCGGAAGACAGTTTAGAAACTTGTATTTAATAACCAGTGCATTTTCGGGAAACTCAAATTCTAATTTCAGACGGCTACCAGTTGAAGGCAAGATCCGGTTGTTAGACGTAGGTAGTTGTTACAACCCGTTCCTGGCATTCCCCGAGTTTCAAGCTATAGGAATTGACATAAGTCCAGCAGCAGATGTAAGTTTTTGGGAAAACATTTCTGCTGACTGTACTTTTGACATTACACATGGAAATTTGAGTTAAAGGGACACAAGGCAATTTTGATGTTTATTAAGTGTATGGAATGTGAACATGGCAATCTTGACGTGTTTATCGTCTGTTTAAGTGTGTGTAATTCTAAGGATTATAGTCCTCCCACAGTACCAAGTGAAAGTCCACAAGGTGAGCACAGAGTGTGGACTTGAGGAGTGTTGAAATACGTAACTCATTTATTTATTTAGTTTATTTCTGAAATAAAAGTATCAAGACAGCTTCTCCAGTTTCCCTGTTGGTTGTAGTACATAATAAATGTGCTTCGCTTAAATATTAGAAAATATAAATCATTTAAATAACGTATTTTGAATGAGTTGAGATATTATAAAACATCATTTGCAATTGTGAGGGAAAACGAATAATGCCACCAATGGAATCAATATTGCAGTATGTCCCTTGAAAATATTGTAGGAAACTGAATTTAATTGTTTAAAAGGCAATTTTGTTTTTCTTTTTAACCTTGTGGCATGCCGTTTGTGTGGCATGCCATTAGTGTGTAACAGCATGCCGTTAGTGTGGCATGCCGTTAATGTGGCATGCCATTAGTGTGACAAGCCATTAGTGTGGCATGCCGTTAGTGAGGCATGCCATTAGTTTTTCTACATAACTTGCCTATTTACAGATCATTATTAATAATTATAAGAATAGTTCAAAGCAAATTGTTATAGTATTACCTTACCTTGGCCATATCTGGAAGAGTAGTTGACCGGTGTTCATGAAACTTCACAAAATCGCTTCTTACTCCAACGAATGTTGTTACACATATCTAATAACTCCGACAGATTTCGGCAGATTTATGTTCGTTTGATTAAACTTCAACCTGCAGCCTAACCAAGCTGATAACTGGCCATGACTTAAAGTATTTGACCTATGTTCATAAAACTTCACCAGCATCTTTGTCTTACGTCCAAGGAATGTCATTACACATGTCCAGTTACTCTGACTTTCATTTCAGCAGAGTTATGTCCCTATCATAAAACTTTAACCTGCAACCTAACTGAGCTAATAACTGTCCATAATTTGAAATATATTTGACCTATGTTCATAGAACTTCACAAGCGTCTTCATCTTATCCCAAGGAATGTCATTACACATGTCCAGTAACTCTGATTTTCATTTTGGCAGAGTTATGCCCCTTTTCATAAAACTTTAACCTGCAACCTAACAAAGCTCATAACATGGAAAAATATTGACATATAGTCATGAAACTTTATACAGTTATTCTTTATCAAAGAGTGGGTGGGACTTGAAGAGCATCAATACCAAGGGCCATGGGCCCGCAGTTTCAATGTGTATCAAGTCCCAAACACAAGGTTCTGATCGCGCACAATATAAACCCACTGGAAATATTTTATTTCTTTTTTCATGGATTTCTGTGTATTTAATACCCACATTTTCGAAAGATTGAACATAATACAAACAAATTCTCACAACTTAACAGTTATATGTCCATCTCTCAGCACAAAATGAACAAAAAATACAGCTTTATCCTGTTTTTAACAATTAACTAACATAGTCATTGTTTTCAATGTTTTCTGACGTTTAAAATGATGTCCTAACGTCATCAGCATGTGATGTCAGAGGTATTGATAGGAATTTTAAAAACTCCTCAATAACTAATCAGCGTTGAGTATTTTAATAGACTACCTATGTTAGATGCATGCACACATCAGTTCTCCAGTAAATTATTTCATTATAAATAAAAACAAATGACAAAATGAACTCGATTCGTGTATTTCAGACTGTGTTTCACTGTGATTTTTTGCACCTGCGGACAACGGACCATCTTCAGGTTGCCATGGATACGATGACGACCTTTATAAACAATTTGAAAGATCCCGTTGAATGGCTGCCAAAGGAATGTTTCCATGTCGTTGTGTTCTCCTTGTTGTTAGAATATTTCCCAGCGCCTTATCAACGCTGGATCAGCTGCCAGAAAGCACATGAACTTCTGGTATATAACGGCATTCTGGTTGTTGTGACGCCTGACTCACACGCGCAAAATCGCAACGCTCCGATGATCAAAAGTTGGAAAGTAGCGATCGAATCTCTAGGTTTTAGACGGTGGCGCTACATTAAGCAGGAGCATTTACATTGTATGGTGTTTAGAAAAATAGAAATCAACGAGAAAGATAAACAAGATAATTTTATTAACGGAATATCGCCAGATATGATCTATATACCGCAGGATTTCCAAAACAACGACACAAACACAGAACATTTTTCTGGCTTCGGTGCTGCGTGTTATTCATTAGAAGATGAACAGTTTTACAAAGATCATACAATACATGAGCTGCCCATGTTGTCTTCTGATTCTGAGGAAACTGAAGATGTAAATGTTTAACCTTCGTGTTCTCGTCATTTAGCTGCAATATGTATTTGATATTTAAATATATGTAATTCTTATTGCCAGTGTGTTTGAATATTGGAAAGCTTTGCCTCTGTACTTTAAAGAGAAATACTGCAATCTTGATTTGTTAAACTCACGGTGACCTGCTAGTTTTTCTATATAACATTCATTTTGAATAATTGAAAGCAAATTGTTTTTGCATATAACTAATTTCAGTATATCGATAGCACCAATAATATATATAAACGGTACCATTTTGACTGCTGGCGCAAACCTATGGAAAAATAACGAGGACAATTTTTAAAAAAAATCCAGATTTTTATTACCTTTATTTAGTTCTATGCCAGCAGTGAAAAATAATTGAATTGAATTGAATGTTGTTTAAAGATGAATGGCCACTCTTTTAGTAGTATTATCAATTAACAAATTTGACTCTTAAACATCATATGAACATTTCTTGATAGTCCCGGAGAGAAACATTTAAATCCGCTACTAAGTTGTATGTAAAAATAAATAGTATTTGCATGACGTAGATACTACTTTTACCACTGCGTGACTGCACGGGGAAATGAGGTAAATCTGAATTGTATAGCTGCACAACTATTGCCAAATAATTGATAAATACATTTACCTGTGGATCAATTTACCTGTTCAAAGTTTTCTACGTATCAAATAAAATCGTATTCTCACTTTTCACATATATTTCAATGTGTGAATTGTAAATAATAGATTGTTATATATGATTTCGTAATAGATTGTTGTATATCGATTTGATTTAAATAAACATAAACATGTTTGTGAAACAAAACATGGCTGGAGAACTTTAACAGCTCATCAAAGAATAGGGCCACTGCAGATCCCTTTGGAGGCAGAGGGGTAGAATCACCCCAAGTTTCTACGATAGAATTTGCAGCAACTCTGCAGTTCAGGGTGAGAAGGTTCTAGGCCCATTTTCCATATTTTATGTTCATGCCTGTTAGGGGCCATATAACCTTTTCATGTGTTGGTGCGCCTTAAAACCCAAACTCAATTCAATTCATTAACAAAGGTGGTTCTGGATAAATAAATCAGACTGTTAATTTTAATGCTGGAAAATTGTAAATAATTTCTGTATGTCCCTTTAATTCTAAGAAGAGTTCTCGGAGTATTATCCAAATTAACATTATTCTGAACTGTTATTTAATGATATAAGCGTGTCTCAGAACAGTTTTTCCAAGCACAAAGTACTGCCAGCATAAACCATGGAAACACATGTTCTTTGACCAGGTCATAACACTTAAGGCCAAGTTGAAAGAACACCAAGAACAGGTTTCCTGGACATTATACTGATGTCCTCAATAAAACTGACACTGGTTGGGCAAAAATGATTAGGTTAAAGGAACTAACCCACCAAATAATGGCAAAATTACTCTACAAACCTGTCTATCAAAACTATCCAGGTGTTCAGGTCATATAATAATGTATATGTGCTGATTAAAAGTATGTTTTTTCACGGGTTCTTAAAATACCAGTGATCGATCGAATACGTGTAAAATTAATTATGAGTTGGTAACTCTGTGGAGCGCTGTGGTCTAGTGGTAGAGCATTGGACCCATGATCCGAAAGTGTTGTGTTCGATTCCCGCCATTGCCATATGCGCTGTGTCCCTGAGCAAGACACTTTATCTGCATTGCTTAGAACTGGTTCTATCGAGAGTGATTCAATTAAGATCATACAGCTTTCTTTGCAATCGTTGTAAAATAAATAAGTTTAAACTAACTCTTTAATTCGAATTCCAGTTTTGGGGTTTGTCCTGGCTGGCTAAAGCCATTTATTTTGTGTCAATAGAGTTTGGATTCTCAAAGTATGTGAGTTATATATATACCTCGTTGTCAGTAGGTTTAGAAACGGTGTTCATTTGTTGTTAAATTTGACCCTTGATGGCGGGATAGTGATTTTAATAATAGGGCTGGGAAACCAGAATCTCGCGTATTATTTAACTTGGCCTAAACCACAGAGTTTCATGTCGTATTGTGTCACTTCGTCTTGTATTACATTTATGTGACAGATACCTTATTAAACCAATTCACAGGGTTATATTAACTCTTAATTATTAATAAAATATATTTATAAGGTTTAAATGGAAAGCCATCATTTGAATAGATGTTGTGCATCAGGTAACACACATAAAGTTCTGGATTCATGATGTATTGTAATTAACGTTCGTGCCATACTACTATCGTTGTATTGAGCTTTTGCATTATAGATTAATACAAGTAATATTTAATATGTATTTTATGTCTTCTTTTACCTTATTATTTCGCTCATTTTTACAAATACGCAAAACAAAACCATCAGCAGTATCATCATGCTCATTGTTTACCCTGGAATCATGTAGCTAATATTCAACAGTTGAAAGTTTCTTTTTTCAAGGCATTATTAAACTAATAAATTATTAACCCATACATGTTTTAACCCTTAACCTGCTATGAATGTATAATGGACTGTCCTAACTTTGCATTTGGACCATTTCATTTATGCTACAAAGCGGTGTTTTGGTTAAATGACTGATGAGCAGCCAGTCAGTGTAAACCCTGATCAGCCTGAGTTACTCACAGGCTGATCTGGGTTTACACTGGCTGCAAAAGCTGTTGTAGTCGCCCTTAGCAAGCTAAGAGTTAAAGGAGCTGGAGGTGACTGGGTACATAATTTGTCGTCCAAACTGAACATACTGTTCGAGGGAATGCTTGTTGGGTGACAAACTGAACAGGAAATTGTTGTTGGGTGACAAAGTGAACAGCGAATTGTTGTTGGCTGACAAACTGAACAGGGATTTGTTGTTGGCTGACAAACTGAACAGCGAATTGTTGTTGGCTGACAAACTGAACAGGGAATTGTTGTTGGATGACAAACTGAACAGGGAATTGTTGTTGGATGATAAACTGAACAGGGAATTGTTGTTGGATGACAAACTGAACAGGGAATTGTTGTTGGTTGACAAGCTCAACAGGGAATTGTTGTTGGGTGACAAACTGAACAGCGAATTGTTGTTGGCTGACAAACTGAACAGGGAATAGTTGTAAGGTGACAAACTGAACAGGGAATTGTTGTTGGGTGTCAAACTGAACAGGGAATTGTTGTTGGGTGACAAGCTCAACAGGAAATTGTTGTTGGATGACACATTGAACAGGGAATTGTTGTAAGGTGACAAACTGAACAGGGAATTGTTGTTGGATGACAAACTGAACAGGGAATTGTTGTTGGGTGACAAGCTCAACAGGGAATTGTTGTTGGATGACAAACTGAACAGGGAATTGTTGTTGGATGACAAACTGAACAGGAAATTGTTGTTGGGTGACAAACTGAACAGGGAAGTGTTGTTGGGTGACAAACTGAACCGGGAATTGTTGTTTGGTGACAGACTGAACGGGGAATTGTTGGGTGACGAACTGAACGGGGAATTGTTGTTGGGTGACAAACTCAACAGGGAATTGTTGTTGGGTGACAGACTGAACAGGGAATTGTTGGGTGACAAACTGAACGGGAATTGTTGTTGGGTGACAAACTGAACAAGAAATTGTTGTTGGGTGGCAAACTGAACAGGGAATTGTTGGGTGACAAACTGAACAGGGAATTGTTGGGTGACAAACTGAACTGGGAGTTGTTGGGTGACAAACTGAACAGGGAATTGTTGTTGGGAGACAAACTGAACTAGGAATTATTGTTGGGTGACAAACTAAACAGGGAATTGTTGTTGGGTGACAAACTGAACAGGGAATAGTTGTTGGGTGACAAACTGAACAGGGAATAGTTGTAAGGTGACAAGCTCAACAGGAAATTGTTGTTGGATGACACATTGAACAGGGAATTGTTGTAAGGTGACAAACTGAACTAGGAATTATTGTTGGGTGACAAACTAAACAGGGAATTGTTGTTGGGTGACAAACTGAACAGGGAATTGTTGTTGGGTGACAAACTGAATAGGAATTGTTGTTGGGTGACAAACTGAACAAGGAATTGTTGCTGGGTGATAAACTGAACCAGAAATTGTTGTCAAGGAATTGTTGCTGGGTGATAAACTGAACCAGAAATTGTTGTTGGGTGACAAACAGAACAGGGAATGCTTGTTGGGGGACAAACTGAAGAGGGAATTGTTGTCGGGTGACAAACTGAACAGGAAATTGTTGTTGGGTGACAAACTAAACAGGGAATTGTTGGGTGACAAACTGAACAGGGAATTGTTGGGCGACGAACTGAATAGGGAATTGTTGTTGGGCGACAAATTGAACGTGGAATTGTTGTTGGGCGACAAACTGAACAGGAAATTGTTGTTGGGCGACAGACTGAACAGGAAATTGTTGCCGGACAACAAACTTAAAAGGGAATAGTTGTTGGGCGATGAACTGAACAGGGAATTGTTGTTGGATGACAAACTGAACAGGGAATTGTTGTTGGATGATAAACTGAACAGGGAATTGTTGTCGGATGTTAAACTGAACAGGGAAATGTTGTTGGGTGACACATTGAACCGAAAATTGTTGTTGGGTGACAAACTGAACAGGGAATGGTTGTTGAAAGACAAACTGAACAGGGAATACTAGTTGGGTGAGAAATTGAACAGATAATTGTTGTTGGGTGACCACAGGGAATGGTTATTAGGTGAATAATTGTTAGGTAACAAATTGAAGGTGTGATTGTTGGGTGACAAACTGAAGAGGGAATGCTTGTTGGGTGTCAAACTGAAGAGGGAATGCTTGTTGGGTGACAAACTGAAGAGGGAATGCTTGTTTGGTGACAATACAACAAACTGAAGGGGGAATGCGTTTTGTGTGACAAACTGAAGATGGAATGCTTGTTGGGTGACATACTGAAGAGGGAATGCTTGTTTGGTGACACCCCAACAAACTGAAGAGGGAATGCGTTTTGGGTAACAAACTGAAGATGGAAAGCTTGTTGGGTGATGACAAACTGAAGAGGGAATGATTGTTGGGTGACAAACTGAAGATGGAATGCTTGTTGGGTGACCACAGGGATTTGTTGTTGGGTGACCACAGGGAATTTTGTTTGATGACAAACTGAACAGAGAATGAGTGTTGGTTGACCACAAAGAATGCTTGTTGGGTGACAAATTGAACAGACAATGCTTGTTGGGTGACAAATTGAGGTGACAAATTGAAAGAGAATGCTTGTTGGGTGACATATTGAACAGAAAATGCTTGTTGGGTGACAAATTGAGGTGACAAATTGAAAGAGAATGCTTGTTGGGTGACAAAAATTGAACAGACAATGCTTGTTGGGTGACAAATTGAGGTGACAAATTGAAAGAGAATGCTTGTTGGGTGACATATTGAACAGAAAATGCTTGTTTGGTGACATTGTGATTCACTTTTTTTCTTTAAAGTTTCATCCAACATGAATACCATAATTACACCATTATCTGCTTCTGAGTGATTTGTACAGGCTGCTAATCCGTTAAAATAATTTTAAATGACACAATATGATAGCATAATGACTGACACCATTTTAATAGCAAATTAAGGGTTTCATTTTGTTGCCTAAAGTGGCTTTTGTCAGCAAAACAGTGTTAAGAGCCATTAATATTAAAGTATATGCCTGTATTTATATTTTCGAACCGATCAATTATTTTGAATAAATACAAAAAGCAAACAGACTATGTGGTAGTGTTTATTTGTCGTAGCTATATGAAAAGGGAAGTAAACATAGGCAGTATTGACTCAGTTGTATTGTTTTACATGTACATGCATAAACTAGTTTAATAGAAAAAATGCTTAACAATCCAATTCTTTTTGTGTATTTGTTTAGTCCCAAGGTTTATAGGTCCTCTGCCTGCAAGTACGCAATAGAGTGCTGACTGTAAGGTAAGTTCTCAGTTGTACTAGTATCTGTGAAAATTAAGTTATGCCCCACCATGGATATACGTAGCGTAATCTGTGTTTGTTAGTCCGTATGACATTTTAAACTGCACTAGGAATGTTAGATATAGCTAAACATTCATACGGTTCCTATTATGTCACTTGGCTGAAAAGGGATTTTTCTTTTGATTTTTTTTTTTCATTAATAAAACAAAAATATTTCACGAAGTCATGCTACAGGAATATGGAGGAAGATAATGCTAATCCATTTTTCTCCTTATTTGGCTATAAAATTAACTCTGGTCAAAACTTCCGGATTACGGTTATGCTGGGATATGGCAGATAAAAAGCAAAAAAATGTGAAAACAAATATAATTATCCATGTAACTGTAAATTCGTTATTTCTCCAGCATATCTCCAATTGCATCATTTGTCATCTAAAGGCACTCGTTTGGATAATGGACAGCATTAATCATCCAATAAAGTAACACCTTAGTGGGTTAACATCTAAAAATTACCCTTTATGTTTGTGTCTTTTTGAATACCTGTAACTTTATGATAGAAAAAAAGACCACACATTCGGAAGGACTTGAGATGTCTGGCTTTCAGGAGCCAGATATTCAAAACTAGTTTATAAACAATCTACCCCTAAAATAGAAAAGATTCCTAGCCCATGTAAATATATCACAGATAAAAATGTAAACAAGCCGGGACTACTTTCTTTTGTGATCAATTCTTGTTGAAGACCTGCGATCACCCTTGATGTAATGATGTGTTAGTGAGGCCAGTATGGGACCAACTTTCTGGAGTGAACTTCCCCAATGTTTCTATCAAGTAAAAAAAACTAAATTTTCTTTCACATGTGTCCCTGTTCTGTGCCTATTTACAATATTTGGCTTTTTCGGCTACTCAACAATGGCTGGTGGGAGTTTGAGCCCCACTGACGGCTACACCACAATAGCTGGTGGGAGTTTGAGCCCCACTGATGGCTGCACCACAATGGCTGGTGGGAGTTTGAGCCCCACTGATGGCTACACCACAATGGCTGGTGGGAGTTTGAGCCCCACTGACAGCTACACCACAATGGCTGGTGGGAGTTTGAGCCCCACTGACAGCTACACCACAATGGCTGGTGGGAGTTTCAGCCCCACTGACGGCTACACCACAATGGCTGGTGGGAGTCTGCGCCCCACTGACGGCTTCACCACAATGGCTGGTGGGAGTTTGAGCCCCACTGATGGCTACACTACAATGGCTGGTGGGAGTGTGAGCCCCACTGATGGCTACACCACAATGGCTGGTGGGAGTTTGAGCCCCACTGATGGCTACACCACAATGGCTGGTGGGAGTTTCAGCCCCACTGAGGGCTACACCACAATGGCTGGTGGGAGTCTGCGCCCCACTGACGGCTTCACCACAATGGCTGGTGGGAGTTTGAGCCCCACTGATGGCTACACCACAATGGCTGGTGGGAGTCTGCGCCCCACTGACGGCTTCACCACAATGGCTGGTGGGAGTCTGCGCCCCACTGACGGCTTCACCACAATGGC
This sequence comes from Cyrtodaria siliqua, assembly GCA_037043455.1. Taxonomy (NCBI): domain Eukaryota; kingdom Metazoa; phylum Mollusca; class Bivalvia; order Adapedonta; family Hiatellidae; genus Cyrtodaria; species Cyrtodaria siliqua. The sequence goes on from JAWPHD010004379.1 coordinate 64,502, forward strand.
TGGTGGGAGTTTGAGCCCCACTGACGGCTACACCACAATGGCTGGTGGGAGTGTGAGCCCCACTGACGGCTACACCACAATGGCTGGTGGGAGTTTGAGCCTCACTGACGGCTACACCACAATGGCTGATGGGAGTTTGAGCCCCACTGACGGCTACACCACAATGGCTGGTGGTAGTTTGAGCCCCACTGACGGCTACACCACAATGACTGATGGGAGTTTGAGCCCCACTGACGGCTACACCACAATGGCTGGTGGTAGTTTGAGCCCCACTGACGGCTACACCACAATGGCTGATGGGAGTTTGAGCCCCACTGACGGCTACACCACAATGGCTGGTGGGAGTCTGAGCCCCACTGACAGCTACATCACAATGGCTGGTGGGAGTTTGAGCCCCACTGATGGCTGCACCAGAATGGCTGGTGGGAGTTTGAGCCTCACTGACAGCTACACCACAATGGCTGGTGGGAGTGTGAGCCCCACTGACGGCTACACCACAATGGCTGGTGGGAGTTTGAGCCTCACTGACAGCTACACCACAATGGCTGGTGGGAGTTTGAGCCCCACTGATGGCTACACCACAATGGCTGGTGGGAGTTTGAGCCTCACTGACAGCTACACCACAATGGCTGGTGGGAGTGTGAGCCCCACTGATGGCTGCACCAGAATGGCTGGTGGGAGTTTGAGCCCCACTGATGGCTGCACCAGAATGGCTGGTGGGAGTTTGAGCCTCACTGACAGCTACACCACAATGGCTGGTGGGAGTTTGAGCCCCACTGATGGCTACACCACAATGGCTGATGGGAGTTGAGCCCCACTGATGGCTACATCACAATGGCCGGTGGGAGTGTGAGCCCCACTGATGGCTACACCACAATGGCGGGTGGGAGTTTGAGCCCCACTGATGGCTACACCACAATGGCGGATGGGAGTTTGAGCCCCACTGATGGCTACACCACAATGGCTGATGGGAGTTTGAGCCCCACTGATGGCTACACCACAATGGCTGGTGGGAGTCTGAGCCCCACTGAAAGCTACACCACAATGGCTGGTGGGAGTCTGAGCCCCACTGATGGTTACACCACAATGGCTGGTGGGAGTCTGAGCCCCACTGAAAGCTACATCACAATGGCTGATGGGAGTTTGAGCCCCACTGAAAGCTGCACCACAATAGCTGGTGGGAGTCTGAGCCCCACTGATGGCTACACCACAATGGCTGGTGGGAGTCTGAGCCCCACTGAAAGCTACATCACAATGGCTGATGGGAGTTTGAGCCCCACTGAAAGCTGCACCACTATGGCTGGTGGGTGTTTGAGCCCTACTGACGGCTACACCACTATGGCTGGTGGGAGTCTGAACCCCACTGACAGATGCACCACTGTCAGAGTGACTGTTGGGTGTTCAAACCCAGCTGACAGCTTCCCATAGTGGCTGCTGGTACTGTGAACCCCACCCTACTGATGGTGTGTTTCTTGACACGATTGATAGCATCCGGAAATGTAACTGGAGTAGTTTTAATCCAATCTGTAACTGGAGTAGTTTTAATCCAATCTTGATGAAACGTGGACAGAAGGGTGAAGGCCACAATAGCTAGGTCAAGTTTGATAACCAACGCTATTACTCAAAAATCACCAGAGTTCTGGCCCGTGGATTGTTGAAAATTGACTGTGTCCACTCCATAACTGGAGCAGTTTAAATCCAATCTTGATGAAACTAGGACACAATGTTTATGGCCCCAATCGCTCGCTCTAGTTTCGATAACCACTGCTATTGCTCAAGAAACACCGGAGTTGTGGCCCATGGATTGTTGAAAATTGTTACTGGAGTAATTTTAATCCAATATTGATGAAACTTGGACACAATGTTTATGGACACAATAGTTTGGTCAAGTTCGTTAACCAACACTATTGCTCAAGAAACACCAGAGTTATGGCCCATTGATTTTTAAAAATTGATGATTTTTGCAGTTTCCGCTCAATAACTTTAACATTTAATATCAAATCTTGATGAAACTTGGGGCATAGTCAAGATAAATGTGTACATGCCGATGATGGTCATATAAATATGAATTCCATATGTATTAAGTGCTTATTTTGTGTCCATTTGGCACCTTTGTTCTCATTCTTCCCTAACCACTGACCTCGCCAATCCCAAACTCTCCTAACATTATAAAACCTAATGATGTTACGATAACCTGAAACTTAAATAGTTCAGTCTTTGGTCTTGAGACGCCATGGGTATAAATAAATAAAAAATCATAAATTGTAAATTGTAGAATAAATACATATTTTGTACACATGACCATTAAAAGTTGAATAACGGCTCCTAATCATGAACAACCAATTCCCAAACTAGCAAAAACAAAAAAAAAGACATTTGAATTCTACATGTTTTACAATTATTCAGTTCAGTTTTATTCTTTATTAAGATAGAGGTCAGTACAATAGCGCAGTACAATCAGTTCATATAGTGCAGTACAATCAGTACATATAGTGCAGTACAATCAGTACAATAGCGCAGTACAATCAGTACATATGGTGCAGTACAATCAGTACATGTAGTGCAGTACAATCAGTACATATGGTGCAGTACAATCAGTACATATAGTGCAGTACAATCAGTACAATAGCGCAGTACAATCAGTACATATGGTGCAGTACAATCAGTACATATAGTGCAGTACAATCAGTACATATAGTGCACATATAGTGCAGTACATATAGTGCAGTACAATCAGTACATATAGTGCAGTACAATCAGTACATATAGTGCAGTACAATCAGTACATATAGTGCAGTACAATCAGTACATATGGTGCAGTACATATGGTGCAGTACAATCAGTACATATGGTGCAGTACAATCAGTACATATAGTGCAGTACAATCAGTACATATAGTGCAGTTCAATCAGTACATAAGTGCAGTACAATCAGTACATATAGTGCAGTACAATCAGTACATATAGTGCAGTACAATCGGTACATATTTTGCAGTACAATCAGTACATATTATAGTATTGTTATTTCATTCGAAAGATGTGGCTTAAGAGTAAATGGAATGTCTACAATAGAAATAGCAGCAACTCTGCAGTTCAGGGTGAGAAGGTTCTAGGCCTGTTCTCCATATTTTATCTTGGTGTACATGGAGGATGAGCCCGGCATGTTCATTCCTGTTAGGCGCCATATAACCTTTCACGTGTTGGTGCGCCTGAAAACCCCAATTCAGTTCAATTCATTCGAAAGGTCATATGTATGGCAAGCCATTGTAACGTGTATTACCTATTAAGCAATATCGACCATTCAATTTTGATATCGACAACTGTTTAGTTTTAGCAAAATATAAAAAAGTAAAAAAAAACAAAAACAATTTCAATATCATTTAATATTTAGCAAAATCAGAAATGGAATTGGCAATATCTCAGACTGAAATTATCGATATCCAAGAATTAAATTATCAATATTAAAAAATATTAAAAAACATTATTGCAATTATTGATATATTTAATTCAATTTCCGTTATAAAAATGTAATAAATGAATCATATTGAAAACTGAAATCTGAATAAGCATTCATTGAGGTACTTGACATCGAGTAATGAGGTTCTTGAAAACCAGAAACACAAAATTCTAATAATAAAATAATTTTCTAAAATTATTTAATAGACAGTGAGTGTTTTCAATGTATTGGGTAATGTACTGGTACATATTCACTTTCTCTTATCGTTTGTAATAATTTATGAACCCTTTCCAGAACCCCAAAATATTGAAATATTTGTTTGTTATACAGTAATGTGTTCTCAAATGATTGTTTACATTTATTCTCCAGTGGGATAACAGCTGCCTTAAAATAAACAAACATGTTGTGTCTTCCATAGAAACGGTGGCTTCGATTACAGTAATCTCATATTTAGGTCGGTTATACTATTTTTATTTGCAGTGTTTTATACACAAAAGACAAAGAAGCGAGTTTTGCTATGAAGTGAATTATTGTGTTGGAAAGTGTGATCACTTTGATTTCAAGAGTGAAAAGTAAAAGTTAATATTCGTACAAAACAATTGACCAAAAATCTAATTAAAATTGCACAGAAAAAATTAGTGGTATTTTCATTGATATATTTGTGTCAAGCAGCTTTACAAACAATCTTGTCATAGTCGAAAGAATGATGTTTATCCGTCCATTCGTGTGTCATATGATCTACACAATGATGTCTGTCCGTACATTTAAGTGTGTCTGATAATCTTCACAATGATTCTGTTAGTCTATTAGTGTGTCACAATCTACACAATGACGTCTGTCTGTACATTAGTATGTCATAATCTACACACCGACGTCTGTACGTACCTTAATGTGTCATAATCTACACATTGACGTCTGTCCTTACCTTAGTGTGTCATAATCTACACAATGACGTCTGTACGTACATTAGTACATCATAATCTACACAAAGATGTCAGTTAGTCTATTAATGTGTCTGTCCATACCTTAACTTGTCATAATCTACACAGTGACGTCTGTCCATACCTTAGTATGTCATAAGCTTCACAATGACGTCTGTCCGTACATTAGTACTTCATAATTTACACAAAGATGTCTGTCTGTATCTTAGTGTGTCATAATCTACAGTGACGTCTGTCCGTACATTAGTATGTCATAATCTACAAAAAGATATCTGTCAGTACCTAAGTGTATCATAATCTACACATTGACATCTGTCCGTACATTAGTAGGTCATAATCTACACAATGACATCTGTCCATACCTTAGTGTATCATAATCCACACAGTGACATCTGTCCGTACATAAGTATGTCATAATCTACACAATGACATCTGTCCATACATTATTATGTCATAATTGGTGTTTTATAATCTACACTATGACGTCTGTCCATACATTAGTGGTCATAATCTACACAATGACGTCTGTCCATACATTAGTGTGTCATAATCTACACAATGATGTCTATCTGTACATAAGTGTGTAATAATCTGTACATTGATGTCTGTCCATACATTCGTGTTTCATAATCTACACAGTAATGTATGTTTGTTATAATCTACACAATGTCTGTCTGTCCATAATTGTGTCATAATCTACATAATGTTGTCTGTCTGTCCATAAGTCTGTCATAATCTACAATCTACACAATGGCGTCTGTCTGCCATAAGTGTGTCATAATCTACACAATGATGTCTGTCTGCCATAAGTGTGTCATAATCTACACAATGACAAGTGTGTCATAATCTACATGATGACATAAACGTGTCATAATCTACACAATGACAAGTGTGTCATAATCTACACAATGACATATGTGTGTCATAATGTACACGATGACATAAATGTGTCATAATCTACACAATGACAAGTGTGTCATAATCTACAGGATGACATAAGTGTGTCATAATCTACATGATGACATAAGTGTATCATAATGTACACGATGACATAATGTGATAATCTACACGATGACATAAGTGTGTCATAATCTACACAATGACATAAGTCTGTCATAATCTACACGATGACATAAGTGTGTCATAATCTACACGATGACATATGTCTGTCATAATCTACACGATGACATAAGTGTGTCATAACCTACACGACATAAGTCTGTCATAATGTACACGATGACATAATGTGATAATCTACACGATGACATAAGTGTGTCATAATCTACACGATGACATAAGTGTGTCATAATCTACACGATGACATAAGTCTGTCATAATCTACACGATGACATAAGTCTGTCATAATCTACACATTGACATAATGTGATAATCAACACGATGACATAAGTCTGTCATAATCTACATGATGACATAAGTCTGTCATAATCTACACGATGACATAAGTCTACCATAATCTACACGATGACATAAGTCTTTCATAATCTAAACAATGATGTCTGTTGAAAAATACTACTGAAGTGAAAGTTAATTAATAAAATTGTAATTAATTATTTTCATATTGTCCGAGTTACTGGTCCTCGGATTATTAGGGGAAATACAGTAATTCAATTGAAGAGAGATATAATTCAGCACAATTACACCTCTCTTGAATTGAATTAAACATCTCTTCTGTTCTTCAATTATTTGAAGAGAGGTCTAATTCAATTGAAGAATTTAAGAGAGGTCTAATTCAATTGAATAGAGGTAGGTCTAATTCAGTTGAAGGGAGGTCTAATTCAATTGAGGGCAGGTCTAATTCAATTGAAGAGAGGTCTACCGTATTTACCAATATGAGCACCTCTCCGATTAGTAGCGCCCACTTTTTTTTTAAAATATATATATATATATATATGTTTTTCAAAATTCAATAAATTTCGATCATCTGTAAAAGCCTAATAAATTTATTTTATTTTATAAGAGCACCCCCGTGGCATTTTGTATATAGTTATGCACACAGAAGTGTAATTATCAGTGCATTTTGTATATAGTTATGCACGCAGAAGTGCGATTATCAGTGCATTTTGTATATAGTTATGCACACAGAAGTGCGATTATCAGTGCATTTTGTATATAGTTATGCACGCAGAAGTGCAATTATCAGTGCATTTTGTATATAGTTATGCACGCAGAAGTGCGATTATCAGTGCATTTTGTATATAGTTATGCACGCAGAAGTGCGATTATCAGTGCATTTTGTATATAGTTATGCACGCAGAAGTGAGATTATCAGTGCATTTTGTATATAGTTATGCACGCAGAAGTGCGATTATCAGTGCATTTTGTGTATAGTTATGCACACAGAAGTGCGATTATCATTGCATTTTGTGTATAGTTATGCACACAGAAGTGCGATTATCAGTGCATTTTGTATATAGTTGTGCACGCAGAAGTGCGATTATCAGTGCATTTTGTATATAGTTGTGCACACAGAAGTGCGATTATCAGTGCATTTTGTATATAGTTGTGCACGCAGAAATGCGATTATCAGTGCATTTTGTATAATATAGTTGTGCATGCAGAAGTGTGATTATCAGAGCATTTTGTATATAGTTGTGCACACAGAAGTGCGATTATCAGTGCATTTTGTCTATAGTTCTGCATGCAGAAGTGTGATTATCAGTGCATTTTGTGTATAGTTATGCACACAGAAGTGTGATTATCAGTGCATTTTGTGTATAGTTATGCACACAGAAGTGCGATTATCAGTGCATTTTGTATATAGTTATGCACACAGAAGTGTGATTATCAGTGCGTTTTGTATATAGTTATGCACACAGAAGTGTGATTATCAGTGCATTTTGTATATAGTTATGAACACAGAAGTGTGATTATGAAGTGTGAATGAATGAATGAATGAATGTTGTTTAACGGCTCATCAACACAGTATAGGTTATTTAGAGCCGCCCCAGAGAGAGGGGAAGGATACATAGGAATCCGGGAACCTGCCCTACTCTTATTATCGAATAGATTCCTATGGTTCTTTAACGTGCTCGGAGGATAGACCGACACACGGGACCGCCCGGTTTACGTCCCCATCCAACGGACGGGGCTAAGGGAAAGTGTCTTGCCCAAGAACACACCGACGGAACTCAGTGGCACAACGGAGGATTGAACCCTGGGCCTCCGGTTACAAATCCGCCGCGCTACCGACTGCGCCACGCCAGCCATTATGAAGTGTGATTATCAGTGCATTATGTATATAGTTATGCACACAGAAGTGTGATTATCAGTGCATTTTGCATATAGTTATGCACGCAGAAGTGTGATTATCAGTGCATTTTGTATATAGTTATGCACGCAGAAGTGTGATTATCAGTGCATTTTGTATAGAGTTATGCATGCAGAAGTGTGATTAACAGTGCATTTTGTATATAGTTATGCACACAGAAGTGCGATTATCAGTGCATTTTGTGTATAGTTATGCACACAGAAGTGCAATTATCAATGCATTTTGTATATAGTTATGCACACAGAAGTACGATTATCAGTGTATTTTGTATATAGTTGTGCACACAGAAGTGCGATTATCAGTGCATTTAAGCAAATCAGTTAGTTATTATTAATAGGGGAAACGTGTTAATTGAAGATAGGTACAATTCAGCATAATTAAACCTCTCTTAAATTGATTTACACAGCTCTTCAGTTGAATTGAACCATGCACCGCTCTTCAAATGAAGTAGACCTCTCTTCAAATCAGCGACCGATGTTATGAAAAACCTGTGCTTTTCTCCCCTATTCGGAACTATTTCTAGATATTTTGCACTTGATTATTTTTTTAGACGCAGCTAAAACTGCTTGTATGGCCAACGCGAGTTCCTGGCAGTGGATTTGAAGGTGTTAAAAGTTCATAAAACAGAAATGGGTTATGTTTTGAAATACTTGCCTGTTTCGTCCATCATTAAAACATTTTTCGCTATGTTCTTTATTTGGGTTCTTGATTTGGTTTCTGAAAAACAGATTTTCAAATTTTACACATTTAAAGGGACACATGGCAATCTGGATTTTTTGAAAACTAGCGACATCCGGTTAGTTTTTCTGCATAAATTGCATTTGTTCAATCATTAATGTTAATTATAGGAACTGTATGAAGCCATTTGTTTTTGCATGTCATTAATTTTTGATATTATTGCACCAGTAATATATTAAAACTTATAGTACATGTATAATAAGACGAAATAGTAAATACTTAAAATTTGATTTATTTAAATGTAACCAGGGTAAAAGCAAAAATGATACTGGATATATAAATCGAGAGGCCCATTTCAGATACTTGAAAATTGCCATGTGTCCCTTTAATGTGTAGTTTGGGGAGAACCAGTTGTTTCATTTATCATTTCTTCGCTCATCTAGAATTAGACCTCTCTTCAATTGAATTGAACCAGTCTCTTAAGTTGAATTGAAACTGAGACTCTTCAATTGAATTATTAGATTGAGGTTAAATTCAGTTGCAACTGAGGAGTCTGTTTGTTTGTTTGTTTGTATGGTGTTTTACGTCATTTTCAACAGAAGTAAGGTTATAATTATGACGGTCGATTTTTTGTGGTGGAGGCAGACCACCCACTTTTACTGCTGGGTAGAACCAGTACTATACACCTCCGTAAGAATCAACACTTCCTCCAAGTCGAGCTCCCAGTGGGGCAACTGAAGAGAAATTTAATTTAATTGAAGAGCGGTACAATTCCAATACTGAATTAATTAGACCTCTCTTCAACTAAATTAAATACTTCCCATCAATTGAATTGAACCTGTCTTCAATTGAATTAGAACTCTCGTCATCTGAATTAGAACTAGCTGAATTAGAACTCTCATCCGCTGAATTAGAACTCTCATCAGCTGAATTAGAACTAGCTGAATTAGAACTCTCATCAACTGAATTAGAACTGTCTCCAAATAATTGAAGAGAGGTTCAATTAATTTGAGTTGATGTTAGTTTGGCATTCCATAGGAATAAATTAGGTAGAACATGCGGCATGATTCCCATACATCAAGCAATGCCTGCATAAACTAACTACAAACCAACAACAATGTTTTGCAACTGTATTTCAATTGTCCAACTAAGTTTCCAAATACGGAACACGATTTTAGACGAGAGCCAGACAGTTGTTACAAAAAATCTCTAGATGCAGGATGTAGGCCTATTAAGAAGCCTCGCGGAGTTGTGCCACATTATGACTCTATTGTGTTAAAATAAACGATTAATGCTTTATCATGCTCATTCAAGGTCTTCATCATGACACCGCATATGCAAATGTGGAAACGCGGCTCCATCGTAAATGTAGTTCCACAGACCTAATAACAAATAGATTGGACACTATGAAAATTGTGTAAATGTCAAGTGGCACAGTTCGAAAATTTCACAAAATATTCCCCAACTTTAAACACACATATCATGAAGAGTTTTGTAGATACAAGTTTCATTCAAGCCAAATACCATCACAAATTTAATGTTATTTCCAATGATAGTATTTTGTTTTCTCTTACATTGAGAGCAAAAAAGGAGTTTGATGGAAACTTTGACTGTCAAAACATTGATTTTTAAGAGAAAAGCGAAAAATGATGACATTTTAAACTTTAAACATTTTTTATACAATTTCTTATTTTGAAAATGAACATAAATTATTATAATACCATTTTGCTATTCACTTATAATGAATCTTTTGGATGTATTCTCATCAAAATGGGTGAAGAATGGAGAGAGAAGATAGAAGGAAAAGTTAAGGTGCCACGTGATATTTTGGTTACTTCATTGGTTAAGAAAGGAAGTTTCTTATCTGTTTATTAATATGTCTGTGGTAGTACCTACAATTTGCAGCAACTCTGCAGTTCTGAAGATTAGAAGGTTCTAGGCCCATTCTCCATATTTTATCTAAATGTAAATGGAGGATGAGCCTGGCATGTTCATCCCTGTTTACCATATAACCTTTCTTGTGTATGCGCGCCGTAAAACCCCAATTTAATTCTTTTTCAATGTTTCTTATTTGGTGAGCATCATCATATGCAGCACCATTGAACGTCAGAATATTTAAAAAGAAGCTGTGTAGGAGCCGATTTATTAGGCTATCGCTCCGTGGTCGAGGGGTTGATATTGCATTGTAAACATTCTCACGCTGCGGGTTCGGATACCACTGGGAGCTCAACTTGCAAGTGAGAAAGTGACGATTATTCTGGATGGCGGGAGATATATTCAGTACTGGTTCTATGTCCCACTAAGTGGGTGGTCTGCCTCCACCACAATAATTCGACTGTCATACATAGCCTAAAATGTGCTGGAAAATGACGTTAAACACCAAACAAGGCCGGCTGGTTGCACCACACCCCCACCCTCCTCCCTCCCCTTGCATCTGCCCTTGGTAGGTACAGACACAGTCGAATAACAATTAGGTCTGTGGAAGTGTGGTACAGAATATAAAACCAGTAACAGCTATGCTGCTCTGAATCTGACCTTGACTCTTGCGCCGCAAATAAAGTTAATAAAAAGATACTCCTACAGTAAAAAAAAGAAGAAGACTATATAGACAGTGGTAGTGAAATCTTTTGTTTATTACTTTTTTTATAATATATGCGGCTCAAGTGTCAGTGGGCCTTAATTATCGGCCTTTCTACTACAGTAGGTCCTAGTTTTACTTTCGTTTTGAAGCGGGTGATGGAGGCTCGGTGATGGCTGAAGTGCGATTCTTGTTCTTGCAACTTTGTGTGAAACACAAGATAAACACGGACTAGTGGATTAGCCTATGTGATATCGTAACCGCGAACGAATGGACAATTAATAGAATTGATCTCTAAGTAACAATAAATAGACATAAGCTATATTTTATTTGGCCGTGCACTTGTCATAAACACAGCGCATGCGTAGAAAGTCAATTTGGTGAATCGATAGCAAGTTATGTATATATACTTAGTTTATAGGAGCCACGTCAGCAAAGGTCCCGTGGCCCAATGGATAAGGCGCCTGACTACGAATCAGGAGATTGCAGGTTCGAGTCCTGCCGGGATCGCACTTTTTCCCCTTCATTTTTTTTAAATATGTTTTTTATTTTATTAAAAGTACGATATTACCAATTATGATTTTGAGTTTTCACTTCTGAATTAGAAAATGAATACATAAAAATACATTCGTCATAGAATGAATAAATAGAAAATGAAATGCAGAATATTTACTATTATATCTACTACTTTTCTCTTATTAAATTAGTTTCTCACAACGATAAATAAAAAAAGATACGGATATTAATCACGGGTATTTTAAGAGCCCGTGAATAACCTATACGTTTAATCGGTACATATACATTATTTTATGACCTGTAAGTTACATATATATACCTCGTAACCAGTAGGTTCATATGTTGTAAAATTTGGCTGGTGTTGGCGGGATAGCTACATTAAATAAAATTCGGAAAGAAAAGGAAATGTGCATACACAAGCATACACATGCCTGCGTGTCTGAGTCGTGATTATGGATATATTATTTTGGCAAAATGTTGGTAAATTATGCAATAAATATCACTTAACGAAGTGTAAACTAGCATTTTATGAGCTCATTAAAAAGAAAGTGTGTTTAAAATAGCGCCTTTTCTGTTTAGATGTTGCGTTTGAAGTTGTGTTTCGTATTAAAATTCTACAGTTAATTGCGTTTTTATTTGTTGTTTATCTTGTATACAACACGTACACATGTTAGATGGACACTGCAGACCGTTTTTCGGAAGTTTTTATTGTCGATGTTACACTAAAAAGGCATGCTAACAAACAATGTATACATGAAAAGTTGAGTAACTTATACACAACTTAATAGACCATGGATATATATGTATGTAGATCTATGAATAGACTAATCATTAAAACATAACACCTCGGACTAATTGCAACTGAGTTTGTTTTTTGTGTCTAAAACTATGTATAAAAAGATGATCAAAAAACAAAGTTAGACAAAATCCCTTTAGTATAATAAACACATTTACACGTTCATCGAATTTCGGATAAATTGTGCTATCCGGTTACTACTTCATTACAATGTGCTTGTTTCGCACTCGACCCATATACATTTACAAATTGTTCATATAATCATCATGGTTTATAGTTGCCTTACCCTTTCCGTTCTTGACGATATTATGACGTCTTCTGAGGTAGAATTTTATTAAGTAAAACTATATTTCTTACCAAAATAAGAAGTTTTATTATTGAAAAATCGCGTTTCGTCCTCAGTTGCATATCTTGTTTCGCAGCAATGTCGCTCATGAGCACATCACAGAATTCATCACTATAATTAATATTATGCCATGAGATGCTTTTCTATAATGTACCAGTTTATTGAGATCAGACGATTCATTTTCTGTGACTCTTTAACACAGGTACTAAACATTGACTCTAGCTCTTTTTGGAGATATATAGAAACGAGAGTCAATGACACTTCCGAGGTAGAGACAAGGACGAACAAAACACAACAGAGGGTGAGTTCAACTCGTTATTTTTCATTATATTATAAATCCAACGATTTATATGAAAAATCGGGGAATGTTATTCCAAACTATATATGTGTTCAAACCATGTTCATGTGGCAAAAATATTGCCAATTATTGTTTAATTTTACGCCCAGGTCTTTTATAAGTGTCTTTTATAAGTGTGGGCGGTCTGTGTGGTTTCTTCGACAGTTCGTATTTTTCGTTGCCTATTTGTATTCATTAAAGTCAGATGTGTGTTTATGTGTCAGATGTGTGTTTATGAGATGTGTGTTTATGTGTCAGATGTGTGTTTATATGGAAATGAAAACCCCATCATGTACTCATTATATAGTATTTCAATTTAATATCAGAAAACAGTGTATATCGGATTTATCGTCAATTTCCGTTAAGAGCTGGAGTCAATGATCCGGAGCTAGGGAGCTAATGTTGCATGAGAATTAAATTTCAAATGTCATGTTGTCATTCATATCTAGGCCCAAATTAAAACTGAAAAACTTACATTCTCATCACAAATGACACATATGCTGCCAAAAAAATCCAAAAAAAATCCACAGAAAAATGGGGGTCATGTATCTTCTAAGAAAGAACTTGTCTCATGAATGAATGAATGGTCCCTTTAAAAACATAAACACTGAGATGCCAAAATATTGTATTCATACACTTATTTCCATATAAGCAAAAAAATAAATAAAAACTCACAATTTTGACATGACAATGCTTGAACAATGTAACAAATAGATCAACAATGTGATATAAACCAAAAATAGCACTTTAAATTAGTGAAAATGCCTTTTTTTACAAAAAGAAATGAGAATTATTTATTGACCGCCATTATGCGATACCCCAGGCCGACACTTCCTGTATTGCAAGGGGTGTGCTACACCTAAAACATCACCGCTTGCTACCATTACAACGTTTCCTGCATATGTTTACTTCCGGTTGTACTCAAAGAAGTGATTCGATTGGACACATTTTCGGTTTCTGACTTAGTATGTTTTACCGTTAAAGTATGGCCCACTTCTTTGAGAACAACAGGAAGTAAACATACCCTAAACAATATTCCTCATTACTCACGTTTTTATTTTCTTGTCTTAAATATACATGTACAATAGCTGAGTGATAAGTATTTTGTTTTGACACATAGTTTGTAAAATAAATTTTTTTTTGTTTAAATTGTTTAAATTGTTACATCTTTTCCGCAGAGTTAAACTCCATTTACAAAAAAAACGGGAAATGTGTTGATAAAACACAAAACATAAATCAAATTCCACTTAGATATACTGTAAACTCGTTAAAATTGGTAGGTAATAATTTAGAAACCAACAAAAAAAATTTATAAAGATTTTACCCATTAATTGCAGATGTTCAGTCTATAATAAAATGAAAACTCTAAACTACCTCTCTTTTAACTGAATATCGTTTGAAATTTAGCGTTAACATTAAATATTTCGAAACTTTCATTTGCAAACCCATTTGCAGTGGTGATGCTAGTAAAACCCGATGTCAAAACAATTTTTCGTTGGCATGTTTAGAATTAGGAACATCGAAAGCTGCACTAATTCGAACTACAAAATCATACGTAACCATGAATTGGAATTGAATTGGATTTTACAGTCGCACCAACAGCTAAGGTCATATGGCGACTTTCCAGCTTCCCCCCATATGTAACCAGTTGTATAAGTGTTATAATTTATTTCTAAGAAAACACATCGACTTGAAAGCTAAACTCAGAGCAGACAATTTAAAATCATTATTTTGCAGCTCAACTGTATCTCTAATCAAGTATGAAATAAACAAAGCAATGAGAATAGTATTGACATATGCTGGTGGGTAATCATTAAGACTTTTGAATATGTAGACAATGTTGTAAATGGTAGCAATGATTTTACTTAAAGTTCTCCCACAAAGAGTGCTTTTTTTGTACAAACTGTGAATATATTGTGATAAATGGGAATCCGACCTAAACGAACGGTGTAAAAGATTTGAAACAATCTTTAATTTGACAAAGATACAGACTTCAAAACGAGGTTGGTTGGTGTCAACAATATTATTAACTGCGTTTATATATACAGCAAGAGTATCTTTTTTGTTTTACTTGTTTTTATAATATTTGCGGCTCAAGTGCCAGTGTCTCGGAGGTAATTTTGGGACTAACGACTGCACCAAGCATTGACGCTTTCTCCATGCCATTGACCCTAGCCCCGGATCATTGACTCTAGCTCTTGCCCAAAATTTACGATAAATCCACTATACACTGTTTTCTGATATTAAATTCTAATACTATGTAATGAGTACATGATTGGGCTTTTCGTCTCCACATAAACACATCTGACTTTATGAATAAATACAAATATGCAACGAACAATGCGATCTGTCGAAGAAACCACACATACCGCCCACACTTATAAAAGACCTAATTGATATTGTTTTTGCAACATGAACATGAAAATATAATTGGAATAGCATTTATCGATTTTTCAAATAAATCATTGAATTTACGATATATAGAGGATCTTAAACGAGTTCCCATTATATATAAGATTTATGAAACGAGAAAATAAAAATAATTCATAACGAGTTTCATAAATCTTATATGGAATGGGAACGCGTTTTAGATCCTTTTTATCACATAACATGGCAATCAAATGAGTAAAAAATAATTCAGATGGACATAGAACCGCCACGACGTCAGACACACTTTAGCGCCAAAAAGTCATAAAATATGTCACGTCGTAACGTCGCGTCTCACACATGACGTTGCGTATAAAAGAGTTCGTGTTTTACCTCTTTACAAAATAGCAGTTTACGCCAACTTTTTAACAAACCAACAACAATGTTTTGTATAACTTGCATTATTTTTATAAGCTGTCACAAATAGTAAGTTTATGACTCAGATCTGGGTGAATTTGTAATAAATAAAATAGTTTCAGTTAATAAACTTGCGTAGTGTTACAGGTTTAACTCAACCAATCAAAATCGTTCCAGGTTGTATTACACGTGTCATAGATAGAGGATTTAATTAAACGAGACCTAACGAGTTATGAATTATTTTTTTATTTTAACGAGCCTTTTGGCGAGTAAAAATTAAAAATAATTCATAACGAGTTTCATAAATCTTATAATGGAATGGGAACGAGTTTAAGATCACTTTTATCACATAACATTGCAATCAAATTAGTAAAAATTAATTCAGATGGACATAGACACCGCCACGACGCCAGACACACTTTAGCGCCAAAACGTCATAAAATATGTGACGTCGTAACGTCGCGTTTCACACATGACGTTGCGTATAAAAGAGTTCGTGTTTTTCCTCTTTACAAAATAGCAGTTTACGCCAACTTTTTAACAAACCAACAACAATGTTTTGTATAACTTGCATTATTTTTATAAGCTGTCACAAATAGTAAGTTTATGACTCAGATCTGGGTGAATTTGTAATAAATAAAATAGTTTCAGTTAATAAACTTGCGTAGTGTTACAGGTTTAACTCAACCAATCAAAATCGTTCCAGGTTGTATTACACGTGTCATAGATAGAGGATTTAATTAAACGAGACCTAACGAGTTATGAATTTTTATTTTATTTTAACGAGCCTTTTGGCGAGTAAAAATTAAAAATAATTCATAACGAGTTTCATAAATCTTATAATGGAATGGGAACGAGTTTAAGATCACTTTTATCACATAACATTGCAATCAAATTAGTAAAAATTAATTCAGATAGACATAGACACCGCCACGACGCCAGACACACTTTAGCGCCAAAACGTCATAAAATATGTGACGTCGTAACGTCGCGTTTCACACATGACGTTGCGTATAAAAGAGTTCGTGTTTTACCTCTTTACAAAATAGCAGTTTACGCCAACTTTTTAACAAACCAACAACAATGTTTTGTATAACGTGCATTATTTTTATAAGCTGTCACAAATAGTAAGTTTATGACTCAGACCTGGGTGAATCTGTAATAAAATAAAATAGTTTCAGTTAATAAACTTGCGTAGTGTTACAGGTTTAACTCAACCAGTCAAAATCGTTCCAGGTTGTACACGTGTGTAATACAATAGAATATTAAACGGGTGTTCGACACTGCTAACAAGGGACGTTATGTGATAAAATGAATTTATGATATAATGAAAAGTAACGAGATGACCTCACACTCTGTTGGCATTTTTTCGTCCTTGAGTGATATTGACTCTCCATATATCTCCAAAAAGATCTAGAGTTAATGTTTAGTATCCGGTGGTTTAAAGGTCTATCTAGAAAAGATCTGACAGAGTAATTGGTGTCAAAACAAATACAAGAGAAAACCCTCAAAATGTGGTTCAGTGAATGTGCTTTAAAAAACCCGCATATTGTGTTCAGTTTGGGATTTATTATTTATGAAGTTAAGTTTAAACACGACGACTTGGTGTACTTTTGTTGTTAACAAATCAATTCATACGGGGTTCATGTTACCAGCAGTTGTACACATTTTTAAATAAACGTGTATGGGAAGCCATAACCGTCAAAATGTGGATATTTACAAACCATTCAATGACAGGCCATTTAATTCAACATGAAGTCATTTGATGACGTACATATTGATTCGATGCGACGTGTAAACTCGTTTCATTCGTTACAAAGTGAATTGATACGGTTCAAAGTGGAATGATACGATGTAAAATTTCAAACCATACGACGCAAAGTCATTTGATGACGTACATATTGATTCGATGCGACGTGTAAACTCGGTTCATTCGTTACATAGTGAATTGATACGATGTAAAATTTCAAACCATACGACGCAAAGTCATTTGATGACGTACACATTGATTCGATGCGACGTGTAAACTCTGTTCATTCGTTACAAAGTGAATTGATACGGTTCGAAGTGAAATGATACGGTATAAACCCGGTTCATTCGTTACAAAGTGAATTGATACGGTTCGAAGTGAAATGATACGATGTAAAATTTCAAACCATACGACGCAAAGTCATTTGATGACGTACATATTGATTCGATGCGACGTGTAAACTCGGTTCATTCGTTACAAAGTGAATTGATACGGTTCGAAGTGAAATGATACGATGTAAAATTTCAAACCATACGACGCAAAGTCATTTGATGACGTACATATTGATTCGATGCGACGTGTAAACTCGGTTCATTCGTTACAAAGTGAACTGTTACGGTTCGAAGTGAAATGATCGGGCGAAAACACAGTCGGTGCGATGCAAACGCAATCCGTTTGACAGAAACTGATTTCATTACGTGCAAAGTGAAACGGTGCGACATCTGGCGGCGATATTTGCCACATCACTTGCAGGGTTATTACCCCTACAAAATATATGATAAATCAAAGTACCAAAAGTACTGAGAATGCAAGGTTTGATAGGAAAGACTGTATGGATATTTGCACGATCAAATTTCCATAAATTTTACATAGTTTTAGCCAACTTGGCGATCTTTGGCGACCTACCAAAATCTTAGAGGGTCAATCAATTCCAAATATATTGTGATCAATTGTCATTAAACTGTTTCAAATCTAGACTAGAATATTATTTTATGAAATTGCTGATGGATAGACAGATTTGTGATTTGTGTTCATGGCCTAACTGTCACTCAAGATGACTTCCATGTCTAAAATTATGTCATTTACAGAGTGACGTGTATTAAGTAGTCTTCCGGGAACAAGATGCGCAAGAGGGCCTGTATCACTCTACTGGCTTGAATAGTCTAAGGCCGGAAAACAGTTTTTGTCTCGCCTATTCGAAGGAAAAAAGAGACATAGGTGTTGCTTCTCCGGCGGCGGCGGAGGCGTCAACATTCAAGTTTTGCGTTTAGGTCATTTTCTCACAAACTGTATGCACTAGACTTTTCAAACTTTGCTTGTAGTTGTATCTTGGGTGGTACATTGCAACGTGTCAAAGCAAATGTGGAAGTGACCTTGACCCTCCAAGCAAAGGGCAGATAACTTAATAATTTTAGGTTCAACTTTTGCGTTTGGGTCACTTTTTCACAAACTGTATGCACTAGACCTTTCAAACTTTGCTTATCGTTGTATCTTGGGTGGTACATCGCAACGTGATAAAGCAAATGTAGAAGTGACCTTGACCCTCCAAGCAAAGGGCAGATAACTTAATAATTTTAGGTTCAACTTTTGCATTTAGGTCACTTTTTCACAAACTGTATGCACTAGACCTTTAAACTTTGCTTATAGTTGTATCTTGAGTGGTACATCACAACGTGACAAAGCAAATGTTAAAGTGACCTTGACCCTCCAAGCAAAGGGCAGATAACTTAATTGTTACCTTCAACTTTTGCGTTTAGGTCACTTTTTCACAAACTGTATGCACTCTTTGCTTATAGTTGTATCTTGAGTGGTACATTGCAACGTGACAAAGCAAATGTGGATGTGACCTTCACCATCCAAGCAAAGAGCAGATAACTTTAATTGTTACATTTACATCACTCTCTCATGAACTATAATTATGCACTAGATGTTTTAAACCTAATTTCTAGCTTAATCTTTGGAAGAAAACATATTCTATTTTGACATAGTTGTGTCTTGGGTAGTGCATCTTTTTGGATCCATGGATTTCATCTATGACCTTGACCTACTTTCTGGAGCTGATGATTTTTAGCTCTACTGGCCAAGGGCCTTCATTTTTCATCCGATCTTTACAAAACTTTAACATATTGTTAATATTAATGAAAGCTCGCACAAGTTCGAAAACCAGCCAGATCGGACTAGTAACAGCGGAGTTATGGTCCTTGATTTAGTTAAAAAATGCTATATTTTGCCTCGTTAATACGACAGGGCTTTCATTTTTCATCTGATCTTTACCAAACTTTACCAGATGTTTTGCCTTTTTTTTTATTATTAGTATATTTTCTTTTATTATTTGTACATTTTTTTTGTTTAAATTTGTTTTAAATATATATATATTTTTTATTTTTTTATATTTTTTTTGTATTTGATATATTTATTGGTTTATTGTTTTAAATGTTTTTTGTTTATTTTTTTGTTGTTGTTTTTAAAAAAAAAAAAAAAAAAAAAATCTTTTTCTTTTTATTTCCTTATTTTTTTCGGTTCGTTGATTTTTGATGGAGTTACGGCCCCTTGACATTTTTACTTTCAATTTTCTTATCGGCTCTACTCCTCCTAAAGCCTTGTTGGATTTCGACGAAACTTGGCAGGAAGCATCGGTAAGATGTCTAGTTGTGCATATCGCGCTTTTTCCCAGTTCGCTGATTTATGACGGAGTTATGGCACTTTCACATTTAAATTTCTTGTCGGCGCTACTCCTCCTAAACTTTCTACAAAATTTGGCAGGAAGCCTTAGTATGATGTCTACTTGTGCAAATCGCGGTATATCAATGAAATCTCGGACAAGTTCGAAAACCAGCTAGATCTTGTTAGTAACGACAGGTTATGGCACTTGATTTGCTGAAAAATGCTATATTGTATTTCCTTTGTTAAATCTGTAGTTACTTCATTTTTTATCTGATCTTTACCATATTTGTTTAGAATGTTAATATAACCCCGTCCCCCACCACCCCGCCCCATTTTTATAAAATTTCATTCATAGAAGTTCGACAAATTAAAAAATACCCATGCCAGACTAGACACAGCAGACTTATTTCCCATGATTACCAGGTGAGCGATCTAAGGCCATCCTATCCCTGTTGTTTTTGCAATGTTTGAAAAAAAAAAAAAGGAATTTTATGTCGACAACCCTTGATGTAAGAGCCGTTTTAGCCAGTAGAGCATCCAGAGGCCCTCTTGGGCCTCTTGTTTTTAATAGAATGGCATTTTACTTTTAAACAAATGCACTTAAATGTCATCTCAGCAAACGGCAAGCTCCATTATTTTTAGTTACTAAAATGTTTACAACCTCATTTAAGCATCATTGACCGTTTTATTTTTAAGTCCAGCCCCTGTTAGGCGAGACATATGAATCCACGGATTTCTTGTTTAAAAAATCAAAGGCTATAACTCTGATGTGTCTAGTCTGATACAACTGGTTTTGAACTTGTCCAAGTTCAGTGGCGTAACCTAGAAAACGTCTTCTGCTGCAGGGACAAATAACTTAACAAGAGGCACTACCCGTTGATTCAACTTCTCTATGTCTGTCCCACACATTGAAAAGAAACTTTACTGTAGTATTAACTAAAAAAAAAAAAAATACAAATCTAGCTACCTAGCTTCCGTATTTTACCTTGTACAGTACGCAGTTTTTTTACTTCTTTTAAGGTTTCCGAAAGTGGGGTGCGTAAAATACAAGGAAACAATACAATAAGCTTTTTTTCTTGCATTTTATTTGCAGAAAATCGATGTTAGACTGGAGAAAATCGCCGATAAAAACATCGGGGACGAAAGACAGACATTTGTGAATGCCGATAATACCTTATTTTTCGTGACTTACTCGCTTTATACAAGTAATTAATTGACTTAATTCGACTTAGAAATGAATAAAGTTTATTATAAAGCTTGTTTTATATAAATTTGTTGTAGAATTTCAATAAATGCTAGATCGAAGAACAGTGACAAGGTTTAATTGTTTAATTAACCAACAGCAAGAAATATTGTATGCTTAAATACTTTACAAACACAAGCATGAAATATTGTATGCTTAAATACTTTGCAAACACATTACCATTTATACATTCTCTTGTAGTATTTAATTACCCTCCCGTAAAAGCATATAGTTTTCCTCTTTTTGTTGTTAAAAGTTTCACTCAAAAATATTAAAAAAAAAATTGGGAAAAAACTTACTTTTTGCCAAATTGGGAATGGTATCATTTTTCGGTACAGCTTATATAAGGAAAAAACTCACTGACCAATCAAGATACTGCAATGATATAATTTTGAATACCTGTACCTATGATTGGCCTTTTATAGATGGTATTTTTAGAATTCCTGAACAAATTTCGGATGTCAATGGATTTAAAATGGGCCATGTTTTGGCCCTTGTAATGTAATCAGATACCATTTTGCAATAAATTGCTGAGAGTTTTTGTTTTTTTAAAATCTATGATGCTTTCCCAATAATTTGCAACAATTTCCATCAGAATTTTAAATGCTGTGAATTGCCAAATCCTTGTCACAATATATTTGGAATGGATTGACCCTCTAAGATTTTGGTAGGTCGCCAAAGATTGCCAAGTTGGCTAAAACTATGTAAAATTTATGGAAATTTGATCGTGCAAATATCCATACAGTCTTTCCTATCAAACCTTGCATTCTCAGTACTTTTGGTACTTTGATTTATCATATATTATTAGGGGAAATAACCCTGCAAGTGATGTGGCAAATATCGCCGCCAGATGTCGCACCGTTTCACTTTGCACGTAATGAAATCAGTTTCTGTCGAACGGATTGCGTTTGCATCGCACCGACTGTGTTTTCGCCCGATCATTTCACTTTGAATAGTATCAGTTCACTTTGTAACGAATGAACAGAGTTTACACGTCGCATCGAATCAATATGTACGTCATCAAATGACTTTGCGTCGTATGGTTTGAAATTTTACATCGTATCATTTCACTTCGAACCGTATCAATTCACTTTGTAACGAATGAACCGAGTTTACACGTCGCATCGAATCAATATGTACGTCATCAAATGACTTTGCGTCGTATGGTTTGAAATTTTACATCGTATCATTTCACTTTGAACCGTATCAATCCACTTTGTAACGAATGAACCGAGTTTACACGTCGAATCGAATCAATATGTACGTCATCAAATGACTTCATGTTGAATTAAATGGCCTGTCATTGAATGGTTTGTAAATATCCACATTTTGACGGTTATGGCTTCCCATAAACGTGAACTAGTTAGATCTCAAAAAAATAATTTAGTATAGGCAGGCGTGTATATACCTGTACGCAAAGTCGCAGTTGCGTACACATTGTCCCGAATATTGAAAAAAAGTCCAGAAATGCAATAAAAACAAGACCTGGTGGGGTTGAGTCAGGTAACTTCTTCATTTAGCTCACTTTTTAAAAAATCTAGAGTTTATTTTATTGCGGAAATGCCTCCAGATTGCACCACAGACGGTCTAGGAAAAATAATTTCCGGGGGAGCATGCCCCCGGCCACCCTAGACTGTTTGCGTACACATTCTAAAGTCCCTAGCTACGTCCCTGATAGGCTTAAAGCATCATATGAATTAACATTAGTAATTTATGTAACCAATGTATGCATTCAAAACTAAATGAGTCGTCAGTTTTTCCCGACCGAACTATTTAATTAACAATAATGAAGTCGATTATTTTTATGGGACCTAGTTTAATGCATATGCAAAATTAAAAACACACATTTCGATGGCTTTAATATTTGGATTGACACCCATTAACCTTTCAGATCACCTCCAGTCCCTTTAATCTTAGAATAATATCAGAAACGGCGCCCTTTATGTAAATAATAATGAATGTGTTCGAATGTTGTTTAACGGCTCTTCGGCACAATATATGTTATACTACTCTACCGCCCCAGCATGAGGGAACGATACACAAGAGACAGGGAGAGAGGGAACGATACACAAGAGACAGGGAGAGAGGGAACGATACACAAGAGATAGGGAGAGAGGGAACGATACACAAGAGACAGGGAGAGAGGGAATGATACACAAGAGACAGGGAGAGAGGGAACGATACACAAGAGATAGGGAGAGAGGGAACGATACACAAGAGACAGGGAGAGAGGGAACGATACACAAGAGATAGGGAGAGAGGGAACGATACACAAGAGACAGGGAGAGAGGGAATGATACACAAGAGACATGGAGAGAGGGAACGATACACAAGGAGATAGGGAGAGAGGGAACGATACACAAGAGACAGGGAGAAAGGGAACGATACACAAGAGATAGGGAGAGAGGGAACGATACATAAGAGACAGGGAGAGAGGGAATGATACACAAGAGACAGGGAGAGAGGAACGATACACAAGAGATAGGGAGAGAGGGAACGATACACAAGAGACATGGAGAGAGGGAACGATACACAATAGATAGGGAGAGAGGGAACGATACACAAGAGATAGGGAGAGAGGGAACGATACACAAGAGACAGGAGAGAGGGAACGATACACAAGAGACAGGGAGGAGGGGGAACGATACACAAGAGATAGGGAGAGAGGGAACGATATACAATAGATAGGGAGAGAGGGAACGATACACAAGAGACAGGGAGAGAGGGAACGATACACAAGAGACAGGGAGAGAGGGAAAGATACACAAGAGATAGGGAGAGAGGGAACGATACACAAGAGATAGGGAGAGAGGGAATGATACACAAGAGACAGGGAGAGAGGGAAAGATACACAAGAGACAGGGAGAGAGGGAACGATACACAATATATAGGGAGAGAGGGAACGATACACAAGAGATAGGGAGAGAGGGAACGATACACAAGAGTCCGAGAATCATAGAGCTGCAGGTTGTGTACAGAGGCCCATGGGCCAGAGCGCCAGCTCATCTATGGAAGCTGTGGGAGGTACCGACGCGCGGTGGGCGGCAATTATAGTTATACCAACTATAGCACGGGGTTGAGAAATCAGGAATGAAACAATTTTGAAATGATATTATTGTCATGTTGTACTTATAACCTATATACTTTAACATAAGGTATGAGTAATGGGGATCGGAATTAGACAATCAATTTTGAAATCCTAGGTGTACCGGCGGACAGAAGTTTTGGAGAATGTGCCTTTCACACGATTCCGGCCGACAGAAGTTTTGGAGAATGTGCCTTTCACACGATTTCTTCTTATAATATTTTGCACTGTGGCGGCCATGTAACTTGTGGTTACCATGGGGTATAGGGTCGACCTGCGGTAGAGACCATTGATTGTGTGACCCTTTAATGGGGCAAACGGCAATCCTGAAGTTTTAATCTTATGGAAAAAGCACCTCGATTCATTAATCCACTTTATTATACAGATATGCACTTTTCTGCCTAATAAAGGGGTGACCTATTAAATTTTGCTTTATTAGGCACTGACCAATAGAGCAAATCAATGCGGAATCCCTCGGCGGTCATAGTACGTAACGTTATCTGACGTCATGCACGTAACGTTGCCTGACGTCATAAAACAAACAAAAAACAACAACATGGCGGCATCCTCGGTAAGCGTAACATTCTTAGAAATAGGTAATAATAGTAATTCATACAAAAATTGTGGATAATCTACATAATAAAATAGAATATTATGTCCGTGCCTTTTACTATCAAGTTTATTAGGCTCGGCACTAAAACGAAGAATGGCTCGGCAGAGCCTCGCCAGAAAACGAAGAATGGCTCGGTAGAGCCTCGCCATTCTTCGTTTTCTTAGCCTCGCCTAATAAACTTGATAGTAAAAGGCACTGACATAATATTCTCTATATAACTTAGCATTTTAAAAACCTTCATATATGTTATTATAGAACATTTTGGATTCCAAACTTTTGTTTGCTATACTGCTGTCGGTTTAACTATATTATTTATGCAATATAATCGACAGTTACTAATATAACAGGCACGTAGGTTTTGTTGAGTTGAAGCCGTTTAGGATAGATAGTACTATCAACCATAGCAGAAACTATCAACCATAGCTGTCAACCATAGTAGAAACTATCAACCATAGTAGAAGAAAAAGGATTGTCAATGTTCAATATGTCGTACAGATACCGAGGGATGTCATTAAAGGCTTCAATTGCATTTGCCTGTGTATTTGATGAAAGACTCGATCAAAACATAAAACCTCTTTCATAGCACTACAAAAACAAATATGTGACAAGAGTACTCATAGAGATGATACCAACAAGTTGTCTATAAACGGTAGTTCCATACCTGACAAGTCCACATAGCGTAATTGTCCAAACTGCCTTTAGCAAAGCTCTCTTTAATATTGTTGCACTTTGCAGGTCAAAATGTAGTTTGTTCTCTGGCGAAAGTTTCTTTTTTTAAATTACAATGAGAGCAAGAAGCTTGTATTTGATATGGGGATGTATATAGTTGAAAAGTCATAAGTGCTTACAGATAAAACTTGATGTTTATTGCATATTTTATCTAGCACGTCTCCTGAATTCTTAATTGATCTCAGATACGCAGGCAGATGTCATCGAAGCCTTTAGTGACACCTCTCGGTATCTGGATGATATATTACACATTGGCAACCCTATTCTACAATGGTAAATACCATAAACCCAAAATAACTCCAACTTAACAAAGCTACTGTATCTGATATTGTCGCTCTTTTGTCTCGATTTGCATCTCTCAATTGAAAAAGGAGAAATAATAAGCACAAGTTTATCAAGGAATATGAATTTCGCTGTCTTTAATTATTCCAACATCTTGTATGTGTTTCCCAGCTCACTCGTTTCTAGAGCTTGTAGTCGAGTTAAGGACTTTATAATATCCGTTTCCTTTGTATAACTAAAAGGCTATTCCATCACGGTTACCGTTACCATACACTTTGAAAAACCTTTGCACAATTTTATTACCGTAACACTGATCTGCTTTTAAATCATACAAATAGTTTAAGAACTCGTCTGCGACAAGGACTATCGCAACTTGACTTATATGGTGACGTCATTTACAAACGTCGTAAGATCCTTGGTCGTGATCACTTTCATACAATCCGTAGTACACTAGTGACTTGTTAAACATTTTATCACTAGAGGTTCTGACCTGATCACTTTGCAACGCACTGCATGTTTAGTGATTGACCCATTTACAGTTCGTCTCTAGTTATACTTTCCTTTTTGACAGGACAGATTGTGGACCCTATTATGACGTCTACCTAAATACTGAAACTCCGGTATTACTAGTTCGATCTGGTAGGTTTTCGAACTTGTTCGAGCTTTCATTTGGATATCCACATTCTGGCCTTGTTTGGTAAATACCAGATAGAAAATGAAGGCCCTATAATTATAACATATTCAAACATATTCAAACTAACCTGGCTGAGAGTCCAGTTAGAGGAAAAGTCTTATCTGGCTCCCTCTTCAGTCTATATGATCAATGTAGATCTACTTCATCAGCCACTGGATTCAATATGGAAATGTTTAACCAAAATCTGGCTACATCCACAACATCTGCTCAGAAGTTTATCGAAATATCCAGTTGAAATAAGTTGTAGAAGACAGTGATAGACATGGTTGTAATAAAAGTGATGTACATAGAGCATGGTAGTAATACATGTGGTATACATTAGTCATGGCAGTTATAAATGTGGTATACACTGGCAATGGTGGTAGTAAATGTGTTGTATAAAGTGTTATAAAGTGATCATGGTAGTAATGAACATGATATTCAGATAAAGTCTTGGTTATAATTAATGTGGTTTACATAAGTCATGGTTGTAATAAGGCCATTATTATTGATAATTCGTTTTACGAACCCTCCTACGACAAAACGAAATTAGGTATTTTATTTTTCCATAGGGAATTTGATAGTTTATTTTTATTGTTTTCCCTTCCTCCACAGCTATTCTTTGTCTTGATGGTTCTTAAAACAAATAAAAAAAAGTTATGGCCTAAATGTGATATACATTGGTCATGGTAGTATGTAAATATTGCAATCATGTGAGGGTGACAGTGAACATTTGTCAACCTTCTAAGGCTATTTGTTTTTATTATACTGAAAAATATGTTTGAAAAAGATATTTGGTTCTGCTATCCTTCCCAATACATAATTATAAACTTGCTTTGAATTCGCAATCGTAAGACAGTAATTATACTGGGGTGACATTACAAAAAAAGACTATCATTCAGTGAAATTACAAGCGATATGAAATATTACAAAAATGGGAAAATAACAGTCTCTGTACATTTTACATGAGTGTTTAACATGAGGTATATTATTAATAAATATGGTATCAGTGGCCATGGTAGTAATAAATGTAGTATGCATAGCTCAGAGGTATTCAGTGGTCATGGTACTAATACATGTGGTATTTAGTCTTAGTTGTCATGGTAGTACTAAATGTGATATACAGTGATCATGTATGCAATATACAGTGGTCATGTTAGTAGAAAAGGAGGTAAAACGTAGCCATGATAGTTATACATATGATGAATGTTGGACATGTTAGTAATCAATGTGGTATGCAGTGGTCATGTATTACAATACAAGGGACCTGGTACTTGTGCGATGGACTTTGCGAATATCATCAACAAGTAAGTGGACTTAAGAAGCAGCTTCAGCCACATGCAATGCCAGGTTATAGACAAAGCTATGCGCTATATGTCAGTGTTAATAAGAATGGTATGGAACATGGTAGTCATTGCCCAGTCCAAGACAATCCCCTACACCACCAAACAAAACATCCAATCAATTCATAATTAAGAAGAGCAAAAGGAGGCTCACATAGAAAGCAGACAAGTACAAGCATAACTAAATTTTAACAAGGCCGTTCACACTTCTGTCTCACCAATCATGGGGCCAGTTCATTCACAAGGCCAAGTCTTAATTGTGGAGGTTAATAGTTGGTGATGACTGAGGTGAGGGTGTAGGGGTGTGGGGAGCGGGTGGTCAGTAAACATATATACTAAATATCAAAGCAAGACCTTCAATACACCAGAAAGAATATGAACTTGAAGAGGGTGGGGAGGGGAAGTGAAGTGTTACTGAAATAATACAATAGTTTCATTGGGGGAGTCTACGTTGGAGTGTGTGTGTGGGGAGGGGGTTGAGGGGAGGGGGTTGGGGAAAGGCTGAAAAAGAACAGGATGCAGACATGGTAACTGGAGAGAAACCAAAAATAATAGAATACATATTTGTCTATCTGGGATGGTGGTGGTGTAGGAGTGGGGAAGGTGTGTGGTTTTTCGGGGCTAATGACATTTACAGGCTTGCCATATGCAGTGAGCTTCATTGAAATATATGAAGCTGTTTAAAAACCTTTAAATGAAACTCTAAGTTGAAAAAGAAAATATCATCTGGCTAAAATGAAATAAAAAGTTTCGAAACATATGTCTATAAGTGATGACACTTGTCAAGCTCCTTTGACAGAGCTATATGGCTAGTGGGTATTGAAATAAATGGATTTGCCAACAAATATAGGCTACACATTTTCTAAAATACAATACAGAAAATATTTATCCAGAAAAAGGGCTATAATTTTGCTAAAATGCAATACAGAGTTATGGAACATGTGAGTACTAGCATCCATGCTTTACTGAAGTTTTATTAATAATTAACAATAACATATTGAAATAAAGGACTTGCCTAAAAACTTTAACCAGAATTTTGAAGTCGAAAAAAGAACATAACTTTGCTTAAATGCAATTGTCACAGGATGACCTTAGTGGTTGGGCTAACTCAGGAAAGAATCAATGACGGTGAATGCATTTACATAAATTTAATGCAACTTTTAAAATATGTTTAATATATATACAATTATCTAAAAAAACAAGCGAATACACAAATGAACTATGAAAAGAATGTTCTCCTGAACGTTTAAGACGTTCTTAGTATTGTTATAAATACTGAAAGTCTAAGACACTAAAGTGTTGTTAAATCTATAACAATGTTGATCTAGCGCGATAACTGTGATGCGCGAGAGCTCATGAAGATGATGATGCGCGAATTCAATGGATGATTGTCATCAAATGCCTTCTGTAAGGGTTGATGACGCGATGCAATGATAGTTAATCTCCACTGAGATTGTGAATGATATTCCTCCAGTGAGGACTGGTAACGGGCCCACCTTGTGTCCCGGGGGTTGTCGTTAGTAAAACCTGGCTGCGCAGGTACGGGGACCGTCTCCACCGCTTGTAACGTTATTCGTGGAAGCTTAGCTCCACTCCTGGATATCCAAACCTAGATGGCTTACTCCAACCCTGGATGGCTTATATCCTGGATGGCTTAGGCGGATGTCGTAACCGCCAAACAAGATGGCGCCGCCCACTGAATACAAATATACGATGAAAGTTTAATAAAACTACTAACCACATGTTGCCTGTGAAATTTGCCGTCCAATCTCTGTTCCCACAAAGTACTTATCGATGATCCCGGCGACAGCTAGAAGACAATGGGTTTTATAGCAAACATTACGCCCAAATCATTATTTCCCCCGTTCAGTCCGTGACAAACGTGGCTAAATCTACAGTATTGAATCAACACGACAGGCCCCTTATACAATTTTGCCGTTTAAGGAAAATATACCTATACGTTTACATGCATTAGCACAAAACTAAACTTATGACACGGCCTCTCTGGCGGCCACTTAAAATGTGCACGCTTTTACGTGTTACATGAATAGATCATGAATATTGTGAAATTGTTTCAACTCGAACAATAGATTTTGGGTGTAACCGATACAAGAGCTATATACGACCAGTACGCTCTACCCGTGACATTTTGTGACAACATCTCCCCACTTAAAGAAAGTGCTACACTTTTAAAATTCAACAAAATGATAATATTTACACGTTAAGAAACTATTAATTCTTCTGAGCAAATGAGCGACAAAACGTACAAGCTGATCGCTCAATCGCTTGAGTATATAAATATTACTACCGAGGGATGCAACCTTCAGCCAGTACAACGACCGTCTTCCGGAAAACATCCACTGCAGTTATAACCCAACTATAATATGTAATTACAATTTGAACACTATTCTACAATTGTACACTACCCTGTCGTAACATATACTACTATTGTACAATACACTGCAATACAGTATTGTATTAAACCGGTCATTATGTGCGGCGACTTAAATAGTCTGCCCCAATATTGTCCTTTCCTCGGTCTATTACACCGACTTTACGGTTACTAATAACACTACTTCCTGTCACTACAAGAACTCCAACTTTACACATTGCATCCATCGCATTACCAGTATACTGTTTGCGAAATGGAGTAGGGTCTCTCGTTTCCCTAATTGGCTTTGCTAAAGTGTGCTTAAAGCTACACTGCACTACATCTGTTGTCCTCGACTTATCGGACCGAACAGTACTACACTCAGAGTCTAAACGACTTACCTCTCGTTTCTCTGCTACACTAAGCATGCCCGATATATCTATATCGGCTGCTGTCTCCTTACCTACACTAATGGGAAAATACATGGGACTAGTGTCCTCACTACTGTCTTCCTCACTATCCTCAATAACTGCAACATTAACTACGGTTAACACCCCTTGTTGCACATTATCGGTTCTACTTATATACTCTTTCAGCATATTCGCATGAAAGGTCTTTAACTTTCCGTTTATCTCGATACGGTAATCCATAGTGTTCACTATCCCTCTAACGTAAAACGGACCTTTCCATTGTAATAACAACTTGTTATTGTCGGTCGGGAGTAACAGTAACACCTGGTCATCTATCTTAAACTTCCTAGCTCTAGCTTTCTGGTCATAGTAGCGTTTATACTTGGTACTTGCCTTAACTAACTGACTTTGAGCTATCTTACAAGTCTCCTCTAGTTTCTCCTTCAGATCTAAAACATACTGATATGTAGTCTTAACCTCATCACTATCTACTTCACCTGCCCACATCTCTCTAAGAATCCTCATGGGACCTCTAACTGACCTACCGTACAATAACTCAAACGGAGAGAATCCTAAACTCTCTTGTGGTACCTCTCTAAATGCAAACAATAAAGCATTGAGATACTTGTCCCAATCTTTGGGTCTCTCGGTACACATACGCCGTAACATTTGCTTTAACGTCCCGTTAAATCGTTCAACTAACCCGTTACACATAGGGTGATATGGTGTTGTCATGATTTGACGCAAAGACAATAACCTGCTTACTTCAGCCATAAGTTCTGACGTAAACTGTGACCCACAATCAGTCAGCATTTCCTCTGGTACACCTAGCCTACTGAACATATCAACTAATGCCTCAGCTACTCTCTCAGTTTCAATTGAGGGCAATGCTACTGCCTCCGGATACCTAGTTGCATAGTCTACCATGGTTAAAATGTACCTATTTTTCCTATCCGACACTGGAAAAATTGGTCCAACTATGTCTACGGCTACCCGCTTAAATGGTGTATCTATCAGTGGCATCTGACCTAAATGTACTTTGGTCACTCGACCTTTTGGTACTGTCCTTTGGCATACATCGCAGGACCTACAATACCTAGTTACATCTCCACTAACGCCTGGCCAATAAAATTCTGCCAATACTCTATCTGACGTTTTCTTTACGCCTAAATGACCTCCCATAATCGACTCATGAGCTACCTTAAGCACTGTCGTTCTATACTGGGTAGGTACCACTAATTGGTGAAACTGTCTACTACCACTATCTTCAAATTCTCTGTACAATAACCTATTCTTATGTACAAACTTACAACTACCGGACCCTTTACACTTCTTCACTACACCATCCTTGGCCTTCACCTTACAAGGACCTAATGACTCGTCTTGAGTTTGTGCTTCTATAAACTCCGCTTTAGATATGTCACCTACGGCTGCAGGAACCTTTAATTTTCTATAAGCCTGAGCTTGCTTCTGAACCTGCGCTCTAGTCTCTACGGCATTACTTATGCTACTTCTAAAATCGGACATTACCGGAAGTGCTGAACCATCTATGTTCCCTATCGTTAAATCATACATCGGGTCATCCATACATAGTGCCTCTGTAGTCCCTTTAAAGAAAGGTGTATCTACATCTATTCTCGCTATTGGCACGTGCTCTACCGACTTATTAAGCAACATACACGGTGACTGTTTACCTACCAACTGGTCATCCGTAACTAAACTACGCCTAACTACCACACCTGTACAACCTGTATCCCTCATTACAATTACGTCCGTGCCATTCACTCTACCATCTGCCGTTGGAAGATTTGCATACGGAAAGAGACATGTTCCGATCTTCGTCATTACACCATCCGCTTTAACACAACAGCTACTACTCTCGGTTTTAATAACCGGACTATTACTACCTCTGCCTCTACCTCTACCACGGTTTTGACCACCTCTACCTCTACCGAAATTCCATGGGTTGTTAAAACCTTGGTTCTGACTCCCTACATTGTTGTCCACTCTACTATTTTCACTAAAATTGTCTACGACAGCGGACACTTTCACCGCTTTCCTACACTCATGTGAAGCATGATTCCCATTACAGTGACGACAACGAATAAAAGGTCTACCTATGTTACCACTATTGCTACCTCCTCTAGCACCCATCGAACTACCTCCACCTCTATAGTTTCCACTCTGGCCTTTCTGTTTATGATCGTCCCCTTGCCTATCTCTAAAAGTTCTGTCTTTCGACACTACATTATGAGCTCCACCTCGAGCCTCGGCAAACTGATCTGCTTGTGTTGCCATTTCTCCTACACTAGCTAATTTTCTTTCTTTGAGAAATAAGAACAGATCTCTACTACAAACATTGAATAGCTGGTCCCGCAACAAGAAATCTACGAGGCCCTGATAAGTCTGCGCTACCTTCCCTAACTCTAACCACCTATCTAAGTAATTTCTAGATCTACTAATGAACTGAATAAATGACTCGCCTTTCTCAGGCAGACAAGCTCTAAACCGCTTTCTAAAACCTTCTTCAGTTAGCTCAAATCTCTTTAAAAGAGCATCCTTTAACTTGTCATAGTCAAGAGCATCTAAACTAGGTAATCTAGAAAATACATCTAAGGCCTTGCCTCTCAATAACGCACTTAAATGAACTGCCCACTTATCTTTGGTCCATTCCTGTAACTCAGCATAACGCTCGAACCGTAACAAGTAACTGTCCATGTTATCTTTGTCAGCATCAAAGTATGGTAACTTCGAACCTTTTACCTTCCCAGAATAACTATCTTTCCCTTCAGTTTTACTTTCCTTACTATGTGTCTTAGCTGCTTCCAACTCTAAAGCTAACTTATGATCAAACTCCTTTTGCTCCCTTTCCATTATCATCTTAGCCTTAGCTAGTCTACCATCTGTTTCGAACCTCTCATGTTCTAACTCTTGCTTCTCCCTTACTATTCTGCTTTCATCATCTCGCTTCTCTTTAGCTAACCTGCCTTCTAATTCTAGCTTCTCTTTATCAGCATCTAGCTTCTCTTTAGCTAATCTACTTTCGAATTCTAAATTCTCTTTATCAGCATCTAACTTCTCTTTAGCTAATCTACTTTCTAATTCTAGCTTCTCTGTGGCTAGTCTACTTTCTTCATCTCGCTTCTCTTTAGCTAACCTACTTTCGAATTCTAGCCTATCTTTCTCTAATTCTCTTTCCTTAAGTCTAAATTCCCTTTCCCTAGCCTGTTCGTCTTTAACAAAGGTTCTAAGCTCCTCTGCAGCATAACCTAACTCCTTACCCATTTCCGTAAGATCCTTTATGGACGTCATGTCTATAGACATTGTGAACTACACACTACGATAATTACAATACACACGTCACTAATAATTCTACTCAACTAACTACTAATGGTAAGTCACTGTGTCCTCAGTAAATACCTGGGCATCATCATAGGACAAGTTACATACACATTTGTACTAGCGCTAACTACTAACGGTTATGTATAGATAGTATCTAGCTTCCACAAAACATATACACTACATAAAATATCTTAATTTGATATTGGACATAAACCTTAAACAATCATCGAAATGTGTATAACATGTACATGTATATTTACTTCTCCCATTAATAAAAGTATACTCGAGTGTCACAACATGAGTAGAACGTCTTGTTCGCCAACCTAATTGGATACTATGTGTATATCAGGGAGGTAAAAACAAACACCCAAATTATTGAGCAAAAGTGCCTCAGACCCACTCGTGTAGACCACTGCGACCTCGCGCCAAGGAAAGAACGGACAAAACAACAGTTTGGACTCACCCTACCCTTGTCGTGTCTTGACTTGTCTTCCAAGCTGTGGCCGTGATCGTCGACAGTCGCCGTGATGGATCAGAGGGTGGTACACAATTCTAAAATAATAAGTAGAGATTTAGTATATCATAATAAAGATCACTTATTGATTCTTTCCCTCCGTAGTCGCCCAAAATCCCACTTCTGACACCAGTTGTCACAGGATGACCTTAGTGGTTGGGCTAACTCAGGAAAGAATCAATGACGGTGAATGCATTTACATAAATTTAATGCAACTTTTAAAATATGTTTAATATATATACAATTATCTAAAAAAACAAGCGAATACACAAATGAACTATGAAAAGAATGTTCTCCTGAACGTTTAAGACGTTCTTAGTATTGTTATAAATACTGAAAGTCTAAGACACTAAAGTGTTGTTAAATCTATAACAATGTTGATCTAGCGCGATAACTGTGATGCGCGAGAGCTCATGAAGATGATGATGCGCGAATTCAATGGATGATTGTCATCAAATGCCTTCTGTAAGGGTTGATGACGCGATGCAATGATAGTTAATCTCCACTGAGATTGTGAATGATATTCCTCCAGTGAGGACTGGTAACGGGCCCACCTTGTGTCCCGGGGGTTGTCGTTAGTAAAACCTGGCTGCGCAGGTACGGGGACCGTCTCCACCGCTTGTAACGTTATTCGTGGAAGCTTAGCTCCACTCCTGGATATCCAAACCTAGATGGCTTACTCCAACCCTGGATGGCTTATATCCTGGATGGCTTAGGCGGATGTCGTAACCGCCAAACAAGATGGCGCCGCCCACTGAATACAAATATACGATGAAAGTTTAATAAAACTACTAACCACATGTTGCCTGTGAAATTTGCCGTCCAATCTCTGTTCCCACAAAGTACTTATCGATGATCCCGGCGACAGCTAGAAGACAATGGGTTTTATAGCAAACATTACGCCCAAATCATTATTTCCCCCGTTCAGTCCGTGACAAACGTGGCTAAATCTACAGTATTGAATCAACACGACAGGCCCCTTATACAATTTTGCCGTTTAAGGAAAATATACCTATACGTTTACATGCATTAGCACAAAACTAAACTTATGACACGGCCTCTCTGGCGGCCACTTAAAATGTGCACGCTTTTACGTGTTACATGAATAGATCATGAATATTGTGAAATTGTTTCAACTCGAACAATAGATTTTGGGTGTAACCGATACAAGAGCTATATACGACCAGTACGCTCTACCCGTGACATTTTGTGACAGCAATACAGAGTTAATATGGAACATGTGTCTACTAGTGCCCTTGATATTCCAAGTTTTACTGAAGTTTGGTTGATGTACGACTAATGGACTTGTCAAAAAATAACTTAAACCAGAAATTCATATAAATAAAAGGGCCATGCTTTTGCTTAAATGCCATACAGAGTTATGGAACATGTGTGTCTACCAGTGTCCTTGATGATACTGATGACATATTTCAAGTTTCACTGACCATTGGTTGCTGAAATAACAGGACTTGGCCAACAACTGAAAACCAACCTCGACGTAGCTGTTGTTGTAGCTCTTCTTATTCTATGAATAGTAAAACTTAAAAAAAATAATTCTGGCTTTCAAATCGACGAAAAAGAATAATCTGGCTAGTGTAGTAGGCGAAATAAAGATCCCGGCTTTAAAGAAATAAAAGAAAACAAATACCCCACCCCACTCCCAAGAAGTCAAAATGGTCGGTCTCTAACTAAACAAATGGCCATAACTCCGGTGTTACTGGTCCGATCTGGCTGGTTTTCGAACTTGTCCGAGCTTTCATTGATATTAACACATTGGTCAAATGTTAGCTCTTAACGAGGTCAGGCAATGACTTGCCCGACTGTTTGCGGATGGTATTGTCGTCTACCTAACTGTCGTCTCTGAAAATATTGCAAAATCCTTCAAAACGAATTGCAGAAGATGGATAATTGGGAGAAAAGATGGAAGATGGCTTGTCATCCTGACAAATGTAATGTTCTCTTCATTATAAGAAAGAAGCAACCCATCAACCACGACTATGTGCTTTACAATCAGATCCCGAAACATGTGTTAAGTATCTTGGGTGTAAATTCAACTCAAGCATGGAGTGGGACGAACACATAAGTAACATCACCAACACAGCTAATAGGACTCGTGGCTTTGCCAGAAGAAATATCAACATTGGCTCTACCCAAGTAAAAGAACAATCATCAAGTCCCTAGTCAGACTTATTAGACTTATTAAAGTTAATTACCTTACTTACTTTAATTACCTTGTTAATTATCCCCACTTAGATGGGGATGTTCCCCGAGCTATTTCTTACGGCGTCTATGTCTCTCCAATTATTCGTTTTTATAGAGCTTGTAGTCGTGTTTAATATTCGTAATATTTGTATAACTAAAAGGCTACTCCAGCGTTACCATAAACTTCGAAAAACCTTTGCAAAATTGTATTATCGTAACCCTGATCTACTTTTAAAATACGAATGTAATTTAAGAACTCTTCTGCGACAAGGACTACCACAACCAGATGTTTATGGTGATATGTAACTTATAAACTTCGTAAGATTCTTGGTCATAGTCACTTTCATACAGTTTTTATACAGCTTGTTAAAAAGTTTATCAAAAGAGGTTATGACCTTGTCATTTTGCAACGCACTGCATGTTTAGTGTTTGATCCATTTACAGTTCGCCACTATGCTTTCTTCTTTTATTGTGCGATGACCGGACATATTATGAACCCTATGATGACGTCCACCTAAATTGTCATAGACGGTGGCGTTTGATGTTTGTCTTAAATTGTGTCTTGTCGTACCCTTGACGGTTTGTTCTCATGTTGTTCTGGTTTCTCCCAAGTCATTGAGTACTTGCTTTGTGTCTTTCTTATATTGCCTTTGACTGCTGCCTTGTTTGTCAGAGAATATATCCTGGCGCAGATATCTTTATTGACACTGTCCTGTTTTGTTGTGTGTTTTTTTAATGACAGTATGGTAAGAGTGAGGTTTGGTACACCATAGAACCTTATTTAAACCCTCAGCAGCCTTTTTTGCCATTGACTGTTCCAAGGCGGTAGCCCTATTGTCAAACCAGTTTATGTTTGTGATGTCATATCTTGCCTTTTTTCATTTGTAGTTGCTGTTTGCGTGTTTGTGGTTGACTGTGGTCGCTGAATGGTGCATTTTCTGTTCGGCTTTTTATCGACATTTATATTAGAGTATGCAAGCACAGTATGGGATCCCTATAAATAAAACAGACAAACACGGGACAGAGATGGTGTAAATCCGGGCTGCTCGCTTTGTTCGCTCCCGTGTAGGGGAAATGTTGAAAGATCTCGTCTGGAAGAGTCTTGAAGTCCGCAGAAATTAGGCCAGGCTTACGTAATATGATATATACGATCGAAAAACAACAACAACAACTAGTAATCATTGACAATTAATAATCTTATGGTGCGAACCACCCACCCCTATTAGCAATAAGCCAATAACATCAGTCAGTTGAAGGTGGCCAGTTAGAAGTATATCTCCTTGGATCATACCCTATATGCTATAACTGACCTCGTTAACATACACACACGCACGCACACACACACACGCATACCATAGAGTATACCATAATAAATACACATTAACACATTATATTACAATTAAATCATGGAGAAAGTTGTTTGTTGCCACAACAC
This sequence comes from Cyrtodaria siliqua, assembly GCA_037043455.1. Classification (NCBI taxonomy): domain Eukaryota; kingdom Metazoa; phylum Mollusca; class Bivalvia; order Adapedonta; family Hiatellidae; genus Cyrtodaria; species Cyrtodaria siliqua. The sequence goes on from JAWPHD010004379.1 coordinate 102,879, forward strand.
TATGCTATGCATATTAAAGATTGGGGGATCATTCATGTTATAGTAAGTCCATATTTGAAAAGCGGATTGTTTCCCTTATTATATACACAATTTATCACATTGAACCGTTACACCATGTTATTTATTTGAAAATTATGTTGATACTTGTACACATGTCACTATAATAAACAATTTACTTACTTACTTACTTACTTACTTACTTACACACACGTGCACACAATGATATATATACGATTGCTTTTGTCTGAAATAGATTGCTTAGGGGGAGAAACATAGGCGGAAAACTAATCTTCCATTGATTTTAAAAGACCCGTTTTCTAATTATGTTTAATGTTAAATTATTAAGATGTTGGCATCCCTCTTTAAGCCAGTTGCTAATTCCAAAAATAATGCACTTGTCTACAGTGCCAAACTAAATGATTAAATGATTCCGTGTCTGCATTATAAAACGCACACCTGTCATTATACTATTATTCATTTTAACAAGAAGTTTATTAGCTGTATTATTTTTGTATTTATATATACACGAGCATCTTTGTGTTTTACGTATATTGCCTATTAATGCTGCATTGTTGTTTAGAGAATAGTTCATGGCGGAGATTTCTTTATTTACACTGTCCCGTTTTATTGGGATGACAGTAGGGTAAGTTTGAGGTTTGGTGCACCCTAGAACCAGTTTAAACCCCAGCGGCCTTTTTTGCCACTGACCGTTCCAATGCGGTAGCCCTATTGTCATCCCTTTGTGTGTGACGTCATATGCCTTTAACATTGCCATTGATGTTTGTCTTTTTGCGTGTTTTGGGGTTTACTGTGTTTTCTGAAAGCTGTATTTCCTTTTCGACTTTTATACTTATTTTAGGTAACATCCATCTTGCTACACTGACAATAATATTTAACACAGTTAAGGTAACATCCATCTTGTTACAAAGAAAATATAATTTAACACAATTTAGTTATTAACACAGTTCAGGTTACATCCATCTTGCTACTTTGACAATATTATTTACCACAGTTTAAGTAACATCCATCTTGCTACACTGACACTATTATTTACCACAGTTTAAGTAACATCCATCTTATTACACTGACAATATTATTTAACACAGTTTAGGTAACATCCATCTTATTACATTGATAATATTATTTACCACAGTTTAAGTAGCATCCATCTTGCTACTTTGACAATATCATTTACCACAGTTTAAGTAACATCCATCTTGCTACACTGACACTATTATTTAACACAGTTTAGGTAACATCCATCTTATTACATTGATAATATTATTTAGCACAGTTTAGGTAGCATCCATCTTATTACATTGATAATATTATTTAACACAGTTGAGGTAACATACATCTTGCTATTTTGACAATATCATTTACCACAGTTTAAGTAACAAAAATAAATGATTAAATGATTCCGTGTCTGCATTATAAAAGGAACACCTGTCATTATACTATTATTCATTTTAACAAGAAGTTTATTAGCTGCTAAAATACGATGTAATAATCCTGTCTGTAACCAAATAAGGGATGTGTCTTTTGTTATGTTAAACGGTAGTGAAAATATACTTATCCATTCTTCTTTGCTTTTTTCTAAATTTTCTCGATTCCATTTTTAAAGTATTGCTTTAGGTTCAATTCTTTTTCTAGTTAGCGTTTTGTAAATATTGTTGCACCCCTCGTCATCGATACACGACTAAGTTTTGAATGGGGCCAAATTTGTTACATTTATCTTTTTAGATTTCCAATCGTCCGGCTTTTGATTTGATTGCCATTTGCTACCCGTTCATATTCAACAAAGTTCGAAAAGTATCCGTATTTTCCTTGGAACAAGTCAAAAGACGGAAAGTCCCCATTTTCATCTACAAAATCATTAACAAAAAATAATATTCCTATCTATATAACGTTGCTACACTGACAATCTTATTGAATACACGTAAGGCATCATCCCGCTTGCTACACTGAAAATCTTATTTAACACAGTTTAGGTAACATCCACTTGCTACATTGACAATCTTATTTAACATCCATCTTGCACATTGGCAATCTTATCTTATCTTATCTAAATCTTATCTAGTTTACATAACCTCTATCTTGCTACATTGACAATCTTATTTAACACAGTTTAAACAACAACCATCTCACTACATTGAATTATTTAATACAGTTTTATTCAACTCTTATAAAACACATTTTAAGTAGCATCTATCTTGCTACACTGACAGTCTTATTTAACATCCATCTTGCTACATTGGCAATCTTATCTAACACACTTTGCATAACATCTATCTTGCTACATTGACACTTTTATTTAACACATTTTAGTTAACATCCACCTTGCTACATTGAAAATCGTACTGAACACATTTTAATAACATCTATCTGAAACATTGACAATCTTATTTAACACAGTTTAAATAAGTAAAATCCATCGTATTACACTGACAATATAATTTAACACAGTGTAAATAATATCCATCTTGCAACATTGATAATCTTATTTAACACAGTTTAGGTAACATCCATTAACATAATATAGTACAGTTTAGGTAACATCCACAGGTGCGAAGCTAAACCATTTTTCGTCATACAGAAGGTTGATTGCAATAATTACAAATCATTAAAATTAGTTATAAAACATATTTTTTTGGTCAAAATTTCGTACGCAGCTACATATCTGCGTATAGGCAGCTACGCGCTTGCTCCATCTTGCTACACGGACATTGTTATTGAACACAGTTTAGGTTGTTAACATCCATCTTGCTACACTGACAATGTTATTTTACACACTTTAGGTAACATCCATCTTGCTACACTGACAATGTTATTTTACACACTTTAGGTAACATCCATCTTGTTACACTGGCAATGTTATTTTACACACTTTAGGTAACATCCATCTTGCTAAACTGACAATATTATTTTACACACTTTAGGTAACATCCATATGGCTACATTGCCACTCTTATTCAACACAGTTTAGCTAACACCCAATTGATACATTGCCACTCTTATTCAACACAGTTTAAATTACATCCATCTTTATACATTGACAATATTACTGAACACAGTTTAGTTAACAGCTAACTTGTTATATTGATAATCTTATTTAACACAGTTTAGGTAACATACATCTTGCCACATTGAAAAGATAATTTAACACAGTTTAAGTAACAGACATCTTGCTACATTTACAATATTATTTTACATGGTTTAGGTAACATCCATCTTGACAATATTATATAACGCGGTTTTGGTAACATCCATCTTCTTACAATGACAACATATTTTAACACAGTTTAAGTAACATACATTTTGCTACATTGACACTGCTATTGAACACAGTTTAGGTAACATCCATCCTGCTACAAAGAAAATATAGTTTAACACAGTTTAGGTATTATTTAGTTTAGGTAACATCCATCTTGCTACTTTGACAATATTATTTAACACAGTTTAGTTAGCATCAATCTTATTACATTGATAATAGTATTTAACACAGTTTATGTGAATCCATCTTGCTACACTGACAATATTATTTAACTAAGTTTAGGTAACATACATCGTTTTACATTGACACTCTTATTTACCACAGTTTATGTAACATCCCTGTCCGATCTTTTTATATTTCTTTTGCTGCACTGACAATATTATTTAACACAGTTTAGGTAACATACATCTTGATATACTGACAATTTTATTTAACGCAGTTTAGGTACATCCATATTGCTACACTTACAATCTTATTTAACACAGATTGATGGTGGACCCATTTACAGTTCGCCACGATGCTTTCCTCTTTAATTGTGCGATGACCGGACAGACTGTGGACCCTATGATAACATCTACCTAAGGCCCAAACGGATGGTGACGTTTGAGGTTTGTCTACAATCTTGTCTTGTCGTGTCCTTAATGGTTTATTCTCTTGTTGCTCTGGCTTCTGCCAAGTCAATCAGTATCTTCTTTGTGACTTTCTAGACTATTATTTTTTTGTATTTATATATACACGAGCATCTTTGTGTTTTACGTATACTGCCTATTAACGCTGCATTGTTGTTTAGAGAATAGTTCATGGCGGAGATTTCTTTATTTACACTGTCCCGTTTTATTGGGATGACAGTAGGGTAAGTTTGAGGTTTGGTGCACCCTAGAACCTGGTTTAAACCCCAGCGGCCTTTTTTGCCACTGACCGTTCCAAGGCGGTAGCCCTATTGTCAACCCTGTGTGTGTGTGTGACGTCATATGCCTTTAACATTGCCATTGATGTTTGTCTTTTTGCGTGTTTTTGGGTTTACTGTGTTTTGTGAAAGCTGTATTTCCTTTTCGACTTTTATACTTATTTTTAGGTAACATCTATCTTGCTACACTGACAATAATATTTAACACAGTTTAGGTAACATCCATCTTGTTACAAAGAAAATACAATTTAACACAATTTAGTTATTAACACAGTTTAGGTTACATCCATCTTGCTACTTTGACAATATTATTTAACACAGTTTAAGTAACATCCATCTTATTACATTGATAATATTATTTAGCACAGTTTAGGTAGCATCCATCTTGTTACATTGATAATATAATTTACCACAGTTTAAGTAACATCCATCTTGCTACACTGACAATATAATTCAACACAGTTTAGGTAACATCCATCTTATTACATTGATAATATTATTTAGCACAGTTTAAGTAACATCCATCTTATTACATTGATAATATTATTTAGCACAGTTTAGGTAGCATCCATCTTGTTACATTGATAATATAATTTACCACAGTTTAGGTAGCATCCATCTTGTTACATTGATAATATTATTTAACACAGTTTAGGTAACATACATCTTGCTATTTTGACAATATTATTTAACACAGTTTAGGTAGCATCCATCTTATTACATTGATAATATTATTTACCACAGTTTAAGTAACATCCATCTTGCTACACTGACAATATATTTCAACACAGTTTAGGTAACATCCATCTTATTACATTGATAATATTATTTACCACAGTTTAAGTAACATCCATCTTGCTACACTGACACTATTATTTAACACAGTTTAGGTAGCATTCATCTTATTACATTGATAATATTATTTACCACAGTTTAAGTAACATCCATCTTGCTACACTGACAATATAATTCAACACAGTTTAGGTAACATCCATCTTATTACATTGATAATATCATTTACCACACTTTAAGTAACATCCATCTTGCTACACTGACACTATTATTTAACACAGTTTAGGTAACATCCATCTGATTACATTGATAATATTATTTTACACAGTTTAGGTAGCATCCATCTTATTACATTGATAATATTATTTAACACTGTTTATATAACATCCATTTTGCTACTTTGACAATATAATTTACCACAGTTTAAGTAACATCCATCTTGCTACACTGACAATATAATTTAACACAGTTAAGGTAACATCCATCTTATTACATTGATAATATTATTTAACACAGTTAAGGTAACATCCATCTTATTACATTGATAATATTATTTACCACAGTTTAAGTAACATCCATCTTGCTACACTGACAATATTATTTAACACAGTTTGGTAACATCCATCTTATCACATTGATAATATTATTTAACACAGTTTAGGTTACATCTATCTTGCTACGTTGAAGCGCTTTTTCAACACGGTTTAGGTTACATCCATCTTTCTATATTGACAATATTTTACAAAGTTTAAGTAACTTCCGTCTTGCTACACTGACAATATAATTTAACACAGTTTATGTAACATGCATCTGAATACATTGCAAATATTATTTACCACAATTTATCTAACATCCATCTTGCTACTTTGCCAATATTATTTAACACAGTTTAGGTAACATCCATCTTGCTACATTGAAAATCTTGTTTAACAACGTTTAGGTAACATTCAACTTTCTGCATTTATAATCTTATTTAACTCAGTTTAGGTAGCACCCATCTTATTACATTTATAATATTATTTAACACTGTTTATGTAACATCCATCTTGCTACTTTGACAATATAATTTACCACAGTTTAAGTAACATCCATCTTGCTACACTGACAATATAATTTAACACAGTTAAGGTAACATCCATCTTGCTACACTGACAATATAATTTAACACAGTTAAGGTAACATCCATCTTGCTACTTTGACAATATTATTTAACACAGTTTAGATAACACCCATCTTGCTACACTGGCAATCTTATTTACCACAATTTAGGTAACATCCATCTTGCTACACTGACAATATTATTTAACACAGTTTAGTTAGCATCAATCTTATTTCATTGATAATAGTATTTAACACAGTTTATGTGAATCCATCTTGCTACACTGACAATATTATTTAACTAAGTTTAGGTAACATACATCGTTTTACATTGACACTCTTATTTACCACAGTTTAGGTAACATCCCTGTCCGATCTTTTTATATTTCTTTTGCTGCACTGACAATATTATTTAACACAGTTTAGGTGACATACATCTTGATATACTGACAATTTTATTTAACGCAGTTTAGGTAACATCCATATTGCTACACTTACAATCTTATTTAACACAGATTGATGGTGGACCCATTTACAGTTCGCCACGATGCTTTCCTCTTTAATTGTGCGATGACCGGACAGACTGTGGACCCTATGATAACATCTACCTAAGGCCCAAACGGACGGTGACGTTTGAGGTTTGTCTACAATCTTGTCTTGTCGTGTCCTCAATGGTTTATTCTCTTGTTGCTCTGGCTTCTGCCAAGTCAATCAGTATCTTCTTTGTGACTTTCTAGACTATTATTTATTTGTATTTATATATACACGAGCATCTTTGTGTTTTACGTATACTGCCTATTAATGCTGCATTGTTGTTTAGAGAATAGTTCATGGCGGAGATTTCGTTATTTACACTGTCCCGTTTTATTGGGATGACAGTAGGGTAAGTTTGAGGTTTGGTGCATCCTAGAACCTGGTTTAAACCCCAGCGGCCTTTTTTACCACTGACCGTTCCAAGGCGGTAGCCCTTTTGTCAACCCTGGGTGTGTGTGTGACGTCATATGCCTTTAACATTGCCATTGATGTTTGTCTTTTTGCGTGTTTTGGGGTTTACTGTGTTTTGTGAAAGCTGTATTTCCTTTTCGACTTTTATACTTATTTTTAGGTAACATCCATCTTATTACATTGATAATATTATTTAGCACAGCTTAGGTAGCATCCATCTTGTTACATTGATAATATTATTTAACACAGTTTAGGTAACATACATCTTGCTATTTTGACAATATCATTTACCACAGTTTAAGTAACATCCATCTTGCTACACTGACAATATAATTCAACACAGTTTAGGTAACATCCATCTTATTACATTGATAATATCATTTACCACACTTTAAGTAACATCCATCTTGCTACACTGACACTATTATTTAACACAGTTTAGGTAACATCCATCTGATTACATTGATAATATTATTTTACACAGTTTAGGTAGCATCCATCTTATTACATTGATAATATTATTTAACACTGTTTATATAACATCCATCTTGCTACTTTGACAATATAATTTACCACAGTTTAAGTAACATCCATCTTGCTACACTGACAATATAATTTAACACAGTTAAGGTAACATCCATCTTATTACATTGATAATATTATTTAACACAGTTAAGGTAACATCCATCTTATTACATTGATAATATTATTTACCACAGTTTAAGTAACATCCATCTTGCTACACTGACATTATTATTTACCACAGTTTAAGTAACATCCATCTTATTACACTGACAATATTATTTAACACAGTTTAGGTAACATCCATCTTATTACATTGATAATATTATTTACCACAGTTTAAGTAGCATCCATCTTGCTACTTTGACAATATCATTTACCACAGTTTAAGTAACATCCATCTTGCTACACTGACACTATTATTTAACACAGTTTGGAAACATCCATCTTATTACATTGATAATATTATTTAACACAGTTTAGGTAGCATCCATCTTATTACATTGATACTATTATTTAACACAGTTTATGTAACATACATCTTGCTACTTTGACAATATTATTTAACACAGTTTGGTAACATCCATCTTATTACATTGATAATATTATTTAACACAGTTTATGTAACATACATCTTGCTACACTGACAAAATAATTTACCACAGTTTAAGTAACATCCATCTTATTACATTGACAATATAATTTACCACAGTTTAAGTAACATCCATCTTGCTACACTGACAATATAATTTAACACAGTTAAGGTAACATCCATCTTATTACATTGATAATATTATTTAACACAGTTTGGTAACATCCATCTTATTACATTGATAATATTATTTAACACAGTTTAGGTAACATCCATCTTGCTACTTTGACAATATTATTTAACACAGTTTAGGTAACATCCATCTTATTACATTGATAATATAATTTACCACAGTTTAAGTAACATACATCTTGCTACTTTGACAATATTATTTACCACAGTTTAGGTAACATCCATCTTCCTACACTGACAATATTATTTAACACAGTTTGGTAACATCCTCCATCTTGCTACTTTGACAATATTATTTACCACAGTTTAAGTAACATCCATCTTCCTACACTGACACTATTATTTAACACAGTTTGGTAACATCCATCTTATTACATTGATAATATTATTTAACACAGTTTAGGTAGCATCCATCTTATTACATTGATAATATTATTTAACACAGTTTATGTAACATACATCTTGCTACTTTGACAATATTATTTACCACAGTTTAAGTAACATCCATCTTGCTACACTGACAATATAATTTAACACAGTTTGGTAACATCCATCTTATTACATTGATAATATTATTTAACACAGTTTATGTAACATACATCTTGCTACACTGACAATATAATTTACCACAGTTTAAGTAACATCCATCTTATTACATTGATAATATTATTTAGCACAGTTTAGGTAGCATCCATCTTGCTACTTTGACAATATTATTTAACACAGTTTAGGTAACATCCATCTTATTACATTGATAATATTATTTACCACAGTTTAAGTAACATCCATCTTCCTACACTGACAATATTATTTAACACAGTTTGGTAACATCCTCCATCTTGCTACTTTGATAATATTATTTAACACAGTTTAGGTAGCATCCATCTTATTACATTGATAATATTATTTAACACAGTTTATGTAACATACATCTTGCTACTTTGACAATATTATTTACCACAGTTTAAGTAACATCCATCTTATTACATTGATAATATTATTTAACACAGTTTAGGTAGCATCCATCTTGCTACTTTGACAATATTATTTAACACAGTTTAGGTAACATCCATCTTATTACATTGATAATATTATTTAACACAGTTTAGGTAACATCCATCTTATTACATTGATAATATTATTTAACACAGTTTGGTAACATACATCTTGCTACTTTGACAATATTATTTACCACAGTTTAAGTAACATCCATCTTATTACATTGATAATATTATTTAACACAGTTTAGGTAGCATCCATCTTATTACATTGATAATATTATTTAACACAGTTTAGGTAGCATCCATCTGATTACATTGATAATATTATTTAACACAGTTTAGGTAGCATCCATCTTATTACATTGATAATATTATTTAACACAGTTTAGGTAGCATCCATCTTATTACATTGATAATATTATTTAACACAGTTTAGGTAACATCCATCTTATTACATTGATAATATTATTTAACACAGTTTATGTAACATCCATCTTATTACATTGATAATATTATTTAACACAGTTTAGGTAGCATCCATCTTATTACATTGATAATATTATTTAACACAGTTTGGTAACATACATCTTGCTACTTTGACAATATTATTTACCACAGTTTAAGTAACATCCATCTTATTACATTGATAATATTATTTAACACAGTTTAGGTAGCATCCATCTTATTACATTGATAATATTATTTAACACAGTTTAGGTAGCATCCATCTGATTACATTGATAATATTATTTAACACAGTTTAGGTAGCATCCATCTTATTACATTGATAATATTATTTAACACAGTTTAGGTAGCACCATCTTATTACATTGATAATATTATTTAACACAGTTTAGGTAGCATCCATCTTATTACATTGATAATATTATTTCACACAGTTTATGTAACATACATCTTGCTACTTTGACAATATTATTTACCACAGTTTAAGTAACATCCATCTTATTACATTGATAATATTATTTAACACAGTTTAGGTAGCATCCATCTTATTACATTGATAATATCATTTACCACAGTTTAAGTAACATCCATCTTGCTACACTGATAATATAATTTAACACAGTTTGGTAACATCCATCTTGCTACTTTGACAATATTATTTAACACAGTTTAGGTAACATCCATCTTTTTACATTGATAATATTATTTAACACAGTTTAGGTAGCATCCATCTTATAACATTGATAATATTATTTAACACAGTTTATGTAACATACATCTTGCTACTTTGACAATATTATTTACCACAGTTTAAGTAACATCCATCTTATTACATTGATAATATTATTTAACACAGTTTAGGTAGCATCCATCTTATTACATTGATAATATTATTTAACACAGTTTGGTAACATCCATCTTATTACATTGATAATATTATTTAACACAGTTTGGTAACATCCATCTTATTACATTGATAATATTATTTAACACAGTTTATGTAACATACATCTTGCTACTTTGACAATATTATTTACCACAGTTTAAGTAACATCCATCTTATTACATTGATAATATTATTTAACACAGTTTAGGTTGCATCCATCTTATTACATTGATAATATTATTTAACACAGTTTAGGTTGCATCCATCTTATTACATTGATAATATTATTTAACACAGTTTGGTAACATCCATCTTATTACATTGATAATATTATTTAACACAGTTTATGTAACATACATCTTGCTACTTTGACAATATTATTTAACACAGTTTAAGTAGCATCCATCTGATTACATTGATAATATTATTTAACACAGTTTAGGTAACATCCATCTTATTACATTGATAATATTATTTAACACAGTTTAGGTAGCATCCATCTAATTACATTGATAATATTATTTAACACAGTTTATGTAACATACATCTTGCTACTTTGACAATATTATTTAACACAGTTTAAGTAGCATCCATCTGATTACATTGACAATATTATTTAACACAGTTTAGGTAACATCCATCTTATTACATTGATAATATTATTTAACACAGTTTAGGTAGCATCCATCTTATTACATTGATAATATTATTTAACACAGTTTATGTAACATACATCTTGCTACTTTGACAATATTATTTAACACAGTTTAAGTAGCATCCATCTGATTACATTGACAATATTATTTAACACAGTTTAGGTAACATCCATCTTATTACATTGATAATATTATTTAACACAGTTTAGGTAGCATCCATCTTATTACATTGATAATATTATTTAACACAGTTTATGTAACATACATCTTGCTACTTTGACAATATTATTTAACACAGTTTAAGTAGCATCCATCTGATTACATTGATAATATTATTTAACACAGTTTAGGTAACATCCATCTTATTACATTGATAATATTATTTAACACAGTTTAGGTAGCATCCATCTTATTACATTGATAATATTATTTAACACAGTTTATGTAACATACATCTTGCTACTTTGACAATATTATTTAACACAGTTTAAGTAGCATCCATCTGATTACATTGACAATATTATTTAACACAGTTTAGGTAACATCCATCTTATTACATTGATAATATTATTTAACACAGTTTAGGTAGCATCCATCTTATTACATTGATAATATTATTTAACACAGTTTATGTAACATACATCTTGCTACTTTGACAATATTATTTAACACAGTTTAAGTAACATCCATCTTATTACATTGATAATATTATTTAACACAGTTTAGGTAACATCCATCTTATTACATTGATAATATTATTTAACACAGTTTAGGTAGCATCCATCTTATTACATTGATAATATTATTTAACACAGTTTAGGTAACATCCATCTTATTACATTGATAATATTATTTAACACAGTTTAGGTAGCATCCATCTTATTACATTGATAATATTATTTAACACAGTTTGGTAACATCCATCTTATTACATTGATAATATTATTTAACACAGTTTAGGTAGCATCCATCTTATTACATTGATAATATTATTTAACACAGTTTAAGTAACATCCATCTTATTACATTGATAATATTATTTAACACAGTTTAGGTAACATCCATCTTATTACATTGATAATATTATTTAACACAGTTTAGGTAGCATCCATCTTATTACATTGATAATATTATTTAACACAGTTTAGGTAACATCCATCTTATTACATTGATAATATTATTTAACACAGTTTAGGTAGCATCCATCTTATTACATTGATAATATTATTTAACACAGTTTGGTAACATCCATCTTATTACATTGATAATATTATTTAACACAGTTTAGGTAGCATCCATCTTATTACATTGATAATATTATTTAACACAGTTTAGGTAGCATCCATCTTATTACATTGATAATATTATTTAACACAGTTTATGTAACATACATCTTGCTACTTTGACAATATTATTTAACACAGTTTAGGTAGCATCCATCTTATTACATTGATAATATTATTTAACACAGTTTATGTAACATACATCTTGCTACTTTGACAATATTATTTAACACAGTTTAAGTAACATCCATCTTATTACATTGATAATATTATTTAACACAGTTTAGGTAGCATCCATCTTATTACATTGATAATATCATTTACCACAGTTTAAGTAACATCCATCTTGCTACACTGACAATATAATTTAACACAGTTTGGTAACATCCATCTTGCTACTTTGACAATATTATTTAACACAGTTTAGGTAACATCCATCTTATTACATTGATAATATTATTTAACACAGTTTAGGTAACATACATCTTATTACATTGATAATATTATTTAACACAGTTTAAGTAACATCCATCTTATTACATTGATAATATTATTTAACACAGTTTAGGTAGCATCCATCTTATTACATTGATAATATTATTTAACACAGTTTAAGTAACATCCATCTTATTACTTTGACAATATTATTTAACACAGTTTAGGTAACATCCATCGTATTACATTGACAATATTATTTAACACAGTTTAGGTAGCATCAATCTTATTACATTGATAATATTATTTAACACAGTTTAGGTAACATCCATCTTATTACATTGATAATATTATTTAACACAGTTTGGTAACATCCATCTTATTACATTGATAATAGTATTTAACACAGTTTGGTAACATCCATCTTATTACATTGATAATATTATTTAACACAGTTTATGTAACATACATCTTGCTACTTTGACAATATTATTTAACACAGTTTAGGTAGCATCCATCTTATTACATTGATAATATTATTTAACACAGTTTAGGTAACATCCATCTTATTACATTGATAATATTATTTAACACAGTTTGGTAACATCCATCTTATTACATTGATAATATTATTTAACACAGTTTATGTAACATACATCTTGCTACTTTGACAATATTATTTACCACAGTTTAAGTAGCATCCATCTGATTACATTGATAATATTATTTAACACAGTTTATGTAACATCCATCTTGCTACTTTGACAATATTATTTACCACAGTTTAAGTAACATCCATCTTATTACATTGATAATATTATTTAACACAGTTTATGTAACATACATCTTATTACATTGATAATATTATTTAACACAGTTTATGTAACATACATCTTGCTACTTTGACAATATTATTTAACACAGTTTAGGTAACATCCATCTTATTACATTGATAATATTATTTAACACAGTTTAGGTAGCATCCATCTTATTACATTGATAATATCATTTACCACAGTTTAAGTAACATCCATCTTGCTACACTGATAATATAATTTAACACAGTTTGGTAACATCCATCTTGCTACTTTGACAATATTATTTAACACAGTTTAGGTAACATCCATCTTATTACATTGATAATATTATTTAACACAGTTTAGGTAGCATCCATCTTATTACATTGATAATATCATTTACCACAGTTTAAGTAACATCCATCTTGCTACACTGACAATATTATTTACCACAGTTTAAGTAACATCCATCTTATTACATTGATAATATTATTTAACACAGTTTAGGTAACATCCATCTTTTTACATTGATAATATTATTTAACACAGTTTAGGTAGCATCCATCTTATTACATTGATAATATTATTTAACACAGTTTATGTAACATACATCTTGCTACTTTGACAATATTATTTACCACAGTTTAAGTAACATCCATCTTATTACATTGATAATATTATTTAACACAGTTTAGGTAGCATCCATCTTATTACATTGATAATATTATTTAACACAGTTTGGTAACATCCATCTTATTACATTGATAATATTATTTAACACAGTTTGGTAACATCCATCTTATTACATTGATAATATTATTTAACACAGTTTATGTAACATACATCTTGCTACTTTGACAATATTATTTAACACAGTTTAAGTAACATCCATCTTATTACATTGATAATATTATTTAACACAGTTTAGGTTGCATCCATCTTATTACATTGATAATATTATTTAACACAGTTTGGTAACATCCATCTTATTACATTGATAATATTATTTAACACAGTTTATGTAACATACATCTTGCTACTTTGACAATATTATTTAACACGGTTTAAGTAGCATCCATCTGATTACATTGATAATATTATTTACCACAGTTTAGGTAACATCCATCTTATTACATTGATAATATTATTTAACACAGTTTAGGTAGCATCCATCTTATTACATTGATAATATTATTTAACACAGTTTATGTAACATACATCTTGCTACTTTGACAATATTATTTAACACAGTTTAAGTAGCATCCATCTGATTACATTGACAATATTATTTAACACAGTTTAGGTAACATCCATCTTATTACATTGATAATATTATTTAACACAGTTTAGGTAGCATCCATCTTATTACATTGATAATATTATTTAACACAGTTTATGTAACATACATCTTGCTACTTTGACAATATTATTTACCACAGTTTAAGTAGCATCCATCTGATTACATTGATAATATTATTTAACACAGTTTAAGTAACATCCATCTTGCTACACTGACAATATAATTTAACACAGTTTGGTAACATCCATCTTGCTACTTTGACAATATTATTTAACACAGTTTAGGTAACATCCATCTTATTACATTGATAATATTATTTAACACAGTTTAGGTAGCATCCATCTTATTACATTGATAATATCATTTACCACAGTTTAAGTAACATCCATCTTGCTACACTGACAATATAATTTAACACAGTTTGGTAACATCCATCTTGCTACTTTGACAATATTATTTAACACAGTTTAGGTAACATCCATCTTATTACATTGATAATATTATTTAACACAGTTTAGGTAACATACATCTTATTACATTGATAATATTATTTAACACAGTTTAAGTAACATCCATCTTATTACATTGATAATATTATTTAACACAGTTTAGGTAGCATCCATCTTATTACATTGATAATATTATTTAACACAGTTTGGTAACATCCATCTTATTACATTGATAATATTATTTAACACAGTTTATGTAACATACATCTTGCTACTTTGACAATATTATTTAACACAGTTTAGGTAGCATCCATCTTATTACATTGATAATATTATTTAACACAGTTTATGTAACATACATCTTGCTACTTTGACAATATTATTTAACACAGTTTAGGTAGCATCAATCTTATTACATTGATAATATTATTTAACACAGTTTAGGTAACATCCATCTTATTACATTGATAATATTATTTAACACAGTTTGGTAACATCCATCTTATTACATTGATAATATTATTTAACACAGTTTGGTAACATCCATCTTATTACATTGATAATATTATTTAACACAGTTTAGGTAGCATCCATCTTATTACATTGATAATATTATTTAACACAGTTTAGGTAACATCCATCTTATTACATTGATAATATTATTTAACACAGTTTATGTAGCATCAATCTTATTACATTGATAATATTATTTAACACAGTTTAGGTAACATCCATCTTATTACATTGATAATATTATTTAACACAGTTTGGTAACATCCATCTTATTACATTGATAATATTATTTAACACAGTTTAGGTAGCATCCATCTTATTACATTGATAATATTATTTAACACAGTTTAGGTAACATCCATCTTATTACATTGATAATATTATTTAACACAGTTTATGTAGCATCAATCTTATTACATTGATAATATTATTTAACACAGTTTAGGTAACATCCATCTTTATTACATCTTATAATATTATTTAACACAGTTTGGTAACATCCATCTTATTACATTGATAATATTATTTAACACAGTTTATGTAACATACATCTTGCTACTTTGACAATTATTATTTAACACAGTTTAGGTAACATCCATCTTATTACATTGATAATATTATTTAACACAGTTTAGGTAGCATCCATCTTATTACATTGATAATATTATTTAACACAGTTTGGTAACATCCATCTTATTACATTGATAATATTATTTAACACAGTTTATGTAACATACATCTTGCTACTTTGACAATATTATTTAACACAGTTTAGGTAACATCCATCTTATTACATTGATAATATTATTTAACACAGTTAGGTAACACATACATCTTGCTATTTTGACAATATAATTTACCACAGTTTCTAAGTAACATCCATCTTGCTACACTGACAATATAATTTAACACAGTTGGTAACATCCATCTTATTACATTGATAATATTATTTAACACAGTTTATGTAACATACATCTTGCTACACTGACAATATTATTTTAGCACAGTGTTAGGTAACATCCATCTTATTACATTGATAATATTATTGAAGCGCTTTTTTCAACACGTTTTAGGTTTACATCCATCTTTCTATATTGACAATATTTTACAAAAGTTTAAGTAACTTCGTCTTGCTACACTGACAATATAATTTAACACAGTTTATGTAACATGCATCTGAATACATTGCAAATATTATTTACCACAATTTATCTAACATCCATCTTGCTACTTTGCCAATATTATTTAACACAGTTTAGGTAACATCCATCTTGCTACTTTGACAATATTATCTAACATCCATCTTGCTACTTTTGCCAATATTATTTAACCACAGTTTAGGTAACATCCATCTTGCTACTTTGACAATATTATTTAACACAGTTTAGGTACCATCCATCTTGCTACATTGAAAATCTTGTTTAACAACGTTTAGGTGATGATGATGATGAACTTTATTTCCTCCACTTGGGAGATTATCATACTACAATTATGGTGAGACATATCGAGTAATGACATTATGGCAAATATGTAATTTCAAAATAGCATATAAAACGTGACAAAGGGAACAACTATTATATAAATACATATATAAACACCCATACTCGCACACAAACACACATATATACATGTACGCATACATACGCATACTCATTTATGCATCCATATACTAGCTTACGCGCTCACCCACGTACACGTGGGCCATATATCAAGTCGCTATAATGCGACTGTGCTAGTATCCATATTATACGTTGTATTTTCCCATTTTGACCGGCCTTAATCACGAAATCGAAAATTGAAGAAGGAAGGGCGCGGGGACGGTTTTTTTTCCCACCATAAACGGTTCGGGCCATTACGGGTACGTTAGTCAACGTGTTCTTTACATTAAGTAATTTTAATGCCATCTTGCTACATTGAAAATCTTGTTTAACAACGTTTAGGTAACATTCAACTTTCTACATTTATAATCTTATTTAACTCAGTTTAGGTAACATCCATCTTGCTACTTTGACAATATTATTTAACACAGTTTAGCTAATACCATCCATCTTGTTACATTGAAAATCTTGTTTAACAACGCTTAGGTAGCATTCAACTTCCTACATTGATAATCTTATTTAACTCAGTTTAGGTAACATCCATCTTGCTACTCTGACAATAGTATAACAATTTAGGTATTATTAACGCAGTTTAGGTAACATCCATCTTGCTAACATCGATCTTGCTACTTTGCCAATATTATTTAACACAGCTCGTAGGTAACATACATCTTGCCAGATTGACACTATTTTTCAACACAGATTAGGTAACATCGATCTTGCTACAAAGTCAATATAAGTTAACACAACTGAAGTATTGTTAAATTGAATTGGGTTTGTATGTGCACAAACCCATGAAAGGTTATATGGCTCCTTACAGGAATGAATGTGCCAGGCCCATCCTCCATTTACATCAAGATAAAATATGGAGAATGCGTATGATATTGTGTTTGTGTGGATGTATTATTACACAGTTTAGGTTACATACATCTTGCTAGTTGGTCTTATTTACACTGACAATATATTTAACACAGTGTAAGTAACATCCATCTTGCTACAATGACAATATATATTTAACACAGTTTAGGTAACATCCATCTTGCTACATGGACAACATCATTTGACACAGTTCAGTAGCATCCATCTTGCAACTTTGACACTCTTATTCGACACAGTTTAGTTAACATCCATCTTCCTACACAGACAACATAATTTAACACAGTTTAGGTCACACCGATCTTACTACATATACTATCTTACTTAACACGGTTAATTAATTTAGCTACATGGGCACTCTTATTTGCATATTTATGCTGCCTTGTTTGTTAGAGAATGTAACCTGGCAGCAGTATGTTTATTTACACTGTCCCGTTTTATTGGGATGATAATAATGTAAGAGGTTTGGTGCACCTAAAACCTGGTTTAAACCTCCATTGGCTTTTAACCACTGACGAGTCCAAGTAAAGTATAAAGAAGCTATATAATACTTTGAAACTTCATCCATCATCTCCCTATGAGGTTGCTCTCCCAATATATCCTACTTACCAAAAAAGTCACATGAAAGATAGTTTTGTACTGTCAAGAACAACAGACACTTTACAGGCAGAATTGTGCAGCCGTATTCTGGCTCAGTAACATTGAGCACAAACATTGCCAGACAAGAAATACAGCTATAACAATTCCACAAATAATTCAGTTATCTATAACTGACAAAATGAACACGCACGCATGTGATCCTTCTGTAAGACAAATCTATAAACCCTGCAGGTGGTCTCCAGACAGTCTTTCCCCTATTTTACTTTATAATTTTATCCAGGTCATCTCCCTCTGTAGTTTCTGTCGCAATATAATCTAATTGCCAAACAAGTCACGTGAATGTTAGTTTTGTCCTGTCACGAACAACAGACGCTTTCCAGTTGGAAATAATTTGCAACAGCATTCTGGCTCGAAATATCTCTGAGCAAAAACTTCTGTTACTATAATTGCATAAGTAAATTATCGATGAACTGTGACAAAAAAACAAACACCATGCGTGTGATTCTTCAGTAAGACGCATCTGTAAACGATACAGTGGTCAAGAAAGTCTGCCAATTCTAGTTCAAATTTCCAAAACTAAACGTGCAGGGACAGCCGGAATACAAACAAGAGGCACCGCCAAACGTGACGAACAACACGGACCCATATGTATATAACAGGTGGTCAAAACAGTTTACCGATACACAAAACAGTTTACCGATACAGATGGGTATGTGCGCGTACAGAAACAGCAGCCATATCAGCATGGGCCAGAAATTCCACAACTGGAACAGTCACAACAGGGACAGCTGGATTCTTCTTGGGATCTTCAGCCAAGACACTAGGAGGCGTGAGAGGTAGCTAATACATTACATTATCTCTCATGAACAGACTCAATAAAACCGAGTCTGCTACTTTAGTCTCTAGTTTGTGTTGGTTGCTTCCAATGAATCCCCTTTTCAGTATTTATTGACATTCACACTAGCATTTGTTTAGTGCTGTGTGGCGGCTGTAAAAGTCACCCTGACTTCAAATCAGTAGTGTTATTACTCAAGCCCAGTCTTTGTGGCTTTACATCTCATTCACATTCTTAATAAAACCGAGTCTGTTACGTTCCTCTCCTGCTTGTGTTTGTTGCTTCCAAGGGATCCACTTTTCAGTATTTGTTTTTGTATATGCATGCTCAATGCACTTAATAAAACATCTTGAATTTAAATGTTATGTAAAGTAGCAAAGTGCAAAAAGTAGGTCAAGGCCGTTCATATCTAATTGGTTTTAATTACAACATACTGTTGTTATGTAGATATAAACGTGTGAAGTTTAAACGCTATGTATATAAACGTGTGAAGTTTAAACGCTATGTCTTCGAGTGTCTGAGAAATGGACTTGGTCCCTTTTGCCACTGACCGTTTCAAGGGGGTACCCTTGTTGTCAACCCTTATATGTTTGTGATGTGCTTTTTTAGTGAATGTGTTTGTGATGTACTTTTTGAATAACCTTTTGCACTGTAGTACTTGTTGGAGTGACTGTATTATGTGAACGTTTTGAACGGAAGGACTCTATCCAGCAATGGGTGTTGACCCTGATGCCATAGTGATGTAGCTTTCTGAGTAGACGTCGGTGCGGAACACGGTCAAATGCTTTTCAAGTATGACCTGCCAATCTGTAGACCTTTGTCTAGTGCAGAGGTTAATTCGTGGGCTAAAGTTACAAGTTGTGTCTCGCAGCTCCTTCTCATCCGGAAACCATGTTGGCAGTCTGTTAAGATGTTGTATTGCTCTACATGTTTCAAGATGTTTCTTACTACAATATGCTCCAACATCTTAATACAACAAAGACAGGTCAGTGAAACTGGGCGGTAGCTGGCTGCCTGATAAGGCTGTCCCTTCTTGAACACTGCGGAGACATTGGCCTGCTTCCAGTTTTCTGGCACAGTTCCTGTGTGTAGATTTCGGTTGAAGATGATGTTGAGTAAAGGAGCAAGCTCCTCCGAACACTCTTTTAGTGGGCCTGATGCTGTCTGTGGATTGCTCTTCTGTAACAATTAGCTGACACCTTCCTCAGATACGGTGATGTCCTGCATATCAGAGAGTGTAGTGCCCTCCGGTTCTGGAATCTGGTCATCGTCTTCATGTGTGAACACTGACTGGTATTGTCTGTTGAGTATATTCGTCTTGTCTTTCACGGTGTTGAACAGGCGTCCATTATCATTGAGTGGGGCTATATTGGTCAGCCGTGTCTTTTCGCAGAGACTTAATTGATGTAGCTCCAGAAGCGTTTCTGTTTACAGGGTCGATCACCTTCTGGGTCTTCTACTTAAGATGTTATTTATATATGACCAGTAAGATTGACGTTCTGCCTTTTGTACAACCGTTTTACTTTCCTTGTATTTTCTGATGTCGGACTCGTTTTTGATTGACTTCATTTTTCTGGGCTGGGATCTGACTGTGTTGTTAATCCATGGCTTATATATCTTTCTGCCAATTAATAATTTGGTAGGGATGTGTCGCTTCATTAGAGTTGTTAGCATGTCCCTAAATTGGTCCATGGTTCATCCGAAGTAGAGTTGTTCTTCATGGACTTGAATTCCTCATGGGCTTGTATGAGTTCTTGCTTTATCGAGTCGTAGCCCGCTTTCTTGTAACAGAAAACCTGACGGGATAATTATATGTTATTGTCATTTTACAATAAAGAAGAAAAAGGAAAGAGAAAACGCTTGCAAATTTGTTTTACTCAAACAGGCAATTACCAATGTAGGAATATACAGCCAACAACCAGAGACGTACTTAGATTTCTGTAAAATCTAATTTCGTCATGTATCGTTCCGCAATAAACTGAAATCTCAGAACTTTCATTCTCCCTCCTTTACTGCCTCAATATGTATATTAGAGATTAATGGGGTTCCACATGGGTGACGCGTATTCAGCTGGGACCGTACCAATGTTTTGTAGTCAATTATTTTTGTTTCTTTTGGAGCTAGTGCCGAGTGAAAACCTAGGATCTTAGTTGCCTTACTGGATATGTTAATGTTCTGACTATGAGTGCCCCAGTCTAGATAAGTTGTTATGGTGGACGACTGGAATTTCCTGCCTGACACTGCTGTCCTAGCACCAAGTGTAAATGCTTTTAAGAGCAGACTTAACAAACATTGGCCAAATCCGCCACTTAAAGTTGATGACTTGCCTTCGGCCTCGGACCAGTAAGTTAACCAGTGTGTTATGGTAACCGTGAGATACGCTCTCTAGCACTTGACATTGAAGAGTGTAATCCGAGGTAAAGTACACACGCGTTCGCAAATAGTCTTACATGCGACCTAATATTTTAAGGTAGATCGTTGATAAAGAGAAGAAAAAATACCCGCTCCGCTCGAAGACCGAGCCCGTGGGGAACATCGGGAAGCACATCAGCTGGGTCAGAAACAGCTCCGTCGAGCACATTCGTTTGTTTGTATGGTGTTTTATTTCTTTTCAACACATGTAAGGTTATATATGACGGCTGACTTCTGCTTTTCCTGGGTAGACACAATACTGTATACCTCCCGCAATCCGTAAGAACACTTCCTCACATACAAGTCGAGCTCCCCGAGAAGGTTAAGTTCTGCCTAATACATCCGAACTCATGGATTCCTTCCTGACTGGTGTCTCTTCCAATTCTTTAATTAAATAGCAAATCACTTATAATGATGGAATACTTTGACATCAGTTAAACTAAACTATTTCACGTCCAAGTTTCTCTTGAAATATGTTGTCTTTCTTTCAAAATATCGAAACTCTTTAGTGAGTCTTTCAAGTAGCCTATATGTATATTTCATTTTAACTGCCAAACTGACAACTGCATTTTTTGTTTGTTTATTATTATTGTTTTTTGTTAGTTAGATCTTTGACAATTTAGGTTACTAGTATCCGTAATTGTTATGTGATTACGATTGACAATATAATCTGGTACCAACCCAGAATCCAAACGTATAGAAACGGGATTAAGTTCCGTATATACGACACATTAAATATATCTCTTGCTAATAATCTGCACAAGAAAGTGACATTATTAGAGTATACAGTCAGCAGGCTGTCAAAACTTTTTAGCACAAAATCGTGAGATTTTTCAAATTTATGAATTAAAGCGCGCGAAGAACATTTTTAAATGGAAATTTGAAGCGCGCGACTTCATTTTCACACTTTATTTTTTTTTAAAGCACAAATCTAAATTATTTATGCAATTAATAAAAGTTTATGCATTGTTTGATAGTTATAGAAAATAAAAGATTAGCATAGTAATTTGATTAGAAATACTTGCTTTAATTTTACCACCTTTTTTTATTTTTTTTATGAAAGTGCACTTACTTTTCTACACAGATGCGTACTAAATGCAAATACAAAGTCAAGTCTTATACAAATTATAATCATCGTACACAGCAACAGCTGTTATAGTGATACCACACACAAAGAGTTGCTAGTTCCTCACACTTGCTGTTTCAGTTAGGTGACCAATTAAAGAAGCAACATACATATTGCTGCTATTACACGGATGATCGCCACTGTTTCAACACTTGTGACTACTCAGCTGAATAGGGAGCGTAACAAGACCATTTCGGGAAATAGCTGATAAACTGTGAAAATATAGCTTTTAAAATCATGAACATTTTGTTTTGAGGTTGTACACTTAAATCCGGAGATCCGCAGAGCGACTGAAAAATCAGGAGATTTGGCAGGCCTGCAGTCAGTAAAATGTAACTACAATCTTGGTACGTGAGTTACAAATATACGAAAAATCCAATCCATATGGCAATGATTTTTAAATCTTTATAAGCCCCCGTCACACTCTGACGTGACAGCATGAAGATCCCACTGCGTCCAAAAAATAGAGATGAACTCAGCGGGAACTTGATCTTTTCTGAAAAATGTGCATTTATCAATTTCATGCTACGTCCTAGCACAGGTCCCTGCGATGTCCTCGCTCCGTTGCTCACGTTCCCACTGATTTCCTTTTACGTACCTGACCAAGCGCCCACTAGGTTGCCTGTGTTTGCACACGGTCCCTGCTACGTTCAATCAGATCGAGCTAAGCTCTTGCTACGTTGTCGCTGCGTCAAAGGGGATTCCCCCAGGTTGGTATAAATAATGCGCTACTCAGTGACAACTCAGTGGTTTTACGTCGACAGCCGGGAAGAAGATATTGTTTAGTCTTGTCTGACGCACACATCGGGATAGTGGGGAAATATGATTAACATGTAAATCCTATGTATACTTATGCTTCGTGCCCTCCCAAGTGTGGCCTCCACGCGGCTTTGGTGGAGGGACACACTCCATTTGACGTGCTTACTCTCATAGCGCACGCCGCATTTGGCCTTGTTTTATATTGAGAGATCTGGAGTGATGTCCTACTAACAAAACTGGGATATTTTATCGTGTTTTAAAAATATATGCTTACATTTCAAGATGTCCATTCCCTTTGGAAGGGAGCACGAGGCAGATACAACATGGAGTATGTATAAATGTAAATATTAAGATAGAATAATTTTTAAAAAAAGAAATGGAGAAGCGCTGGCGTAGGCACATATTGTTAATCCTCAATTTAAACTTTAAATAAAAAAATAGACCAACCAGAGCTTATTATAAACATCTAAGGGCAATTAATATACTAGATTATTTTAAATATAATCACCTTCTGATTTTCACGGCCAATCCTATCCAACTGACATAGTTGTCTGCCTGGTTCTTGCCATTATTGAAACAAATACTTCCCTACCACTTCCCCTTCCGACCATATTAACCACCTACTGAAAAGCTGCCTAGTCCCATAGGGCGAGCAAAAATAAAAAATATTACACACAGACAACTCAGTGAGAACTCAAATTTTTACCGTCCGCGCTACGCTTGTAGTACGGCAATGGAGTCTCTACGAGGTGTTGGTTATGTCTATAACGGGTCAATGCCGTCGTTACTACGTCTTTACGAAGTCCTTGCTGCGTGGTGCTCAGAACGTGGAGCAGCTACGCTCATTTTGAACATGTCCAAAGTGCGCGTAGAGTTTCCAAGACCATGGAGACCATGCTAGGTCCTTAAATGTTTCGGCTGGATTCCTTGCACGTTGTTGGATTTCTTACTGCGTCCAAGCAATTTTTTCAGTACGCAGTGGGAACTTGATGCTACTACGTCAGAGTGTGACGAGGGTTTTACATTGGCTATATAAATAAAACTTGATAATAAACCTAAGTGTGCAGCATGCATAACCAAATAAATTCACTAAACAGGGGCACGCGTAAAACACTGGGTGTGAGACATACACCCGTGAGGAATCCCTTACAAGACATTTTGAAACGTCGACTTTGGTCGGACACCCGCACCTCACCATAACATTTGCTTGGCAATGTCAATAAAACACTTATAAGGGGGAAAAAAGGTTGTGGGGTGGGCGTGGAGTATTTTTTCAGACCAGTGTTTATTTGAATAATCATATGGTAACAATCCAGTATAATGTTTTGATTTGTTGCTAGAAAATATAATGCAACAGAACTATCAAAGTATGTTTTCCCCCACCGAAGGAGTGGGTGGGTGGCGGAGGGTACGGGCATACCTGGGGAATTAGACAACAACGATGACACTGGGGTAGGCAATTAGACAGAACCTGGTACTAACATGGGGATATTTGATATTGATATAATAGCGTCTAGCTTGGGGAATTAGCCATACATTTTGCTTCTAGGGTCGGGAATTCGACAATCAATTTGTACGTTCGTCCGAACTACTTTGTCTTATTCCTCTGGGTGTACCTCCCACCCCGTGGTGGGGGGAAAACGTTGACAGGTGCATAAAGTAAAGACCATAGACATAATTTAGTTATGAGGTGACCTTTCATTATAAACAGGAACGTGTATATATCACTGGAAAGTCTATAGAGTTTTGCAATTTATTTCCGGACCTATGGTCCTCACACTTGCTGTTATATATGGCTTGACGCTGGGTTAGTACCAGACTATATATTGTCAGTCGTGTAATCACATTAAGATTAATTTTCTCTTCTTTCAAGTTACTGTTTCTTTTCCTAAAATTAGCCTATACTAAATAGGCAGACTGACGCTGGGTTGGTACCAGACCTTATTAAGTCAGCCTTTAAATCATATTAAAGTAAATTGCCTCTCCTTTATAGTTATTATTTATTTTCCTAAGAATAGCCTATATTAAATAGGCAGACTGGCGCTGGGTTGGTACCAGACTATATTAAGTCAGCCGTTTAAATGTCTATCCCCATTATCAGCATAACGTTGTCATAACTTCCACATCCGGTCAACTTCCGGTAGCTCGAGATATTCAGTGGGGTTTACTCGGACTTTATCCTCAATCTCTATATGAACATATTAGACCATGATTTAAATTAAATGTGTTTTAAATCAGGCAACACCAAAAGATCCATAGATGTACACAAAAAAACAAAGCTTTTAATATAATTATCACTACAAACTAGTTTTATTAAGGACTAAAGTCAGTTGAGCACCAACAATAAACACCGAGTTTACCCCAGGTCTTTTATTTTATTGATCACTGATTCAGTGGTCAAACTATTTTGATGATATCATGTAAAAGTTTTATTTTTGAAGAACATATATTATTGTCAGTCGGGGTACGTTCCCGTTTTTCCGGGGTTCGTACCCGTTTATTATAGCTATTCACGGGGTTTCATTAAACAGAATAGCATCTAACAGTATCTCTTTGTACTTCAAAAATGATTTTTACCAAATTGTTCCCAATCACAGACCTAATAACAATTATTAATATGTCTGTGTCCCAATGAATTATTCAGAAAGAATAAGCATTGGGTCAATGAATATTATTTGATAACTATTGTTTTAGTTGTATTTGCCAAAAGGCAAAAGAGTACCTAAATATTTTTGGTACCAACAGTCAGAATGAAAATATTCGACGGTCAGCGTGTAGCGAAAGCAGTGTTGACCAGGAACCAGACAAACTATCCACTGCCAACCAACTAAAATCCCGATAAAGTCCGAGTATTCCGACTCAGAGTTCCTGTCAAAAAATATGATGCGAAAGTGTTGAATATCTTAGCATTTTTATAAAATGTGTAGTTAAGTTGACAATTTGTGCACGCATCAATCAGTTTAATTGCAGAATATAATTTTGTTCTACAAAATATCCAAATATAGATCAGGTTTACATTGCATTTGAATGGCTTTGTAGGATGAAAGTTTGAAATAATTCGAAGAGGATGTCAATTATTTCTGAAGCAACACCATCTTGAGCGTCAATAATGTCTGCAACGTTTTTACATATTGGCGATATTGTTTCGCTGTTTGCAGAGGGAAACGTAAACGGATTTATTTCTACATTGGGGTGAGGATACATGCATATTATATATTAAAGATAATTATGTTATTTTACCGAGAAAAAATATAACATAAATTGGATCCCTGTCAGGATGTAAAGCTCAGTCCATTTTGCACAGATATCAGTACTATGTTTACGTAAAAGATCTGCGCAGAATTGACAAAGAGTACGCAAGTTATTGGTGCTGGCATAAATAATATAAATTCCCTGCAGGTAAACATCAGGGAATTTGATTTTTTTTTTTGAAAAAGCGGGGAAGAGTCATGCTGAACATGTTATTGACATAAAAATTCAGAAGAAAAAAAAAAATAACAATAAAAATCAACAACATTTTCTATGAAATTTATTTTCATATTAATACATCAATTATAAACATTTTAGATGGTAATTATTTCTTAAATGGTATATGAAATAAAAAAAAAATTAAAATGATATTTGATGGTATAGGGCAGGATCTGGGCTGATAATTAATCATATTAAGCCCTGGCAGGATGGAGGCAGTAAAAGTTCTTATCTTAATCCCAATGCTGGGTCAGGGAAATAACGGAAATAATCAGGGAATTTATTTTGAGATTCCTGTGGCTGCACTGCAGACCTTATTACATTAACAGTAGGTCTGTGTCTTAATTAATATGTGAAATGGATAAAATTGTGCGATTCATTTTATGCGGATCGTAGTATTTGTGTAAAAGAGACCTTGGCCAGAAATAGGGTTTTTGTATAAGAGACATTGGTCGCCATGATCACATTAATATATATTTACAATCTTACCAAATGATCAGGTAAAGTTCAAGCTGCAAGTACCATACATGTTGCTCTAATTAATAGTCAAAGACTCCTTTCATAAAAAAAGAAGTTTTGTCTCCCCTGATGCGGAATGATTTTAAAAGTATCTCCTTTGATAATAAGTACTGCAATGCATAGTGGGATTTTGTAAGACTGATAAGCAAATACCCACTGAATTTATTAAGGGTACATGTACATGTAACTTACCTGGATATTATTGAGGTTTTTAAGGAACACAGTTAAAGAACATGCAGAATAATAATTAGAATAACTGAAAAATGATGCAAATCAAAAGTAGGACAAATTCCCCATCACCTTTAGGCTGACTTTAGCCCTAATTTCTATGGGCCATTTACTTAGTAACATTTTTGTTTAGCTGTGATGCACATAATAAGAATTAAACAGGTTGATGCATTATTTTCAAACACCATTTATTTAAAAGGGCGCTGAAAAAGTTGAAAAAAAGCTGAAAGAATTTTCAAAACACCATGAAAAACAAAGGAGATAATTATGACCTATTGAAAATTTGCAAAGGAACATAAATGGAGGCGGCCATCAAGGAACGATGACGTCATTGACCTTTTTACGATGTACTTATGGCATAGTGACAAAATATCTTTTAAAACGAAGAAAACATTTGTTTGAAAATGGTGCATCAACCCCTTTAAGAGTAGATAGGTTAACTTGACAGGAGTCTTTAGTAAGTGCTTGAGGGATGGTAATTTTTAAAAAAACAAACAAACGAAAACAAATCTATATCTTCCTGTAGGTATTATATGTATCAAAATGTTGACCGGATACTTAAAGAGGCTCAACCTATATATTTTTGTCCACCAATTGATATAAACGTTACTTAATTATAAAGAGGACTATGAAAAAGGTAAATGGCAATAATTTCACCCAATGTAATATGCGTTTTGCTGGGGAAAACCAGGATTGAAAAGATCGGATTTTTGAAATTGTATTCGTAATTGTTTTAGACAAGCCGATTGCGGAGATTTTCCAATCTTATTCGTTCACAATCGGAACTACCTCGTCTGATTAGCGAAGAGTTCCGATCGATTCGTTTGCTATCGGAACTGCGTCGAATAGTTTGTAATCGCATTGCGCATGTCCGAGAAAATCGTAAAAACTCGTAGTTCTCCGGCAGGAATAAACGGCTGGGCAGCATTTTATTCAAGATATTGTTTTGATCATAATTAATAATTTACAGAACTGGAATACGAACCATGTTTCTTCTTAGAATACTCATAAAATAGCTTTGTATACATATAAATGCAGTTATATTGAGTATTTAATATTTTACATTAAAAATCGCGTAGATATAGGTAGTGCCTCTTTAATTCAACTGAATTCTACTTTTGATAATTGTAAAGATAAAACATTCTTAAGTGTTGTGATAATGAATTTATGCTTGTCTAAGTGCTGATCATGTGATGTCTTTTACCAATGAAAACTTGCCGTATTTAACATGTATATGTCCATTGTTTCAGTTTGGTTGATGACAGATGTGTAGTGCAGCCAGATAGCGGAGACCTGAATAACCCACCAAAGAAATTTAGAGGTAAATGCTAGTATTAGTCTCTGTAATTGTACTCTAGGTATTTTTTCATGCCTGCCACGAAAGTGGTGCGGGTATATAGTGTTACCCTTGTCCGTTCGGACTTATGTCCCATACATCCCGCTTTTACATTCAAGTTTCTTATTAAGTCACTTTCTCAGATACCAAAAGCCGTACAGTTTTCAAACTTTATACACTCTTCAAGGTTCATACAGCCGTAAAAAGTCCTTAAATTTCAGGAGTAGCCTTTAAAAGTCCTTAAATCCACTCCAGCCTTAAAAAGTCCTTAAATTCTGACAAAATATCATTAAAGGTCCTTGAATTTCATAATCAGTCGATTAATTATACAAGAGGAATAATATCTGACGTAGTTTAAAAAAAAAAACATCGATAATGTTTAGTTAAACCGGGCCTTAAAAATGGGTTATTAGGGCTTAAAGTCCTTAAAAAGTCCTTAAATTTTATAAATGATAATTCTGTATGAACCATGCACTTACATCTATATGGCAGCAATATGTTCTTACCCGAATCAGGTCATTATAAATGACCATGATCTACTTTTTTACATCAAAGTTTTTCATTCAAGTTTTTTACATCAAAGTTTTTTGTAAGTCCATTTCTCCATCACCAGATGTCTTAGAGCTTTCAAACTTTACAAATGTTGATAACTACATGACAGCGATATGGTCCAGTGAAAAGTGGGTCAATATGAATTACCTTGACCTACCTAAAGTTGGCACTTTGTTAATTTACATTCAAGTTTTACATTCAAGTTTTGTATTAACTCTGTTTCTCAGATGCGAAAAGCATACAGTTTCCAAACTTCATACACACTTACATCTGTATGACAGCAATATGTTCCTACCCAAATCAGGTCAATATAAATGACCTTGACCTGCTTTTTACACTTTGTTAATTTACATTAAAGGTTTATTTACATTCAAGAGTATGAGAATGGACCAAATTTTTATTATGTCCATTACTCTGATAGCAGAAGCAGTACAGCTTTTAATCTTCATACACACTTACATGTGTGTATGTGTAGTTCTAAGGATTATAGTCCCTCCTTCAACATACTCAATGATCCTCACGGTTCACCGAGATGGGTACAATAGAGTCTGGACTTTTCTAGATGAGTGTGTTGGTTGATCTGGTGGTGCTGTGTAGTTGTCTCTGTTGATCGTATGTTGGTAGTTGTAGCTTTCGCTCTGTAGTTTTTGCTGCGGCGGTGAAGTGGGGGGTCTGGGCGACGTCTAGGTGGTGCTGGCTACATCCGCTACTGGAAAACGGTACTTTTGATGGCCACACCCATCACATTATGACCCCTGCGCCGCACACACCGATGTCCTGTTACTCTTTGGTCTTCTGTCGAATATAGGCCTTGGCCTTCGCGTCGATAACCGGGATTATGGTTGCGTCCCATGATATCTAAGCTCCGGCCCGCGGACTTCTGACTTCCAGGATCTGTAGACATCAGATGATGTGTGCTGAGATGGGATGCAGGAGACACCTTCACTTTCGGTCTAATGACAGTCAGTCTGCTAATCGCTCTCGGCTTCGATACTTGTGGTTATGGTACGCCACAATTCGACCTCAGCTCCAAGTTTTCAGCAAACTGAATGTCATCAGTGCACACTCAGCGACGTGCACGCGGTGAAGATAACAGGTGGTCATACACACTTACACCTATATGACAGCAATATGTTCCTACCCATATCAGGTCAATATAAATGACCTTGACCTACTTTTTACATTTTGTTAATTTTATATTGACGTTTTTAGATCATCTGAGCCAAAGGCTCAAGGCGATCTGTTGGGATCACTCTTCGTCCGTCGTCGTTAAATTTTGCTTCAAATGACCTCTCCAGAAACCACTTGGTCAATTTTGACCAAACTTCACATGGATGATCCTTAGATGAACGTTTTTTAGATTTGTTAAAATTAGGTCAGCGCGACATCCAAGATGGTCGAAACCTTAAATATCTTCTCAAGAACCACTGGACAGATTTCGACAGTTTTTCTTTTAAAATGATCGCCAATGCCTAGACTATCAAGTTTGTTCAAATGAAGTCCCCGGGGTAAGAAATGGCCGTGCCCTTGGGGTCCAAAGTTTGTATATTGAGATTTTGCATGTTTTTCATAGACTTATGTAGGAAAAAGCTTTAAAAAAATCTTCTCTGAAACTGCATGAGCCAGAGGTTTATTATTTGCTATAAGCTTATGGTCCTCTACCAAGTTTGTTCAAATGGTGACCCTGGGGTAAAATTTGGCCCCTTCCCAGGCGTCAGTTTTACATAGGAAACAATTTTTCTCTTAAACTACAAGAGCCAGAGGTTTAATATTTTGCATTTTCTATAAGCTTATGGTCCTTTAATGATGACCCTGGGGTCAAAATTGGGCCCATCCCAGTTTTACATAGATTTATATAGTAAAAAAAATAAAAATTCTTCTTCTCTGAAACTACAAGAGCCAGAGGATTAATATTTTGCATTTACTATGAGCTTATGGTCCTTTATCAAGTTTATTCAAATGGTGACAAGTTTTACATAGACTTGCATAGGGAAAAACTAAATCGTACTTTTAATGTCATTATTTTCCTTACTGCCTACATAGTAATAAATCGGCAAGCTTATTTTTCTGTGTTTGAATGTTGTTATAAGCACCATTTATGACCCAATCCCACTGATTATTGTATGATATTTTGGTAAGTTGTTTATTCCTTTTTTGTTGAGGTGCCAGTCAGTGCTTTGAATAATTATTGACATTAGCCCTGGTCGAAGCAAAACGTTACCTGTTCCATCATTGATCTTGAATACAAATTTAACCAGCATTGCGTTTCGAAACAAAAATGATTTACACCTTATCATAGTGTCGTCATCCATTATCATAGTTGCATAGTCTCCTAACCCAAAAACCTCATCATATTTCACAGCTAGTTTACATGTATATATATTTTTTGTGAATTGGTTTTTCGATTTAACACCATGGTAAAACCTGTGATACAGTCTTTGTAAGGTTAATGAAAAAAATGTGTGTGTTTACCCTGAAACAAAATATAGGTAGATAGGGTAACTTGAAACAAGGTTTATTTTTTTGCCTAATTAATGTTTTCATTGGCTCATTAAAATCATCAGCTTTTTTGATTGGATAATATGGATAATGACAGCTTTTTTGATTGGATAATATGGATAATGACAATGGGCTAAGTGATGGGAGAGATATTTATATGCACGTCATGTTTTTTATTGTTGAAGATTTTCACAGCTAATGCAAAGCGACAACACCATATCTCTTAACTGTTTTAAAGGAAGTTCATCAGGATTGGTATTATTTTTAGAATTGTTCAAAAACAATAGTAACATTATATAAAAACAAACTAAATGAGCCCTAAAACACCAAAAGAAATTATGCTGAAAATATAAAATAAACTACCCAAAAAAGGTATTTCCTAACTATGGTGACACACCAGAGATAGCTTTCGGTGCTTCAGGTACATGTATCTTTTCTAGTTAATCATTCCATTTAATAGTATTCAGTCGTTTTTAACGCGTGCCATTGAACTGAAATTCACTCAAGTTGGCAGATTTGATTCTCTGGTACAAAAAAAGCATAAGAGATTGAATGACAGTTTATATTTTATTTGTTATATATATAATTCTGCTTTTGACATGAGCAGGTTATGCTGCCCAGGCTATCTTAGTTTCATACCGAAAAATAACAAGTAGTATTGAACTGTTTTTTTGTGTTTTGGCCATTTTAGGAGTTCCACACGTTCAGGTATATAGTATATAATATGTATATATATTAATTTTGTTTTGGTCCAGAAATCAACTAATTAATGTTTTAATCACTCAAAGTCCATCTTTTATCATCCTAGCTATGTGCCAGCTGCCTGTGGATAGTAGGTGTGTTCCCGTTAAGGATTTTCTTATAGTCAATCCCAGCAGTTAAATAATCACTATATTCATACCGTAATATTTGTAATCACATTGTTAGATAATATTGGCAAACACATTTTTTATGGTGAGGCACGCTAGTTGCGGCACTACATTGTCACAGAACAAAATAAAATAAAATGAAAATATTAAATTACATGTATACATGTATACTCACCAAAAAAAAAGAGCTACTACCTGCACAATCAATGTTGTTTTTCTGTGACAGTTTTTTTTTTTACTATATAACTGACGCCGGATACCGGCCTCTTCCCCTATCTGGGGAACCTACATTTTCCCCCTGTTTAAGGTTAAAAATTCCCCTCTACAGAAAGTTCCCCTTTAATTTAAAGACTAATAAATCATTGACGAAAAAAACGATAAATCGCCTTCGACGCTTCGCAATTGTTTATCGTAGAACACTTTACCGTTTACCTTTACGAAAATGACTAATAACAAGGGAAGTAACTGTTGTGGTTTCCGGTATATTTTGTGAACTTATATCAGCGATGTCCCACAACTGGCAAAATTACCGCAAGAAAATGCACGCAATTTTCCCCCTAAATCGAAAAAATCGCGAGTTTTTTCCCCTCTGAAAGGGCCTGGGTGCCTTCCCCTATTTGTAAAAAAAACCCGTGTGCTTTCAAGGGCCAGCAGAGCTTATGGGATGGCGAGTCGTCCGTCGTTAACTTTTGTCTTGTTACCACTCTAGGGCCTTCATTTTTCATCCGATCTTTACCAAACTTTAACAGGTTGTTAATATCAATGAAAGCTCAGACAAGTTCGAAAACCAGCCAGATCGGAATAATTTCACCGGAGTTATGACCCTTGTTTTGCTGAAAAATGCCATATTAAGCCTTGTGAACACTCTAGCACCTTCATTTATTATTTGATCTTTACCAAACTTGCAAAGATTGTTAATATCAATGAAAGCTCAAACAAGTTCGAAAACCAGCTAAATCGGATCAGTAACACCGGAGTTATGGCCCTTGTTTTTTTCTGAAAAATGCTATTTTCTGCCTTATGAACACTCTAGGGCCTTCAATATTAATCGGATCTTTACTTAACTTTGCCAGTGTCTTTATATCAATGAAAGCTCGAACAATTTCGTAAACCAGCAAGATCGAAATAATTTCAATGGAGGTATTGCCCTTGTTTTTCTGAAAAATGCCTTGTGAACACTCTAGCACCTTCATTTATTATTTGATCTTTACCAAACTTGCACATATTGTTAATATCAATGAAATATCAATGAAAGCTCGGACAAGTTCGAAAACCAGCTAGATCGGACCATTAGCAGCGTAGTTATTGCCCTTGATTTAGTTAAAAATGCTATATTTTGCCTCGTTAAGACGATAGGGGCTTCATTGTTCATCCGATCTTTACCAAACTTTATCAGATTGTTACTATCAATGAAAGCTTGGACAAGTTCAAAAACCATTCATATCGGACCAGTAACAGCAGAGTTATGACCCTTGATTTAGTTCAAAATGCTATATTTTGCCTCGTTAAGACTTTATTTTTTATGCGATCTTTACCAGACTTTATCAGATTGTTAATGTCAATAAAAGCGCGGTCAGTTTCGAAAACCAGACAGATCGGTCCAGTAACAGCGAAGTTATGGCCCTTGATTTTGTTAAAAATGTTATAATTTGCCTCGTCTTACGATAGGGCTTTCATTTGTTTTTAGCTCTATGTTGGACCAGTCCGACCAGTAACAGAGATGTTATGGCTCTTGATTTAGTTAAAAATGCTATATTTTGCCTCGTTAATACGGTCGGGCCTTCACTTTACCAAACTTTACCAGATTCTTCAGTTATGGCCCTTGATTTAGTCAAAAAGCTGTTTTTTGTCTGAAACTTTCAAAAAACGTAAATGGCAGTCACTCGCTTCCTTGATGTTATAAGAGCCATATTAGCCAGTAGAGCGTCCACAGACCCTCTTGGGCCTCTTGTTTTAGAAAGCAACGTATAGAAAATATTGTCTCGGACATAACGGAGGTAATGTTTGTAGATTTTATGTGTTTTTACCTAAAATGCATGCTTTAAGAAAAGGGGGAGATAATCGCCTTGTGTACTGAACTTTTCAAAAAAAATCTTTTGTTTGTTTGGTGGTGGTCGGTCTAATTATTCTATATACGTCATAAAAAAAATCATTTGTTATTTCCTGTTTTTCCTGTCTATATAATAAGGGGAAAGAAAAAGGGGTACTTTTTATTTTTGCTCAGTATAAAACTACCGTATATTTTTTATGAAAGCCAAGCAGTATCCTTGTATTAGTTTTATTGGAAGCAAATAACATGTGACATGCTTTGTGTCATTCAAGTGTTCTGCATTGATGCAAGGTGTTTGTTACTTCAAAATGAAATACAATAACGTGAATAATTTTGTTTTGAATATGTTTTGGAAGAGGTACTTATGGTATGTGTAATAGACAGGGCGTAGCTGTGCCTAAAGCAGTGTGTAGGCACAAGGTCTAGGAGGGGTCCTGGGGCATGCTCCCCCGGATTATTTTTGTTTTGAAGAAAGACAAATCCTGCATTCTGATGGTATTTTAAGCAGCAAACAATAAGTTTTTAACCCGCGATTTCAAGCATTTTTAATCTGCGATTTCGCAACAAAAACATCGGAACAGAACAAAATAACATATTAATATAAATACTTGCTTTTTGAAAATTGTTCGCAATTTTGCACAATCATGGTGTGTTTGGTTCCGAAAGACCGCGAGCGAAAACAGTCTGACTTTTGTTTTCTGAAAAGACCACAAGTAAAAATTGGTATGAGCTGACCATACCCCTCCACCCTCTACCCGACTCATTTTTATTGCGTTTTTGGCATTTTTTACTTTTGGGGACAATGTGTAGGCACATGCCTACAGTGCCTATAGGCAGCTACGCCACTTATAGACCATATCTGTTCTATGTACCAGTTTTGTAGTTTTTGTGTCGCTTGCCTTGCATGGCAGTCACTTAGAGATCACTGTCATCAGTCTCACACTTTAACCTGCAACCTAACCTTGGCCATAACTTGAAAAGTATTTGATCTTTGTTCATGAACCTTCATACACATTTTCATCTTACCCCCAAAGATTACACATGTCCAATAACTATGACTATCATTTCAGCAGAGTTATGCCCCTTTCCATGTAACTTTACCTAGATCATAATTGACCATGACTTGCTGAAATAAGCTCATGGCAGGCTGAAATAAGCACACAGGTGGCAAACACCCTTCTAATTGATTCAGAGCTTGTCTGTTTTAGATGCAACCGTTCCAGGGCTTGTTTCCGGAACTCATTTTTGGAGAACTGAAAATGTTTAGTTTGGTATACAAACAACAAAAAGTTTAAAATTTAAAACAGGCACAACTTTAAAGTCAGAGGAAAGCTTGTTTCTGCTTATTTTTATTTTGCCTGTCTTTCAAGATACTTGGAATGTTAAAATTCCGAGCCAATTTCGAAGGCCAACAGTTAAATTGACTAGTGAAGTTTCATCATAAACCTTTTCTTTTTTCTTTTTTGGTCATAAGAATGTGACCATATTATATTTGTAATAATGGCTAATTGTTTGTCTTCAACAAGGTACCTACACGCCTGCCTACTAAAATGTCTGATCTGTTTGAGCTTTATTGTTTAAGATGTCAAGTATACTTGTAAAGTGAATTTCAGAATGTGGTAGATTATGCAGCTATCATAAATTACTTGAACTGCTTTGCTTTTAGGCCTTATCTGATTACAAATGCCTGTAATAAATCTAAAACTTTCCAATTAAGTAAAGATACAAGTGAGACAACTATACAGTCTGTATAAAAACAAAATAATGTGAAGTTTTCGAAGGTTTGAATAAGTGGTCTGTTATTAGTTTCATGGCAAGGCTTTCCCATTACGTGGTCCGAGTATTAACTTTCATACCTCATCCAACCCCTTCTCCAAGAAGCAAAAACGGAGTTGGCTGGGCTATAAAATAAAAACCTTAATTTTGACTTAAAAAGTTTGTATATTGTAAAATTAAAACATTTAATAGGACATTTTAAACAGGTTATCACATTTTTTTCGTAAAAAACGTTTTTAAACGTCTTTTGTTGTCAAAATATCCGTAATAAAATCCTGCTAATATAAGCTTTCCCATCAATGGAATTAAGGTGGGACCACGTAATGCTTAATAACCGGTACCCTTCTACTCTGGTTAGCTGACCAGCTGCTTTTAGCAGTCCCCAAGACAACAACAGAAGGAAGTGCACACTGAAAACAGATTATTTAATACTTCCCAGAAGAACTATTAATCACTCGTCGTAACTTTTAAAAATTCCCTGTTACTCAAACATGGCATGTTAATATTTATTAGATTAAGAAAAGTCTAAAAACTGTCTGATTAAAAATGGCCAGAAGTGATAAGAACACCTTGGAAAAAATCACCATGACAGATTGGTGGTTTATGAGGCATGGTGATAAGAAATATGATAAAAAATCTTAGCTGCGATTATTACCTGCTTATTTGTAATGTTACATAAATAGAAGTTGCTGCAACTTACAGAAATTCGGCTGTGTGTTAGAAATGCTTGTCGATTTTTGTAACCTGGTAATTAAATATAGAAACTGGGGAAGCAGTTCTGTGTTTGTATTTATACATGCCTTGACATTTTACAGATTTTGTTTTCTTGTGATATCAATTCATAGTAAGGTGTTATGCATGTAAAATGGCATTGTGTAGTAAGATGTCTATAATTATGTAGTAAGATATCAAGATGCAGTAAGAAATTAATATGTAGTAAGATCTGAATGCATTTTAAGATGTCAGTGTGTAGTAAGATGTCTATAAGTATGTAGTAAGATGTCAAGGTGCAGTAATATATCCATTTGTAGTAAGATCTGAATGCATTTTAAGATGTCAGTGTGTAGTAAGATGTCTATAAGTATGTAGTAAAATGTCAAGGTGCAGTAATATATCCATTTGTAGTAAGATCTGAATGCATTTTAAGATGTCAGTGTGTAGTAAGATGTCTATAAGTATGTAGTAAGATGTCAAGGTGCAGTAAGATATCTATTTGTAGTAAGATCTGAATGCATTTTAAGATGTCAGTGTGTAGTAAGCAGGGTTCTCCACAGGATTATTTTCAAGCATAGTGGCATTTAGCGTGTGCTGGGGGAGGGTACGGGAGGGGGAAACCCCCTCCTGTGTTCGATTTTTTTGGCTTTTAGTAACTGCCTGTATTGAC
Source organism: Cyrtodaria siliqua (assembly GCA_037043455.1). Taxonomy (NCBI): domain Eukaryota; kingdom Metazoa; phylum Mollusca; class Bivalvia; order Adapedonta; family Hiatellidae; genus Cyrtodaria; species Cyrtodaria siliqua. The sequence goes on from JAWPHD010004379.1 coordinate 141,873, forward strand.
GGTGAGGCACTCTTTTGTGTGATATAAGTGATGGTAGGAAGCCATATATAATTATATATTTATGATAATAAACAATATAATAAATAATCCATGTTTTAAGACTTTTATTTAAAAAAAAAAATCATAAAAATATTAACTAAAATAAGTTCATACACAATAATACATACACAATAATACAACACACATCAACACAACATGCAGCATCTGAAATACATACAATAAACAATAATAAATAATCCATGTTTTAATACACGATGAAGAAGAAAACATACAAAGATTTATTATAAGTTTATACACAATAATACAACATATACATCAACACATCATGCACACATATAATACCATCAACTACACAATATTCATCCTTGGAAATAAAACAGCACATTTGATAATACTTAAAAAATATAACCTTAGCACTCAAATAAATCCAACACATGTTAGCCCATTCAATGTCTTGACTCGTACATATTAGCTAGCAGTTCCTTTTCAGATGTTTGACCTTCTTGGTCTGGCCATGTGCCATTCTTCCACTGCCCTGTCATATTCAAACTGATGGAGGTGGGCCCTGCATTGTTACTGCCAGCAGTGCATTGAGAACTCTGTTACACAGAGTTGACCTGTGCTGTCTTAATTCAATCTGCTGTTGATGTTGGAAGAAGCAGACCAACAGCTGCAATATTGTACAAGTTGGGGTGAGACTCCTGTAGCTCTCTGTCATTCTTTGTAACCTCCCTCACTTGTCTCCACTCGATCATCATTTAATCTTCATCCTGGTTAAAGTGGCGGGCCAAGGTCTGAAGAAATATATATAAATAATTTAATATATTATAAATATATAATAGACCAACACGCTTAATAATAGTAATAACTGAATTATTTTTGTTTTATTTTGTAAGTAATTTCTAGTATTTTTGTTTTCAAAATATTGACAAGCTTTGAAGTAAACAGATAAATAAACTACCTTCATTTCTTCTTTTCTTTTTTCAAATGACCAGATATTATCCCAAAAGTGCTATTTATTTTATTTATTAACGCACAAACTTAAATCAAATGACAATCAAAACAGTTATACTTTAATACTTGCGCAAAACAAACAAACTCTTGCACATCACATCTTTCATTTCCGTCTTGAACAATACACGTGAGCCGATACACAAACTGCCAATATTAACAAACTTTCCAGTTCAACTGCTTTAAGTTACATTCTCCCATCCCAATTACTGATTAATCCACAACAACCCGACATAATCCAATCAACTCGTGATAATTGCTATTTGTTGTCAACAATCCACTAATCACACAGCGTGTTATCGCACGTTCTGCATACTGCATAGATCAGTCACGTGTTACTTGTGTGTATTGTTTGACGCGAGTTTATGAATTTGTGTACGGTGCGCATAAGGATTTTTAAAGGCGGTGTTTGCCTTCAGATCAAAGCACCGCGCTCTGGTTTTTAAGCATAGCGGCGCAGTTTAGGCACCGCGGGATGTAAGGTTTTGGAAGTCAAGCGCAGCGGCTCCGCTATGCTTAAATGGCCTGTGGAGAACCCTGGTAAGATGTCTATAAGTATGTAGTAAAATGTCAAGGTGCAGTAATATATCCATTTGTAGTAAGATCTGAATGCATTTTAAGATGTCAGTGTGTAGTAAGATGTCTATAAGTATGTAGTAAAATGTCAAGGTGCAGTAATATATCCATTTGTAGTAAGATCTGAAAGCATTTTAAGATGTCAGTGTGTAGTAAGATGTCTATAAGTATGTAGTAAGATGTCAAGGTGCAGTAATATATCCATTTGTAGTAAGATCTGAATGCATTTTAAGATGTCAGTGTGTAGTAAGATGTCTATAAGTATGTAGTAAAATGTCAAGGTGCAGTAAGATATCTATTTGTAGTAAGATCTGAATGCATTTTAAGATGTCAGTGTGTAGTAAGATGTCTATAAGTATGTAGTAAAATGTCAAGGTGCAGTAATATATCCATTTGTAATAAGATCTGAATGCATTTTTAGATGTCAGTGTGTAGTAAGATGTCTATAAGTATGTAGTAAAATGTCAAGGTGCAATAAGATATCTATTTGTAGTAAGATCTGAATGCATTTTAAGATGTCAGTGTGTAGTAAGATGTCTATAAGTATGTAGTAAAATGTCAAGGTGCAGTAAGATATCCATTTGTAGTAAGATCTGAATGCATTTTAAGATGTCAGTGTGTAGTAAGATGTCTATAAGTATGTAGTAAAATGTCCAGGTGCAGTAATATATCCATTTGTAGTAAGATCTGAATGCATTTTAAGATGTCAGTGTGTAGTAACCTGCAACCTCACCTTGGCCATAACTTGAAAAACATTTGATCTATGTTTATGAAACTTCACACACATGTTTATTTTACCTCAAGGAATGTTGTCTAAAAACATGTTCAATAACTCCGACTTTCATTTTGGCAGAATTATGGCCCTTTTCATAAAACTTTAACCTACAGCCTAACCAAGCTCATAACTTGAAAAATGTTTGACGTATGTTCATGAAACTTTACATGCATGTTCATCTTACTCCAAGGAGTGTTGTTATTACCAATAACTCTAACTTTCATTTTTGCAGAGGAGTTATGCCCCTTTTCATAAAACTTTAACCTGCAACCTAACCAAGCTCATAACTGATGCTAACTTGAAAAGTATTTGACTTATGTTCATGAAACTTCATTTTACCCAAAGAAATGTCGTTACACGTGTCCAATAACTCTGACTTTCATTTTGGCAGAGTTATGATCCTTTTTCATAAAACTTTAACCAGCAACCTAACCTGGCTCATAAATTGGCAAAATATTGACCTATGATCATAAAAAATTATACAGTTCTTCTTTAGCAATTATTTCATGGCATTGACATGTCCAGTAACTCTTGACTTCCATTTTGGCAGAGTTATTGCACTCTTCTCATAACAAATTAACCTGAAACCTACATGTAGCTATTAAATGACTTGGCAAAATATAAAACCTATGGCAATGGAACTTTATACAGTTCCTCCTTACCAATTATCCAATGCAGATCTGATCCATAATCATGAAGGTTTGCAATCTAGATCGTCTGTGATGCGTGCTTGTTTTCAAGACAAATGTCTAGAACAGTCCTCCTGAACTAAGTTTGAATTTTTTTCGGTTTCAAATTTGTTTCTACAAAAATGGTCAAGACATTTGTATTTACAATCAAGCTTCGAAGATGATCAAGACAATTGCACCCCTAGTCTTCAAATTAGTCTCGGCCAGCTAGACCGTATCATGCATATGTCTTACTTGCAGATATCGGTCTGGGCAGATTAGGCCAATTAAAGCGCCCACTAGCGATTAATCCAATTTATTTGCGCATTTTTTTTCACGTGCATAAAGTTGACATTTGCGTGACGTCATGTTGTAAATAAACGTACAATTGTTGATGCACCTGTTACCATTTTTGACGTCACATGCTGCTTCTCAAAAGTTGAAAGTAAGAAATTATTATGAGATTAATTTAGAAATAAGTGTTTTGAAAGTCTCGTTGAATCTCTCAAAATCTCGCCAAAATCGCCCAAATCGAGAGGCGATTTTAAACGGCGTAGTTTCCCCAGGCCCTGGTTCTGGATCCGTGTAGCATAGCGTAACGAAAAAATCAGAAGCGGGCCGGCTATCTTCAAACTTGATCTTTTGTTTCCTCCCATTTGGAGAGCAAACAATATTTATTTTTTAATACATCAATGGTATCTTTGGCAAGAAATAAAACAAAAAAGATATGTAAAGAATCCCGGGTCATAAAGTGACATCTGCCTTGTAAAATGCATCGGAAGTGCGAACGCTTTCCCAATGAAAATGGGCAACAAAATTGAGCAAAACTTGTGATTAACTGCATTAAAAGTTTGCAATACGAATCTGTATCGAAATTTACTCGTTAGATAATTATATCTGTCATACAAACTTTATACTCGGCTTCTCTTTTTTTGCACTTTCCTGTCGAGTTCTTGTATAATTTTTATGCACGCTGACTAACTGAAAATGTTTCGGAATAATTCAGATTTTTTATATAACCAATAATGAATCATTTCAGGTGCGCACTCTTGGTTAATTGGGTTCTTAGCGGAGTAACTGAGAGTGTTTTACCACTGAAATGGCATTCTTTGGCCAAATGGATACGAGGAGTCCAAACACCGACTTTGCGTACATTATCGCGGCACTCGCTACCCCGACGAATCGAGTGGAATGTGGGTTTCAGGTCTCACACCACAATTAATTTCCCATAGGTTTACTGTATAGCTGTTTCCAACACATGACCTTCAAAGCGCCCCAGCAGACCTTGTGGTTGGTTTAATATCTTCAGGACTGCTAAGATCTGTAATATAAAACAATAAAATACAAACATTAACCAGGTTGGTTTTTTTCCTCGCTCATATCTATGCGACCTCTATGAAAAATACCAAATTCATACACTATCTAGCTGACTTTGTGGTGCTTCGGTCAAATGCTTATGAATTTTGAATGCAACTTCATATCAACGTGGGATTTTCTGTATCATCAGTCTTTTACACTGCAGATGTATTCTGAAGCAAAGAAAAACCTCTTTGTCAAATTAAAAATTGCCTAAAATGGAAAAAATATTAGAATTATTTTCTGTTTTTCTTTTGTCTCTAGGTCCGTGAGCTTTCAGGGGAGATAATAGAGGTGTGAGACCTTCACTTGAGCTGTACTTTACCTTTTTTTCATCATGATGATCTGTACCTTTATTCGGGGAGCATCCATCGGTTCTGCCAATTTCTTGTGTTGTGTATGTTTCGAGTGTTTCACTTAGTCTAGATACTTGACTATAATTAAGGCGCTTGTTCCACTGTCCCTTGTCTTGTTTACATAGACCAGTTTTATCTGAAGGACATACTCATCCTAATATATATGATTTATTGATACCTTTTACCCTCTGTCAAGTATTGACAACAATTATAACTAAGGCAAGGTTGACTGTACTCTCTGTGACCAGAAATATGTACTTGATAAACTCACAACAATGATCAGCTATGACATTTAATGATAAATTAGCCAGTACAAACTAATTAGAGATGAAGGTACATGTAGTTGTGAGTATGGGCCCTCAGGGAATATAGACATACATCAAAAGAAACTAATTTGTTGTGTTATGTTGTTGTCCCTAATTTAAAATAATGAATAGATTTTTTTGTTTATACAATTTTTTTAAAAGTCTGCCACTGTTAAGTTTAAAATTGTCACACATGAGTAGATCAAAGTGAGACGCCGGCACTTATAGCTGAATGCAATAATGCCGTTATCGAATTTCAGAGTGTTATGATACCAAATTAGCATTTAGTTATCCTTATTAATCGTTATTTTGGGTTGAACGGATACAAATTTGCATAGTTTATTTGAAAATCATGATTGTTACATGATTGTGTACCGTTCTATAATATCTCCTACATTTCTAGTCCTTACTTACCCAAATTTGGCCATGAGCTTCCTTACAGTTGAATATGGCGCAAACAGGAATGAGCATTTCAGACCCACTCTCCATTCACATCTAGATAAAAAATATGCAGAATGGACTTAGAACCGTCTCACCTGCAGAGTTGCTGCAAATTTTGTTAAGAACACTCCATTGTTTTGCTGGAGCCACAATCATGGTTTTCTGCCACCACTCAAGTTGCACCTGAAACAATACAGGGATGAAGACCTTTAATGAACATGGCAAAAATGACAAATTTAAACCGAATTTGGGGGTGATTTTATCCCTCTGCCTGGATAATAGGATTATTCTAGCTCCAGAATCACATGGGACACTTCCTTAATAGTATTATCTAAAGGACTGCATAAGTAATTTTGGTCCCAGTAACCCCTGGGCTCGCATGAAATCCAAATTCTGAATGACTGTTGAATATGCAATGCCCCATTTCACATCGAATTTAGGTGTAAGGTACATGTATGTTTACAGGTCTATATTTCTTGCATACCTGATATTAGGTTATCCATATTTTACACGGGTTTAATAAATTCAATATTAAACAAACACTCATGTAAGATTCTCTTTGTTGATTATATTGTACAAGTAATGTATTTGAACCTACGGTAGAATAACGGAGAAAAGTTGATTTTAAATGTGTTTTCCATTTATATTTATATTATATGCAACAGGATTTTAAGTCAAAGCGATTCACTAATTCCAGGTGCTAATTTTATACTCGATAAATACTTTGATATTTTTCAAGTGTCCAATAAGCAAGCCTTAGCACTACACATGTATACTAAGATATAAATAATTAAAGTTTCACTCTGTTTTTCAAAATATTAAAGTTAATTTCCACAGAGATGTAACTTTCTTTAATTTAAGTGAATTGTCTGAAGGCTCACCATTACATCATCTTAGTTTATTATTAATAGAGCCACCCCAGAGCGAGGGGAGTATATATATAGTAAAATGTGTTCTGCCTATAGTATCAGATTCCTGTGTTTTTTTAACATTCTTGGAGGAAATATTTTGATATATGGGACCATCTGGTTTAAATCTCAATCCAATGGACCAGGCTATGGATTTAATGTGTCTTCTCCATTGACCCACCAAAGAAACCCACCAAAGCCACCAAAGAAACCACCAAAGAAACCCCCAAAGAAACACAGTGGTGCCTGTAAGACTTGAACCCATGATCTCAGAGTTAACAGAATACTGTGCTATTCAATATGCCATGCAGGCTTCTATATGCTTTTTTGAAAAGTCGGACTCATATCTACAGTGTCTTTTGGGATATCCCTTACTCAGCAGAGCCCCCTATAAGCTGATTTATTAATTGGGTACTTACGCATTCAAATTATCACATATGGTATTAACCCTTAACCCGCTACATAGTACATATATATATATATATAATGGACTGTTCTTTCTTTGAATTAAGACCATTTCATGTATGTGACAAAGGGGTGTTTTGGGGAAATGACTGATCAGCAGCCAGACATTGTAAACCCTGCTCTGGGTTTACAGTGGACGCAAAAGCTATTATAGTCGTGCTTAGTGGGTTAAGGGTTAACCAGTCAGTGTGTCTTGTTCAATTCCAGATTGCTTGTTCAAGATTTGTCCCAACAGTCGGTACTCAGCCCAGAAGCAATATTGGAAGGCAGCCAGGCAGAGTTCCACCACCAATTCAGCTGACCCCGTCCTCCTCAGGAAACTACAGGTAAGAACATATCTCAAGGTCACAGGATATAATGTAGGTCAAGGTCATCTGAAGGGAATAAAATATAACAGTCTGTGTACCCTGAAATGAAGATCAAGACCAGATGTACATGTATGTAAAATCTTGATCCCACGGCCGCTTGTCTGAGATATAGGCAGGACTTTTTTTAGGCAATAGGGGAAGAGGCCTGTCCTTCAATAGGGGGGGGGAAAGCGCGATTTTCGAGTTAAAGGGGTAAAAAGAATGCGATTTCGAGATATAGGGGGAACGGTGTATTAGGCAGAAATTGAAGATTTGAGTGTGCATATGTGCAAAAGAGGTACATTTTAGAAAAGCTGTCTTCTATAAATGTATCCCAAACATAATGATGTGTTGAGAAAGTTAGAGGGTGAAATATATTAAGCAAAAAAATTGTATTTTTTATTTAGGGGAGCTTTCTCAGCCAAAGAAGGGAACAAAGTAGTCTGTTTTGGTAGGGGAAGGGGCCGAATAGTGGCCCCTGTTTATGAAGGGAAAAAGGCCCTGATGCATCATGGTCATTTAAAGGTCATTGTTACCAGAAATGTAGATCTAGGTTAAAACAAGTATCACAAGGTCACTTGTCTGAGATATAGGTCAAGGCCATCTGAAGGTAAGAACATAATTATGTCAAGGTCATGTACCCAGAAATGATTATCAATGTCATATAGGTAAAACAAATATCCCAAGGTCACTTGTCTGAAATATAGGTCCAGGCCATCTGAAGGAAATAACATAATTATGTCAAGGTCATATGTAGCTGTACTGCAGTAAAGACGGGGTATATCACTTATTCTGGTACTAGATATGATTATACGCTTACTACCGAAACAATGATTGACATCCCCACCTGTTATTTACAAATGCCTAAATGTAGTTAACAGGTACTGGAATGTCAAAAACTATTGATGAAGGATCTTCTCGTCAGTGCCATGTTTTTCAGTTTAAAGGTTGGTGGATTGTTATATAAGAATTGATAGGTTCTTAATTAGATGTATAAGTATGAAGGTTTCGTTTCTCTAAAATTGGATCCTCTTTTGTTGAATGTTGTTTAAATGCTCATCAAAACAGTATAGGTTATTTAGAGCCGCCCCAAAGAGAGGGGAAGGATGCATAGGAATCCGGGAACCATGCCATACTCTTATAATCAAATAGATTCCTATGTGTTTTTAACGTGTTCGGATAGACCGATACACGGGACCGACCGGTTTACGTCCCCATCCGACGGACGAGGCTCAGGGAAAGTGTCTTGCCCAAGAACACACCAACGAAACTCAGTGGCACCACGGAGGATTGAACCCGGGACCTCCAGTTACAAATCCGCCACGCTACCGACTGCGCCACACCAGGATCCTCTTTTGAGTCATTCTAATATTTGGGCAGAATATATTAATAAAAACGTAAAATGAAAAACAGTTTATGAAGTTTTTGGAAGTCTTCTAACCTAGGGAATTGCGCAATCCAATATATAGAATAGAATACAGCTTTGCAAACTGATCTAGGTAAATAACCAGAAAAACAGAGGAGGTTTAGATCAAGTAAGAATTTCTGTTTGATTGGCTTACTGCAGTTCTGCTTAGTAGAAAACGTTTTAGTTGGAATCATATTAGCTACTACTGGACAAAAGTTATACACGAACTTGAACTAATTTGAGTATAATATGTCGCAACAAAAAAGAAATTTTTTGTTATGTCCAGTATGTGTATAATTTGGGTGAAATATGTTGCAACAGAAAAAGACAAATTCCATTATGGCCAGTTTGTGTATAGCAGGGCTAGAAATTAACATGTTTAGTTTACTAGACCACCGGTCTAGTAGTTGGGTAAAATCACTAGACCTGCTCAATATAATATTCAACAAAAAATACTATTTTAATTCAAGTTTCGGTTTCTTTGTACGAGTTTTATTGAAACTTTTGAAATATCAGGTTTTTAAAAGACCTGCTAGGTTAGACAGTGCTGTCACTACATACATGTAATCTATCGATTTATAATTTATTTCTTATTTGAATAATTTTTGTTACTAGCCCATCGGGACTACCCAGACACAGACTCTGATAGCCCGGCAGCATTTTTGCTAGCCTCGGGCTACAGGACTAGTGCTAATTTCGAGCCCTGTATAGTTCCTGTAACATGCTAAAACAAATAGGATGGGTACAGTACAGCTCACGCAAAACCCACACTTTACTCTTTAACTTCGAGGGCTGGCGTGGCGCAGTCGGTAGCGCGGCGGATTTGTAACCGGAGGCCCCGGGTTCAATCCTCCATGGTGCCACTGAGTTCCGTCGGTGTGTTCTTGGGCAAGACACTTTACCTTAGCCTCGTCCATCGGATGGGGACGTAAACCTATATTGTGTTGATGAGCCGTTAAACAACATTCAATTCAATTCACATACTTACGCAAAGTTTGATGACAAAACCAGTCGGATTGGAAGTCAGCTGCGCGAAAAATGACTGGCGAGTTGAAATTACACAGGTAATGGCATACCTTTTTGTAGGTTGAAGTCATTTTTGTCTGTAATTATTCTGTAAGTTTAGCAAGAAATGGTAAACTTCCTATTTTTGGATGTTGGAAACTCGAAAATACAATATTTTCTGGATATTTTCCTGGGCCAGATAGATCTTTCAATTCCTCCCATTTGGAGAGCGAACAATGCGATTTATACGGCGGTTCCTATTATTGGCTTTAACGTGACCAAACATGTCATTCAAGCAGTAGTGCTGAATAGTTAATTATTCTATTGATCGTTATTTGTAGTAAGTTTTACTAGTGTGCTATAATTTTTGTCTCGCCTTTTTAATGTTGGCGGGCTCGACGGCGTCAACATATTGTATAATAACCTTTTTGTCCTTGGGAGTAGAATGTTCAAATTTCATATATAACCTCCTGGCCATTGTCCGTCTTAATGCCAATAACTTCCAGCCCTCCAACTGACCCTGGGTTTGAGTCAAGGTCACTTAAATACATGTACTGTCACCAAATTGTAACGCAAATATTGACGGTACATGTATTTAAGTGACCTTGACTCCGACCCAGGGTCAGTTGGAGGGCTGGAAGTTATTTGCATTAGGAAAGACGATGACCAGGAGGTTATATAAAAAATTTGAACATTCTACTCCCAAGGACAAGAAAGTTACAATGCAATGTGTTAGATTTTTGTAAGGATTTTGGTTAAGATTTTTGTTAAGGTTTTGGTTAAATTTTGCGTTAAAGTTCTTATAACTTTGTAGTCCTTTGGAGTAGAGTGTTCAGATTTCATATATAACATCACAGGTTATTGATCTTCTTATTACAGTACGTATCACCCTCAAACTGACCCTGTGTCAAGGTCAGTTGCCTCTTAAATACATGTACCGTCTCCCGAAAAAGTGTGTTAAAGTGCGTTAAATTCTTATAACTTTTTTGTTCTTTGGAGCAGAGTGTCCAAATTTCATATATAACATTCTTGTCATTGTCCGTTTTAATGCCAATAACTTCCAGCTCTCCAACTGACCATGGGTCGGAGCCGAGATCGCTTAAATACATGTACTGTCTCCCGAAAAAATGTTCTTTGGAGCAGAGTGTCCAAATTTCATATATAACATCCTTGTCATTGTCCGTCTTAATGCCAATAACTTCCAGCTCTCCAACTGACCATGGGTCTGAGTCTGTGCCACTTAAATCATGTAAATACATGTACCATCTGCAAAAACTGTTAAAATGTGCGTTAAATTATTTTACTTTTTTGTCCTATAGTGTAGAGGGTTCAAATTTCATAAATAACTGGTCATTGTTCTTATTCCAATAACTTTCCAAATGACCCTGAGTCAAGGTCAGTTTTCTCTTCTCTTAAATACATGTACCTTCTCCAAATTTCACAATACATCTAACATCTCCAAATTTCAAATTTGACTATGTTGAGAAATATAACATTGTGGAGTACCAGATTTCATATCTAAACTCACTGCTGCTGGACATTGTTCTCGGCCATCCATAATCTGTATTTCGCTTCTGTATTAAATACATACACATTTTATTTCAGTGTGAGTTTTATAATTATCTCAGCAGGAGAATTTATCAACGTTAGATAAATACCACGTTTTTGTTTCACTGACAAAATAACCTAACTTAACAAGCTGGAATTTCGTTGATTTAGACTTTTAAAAAAAACATGTGATTTTTGGAAAAAAATAGTTATACTCTAAAACAATCATTGTTGATTATATGATTATACAGAATGAATTTAATAACAAACTTCAGAGAAATGAACTTCTAAAAAAAGAGAGAGATGTAGGGTTGTATACTTTGCTACAGTGTTCATATAATATCAGGTTACATAATATGTAGTAGTAGATTGCCTGAATATATATATCACATGTTACTAGCTTTACCGGATTAAAGAGACATATAGTGGCTATATATATAGAACAACAGTATTGGTTTGATGTCTTATAAATACAGACATTACAAACAGAAATGGAGATGAAACTGTCAAATATAATTACTATTGTATTGTGTTACAGTACAGACCACCAAATCATTTGCAATAACTCTTTCATATTACTTTGAACATTTTTTTATATGGATTGTGTGAATCACTTGCAATGTCTTCCTAGGTAGAATTGAATTGAATGTTGTTTAACGGCTCATCAACACAGTATAGGTTATTTACAGCCACCCCAGAGAGAGGGGAAGGGTATATAGGAATTCGGGAACCGTGCCCTACTCTTATTATCAAATAGATTTCTATGGTTCTTTAACATGCTCTGACCGCCCAGTTTATGTCCCCATCCGACAGACGAGGCTAAGGGAAAGTGTCTTGCCCAAGAACACACCGACGAAACTCAGTGGTAACACGGAATATTGAACCCGGGGCCTCAGGTTACAAATCCGCATGCCAACTTCCTAGGTAGAACCGGTACTAAACAATGCAGATAAAGTGTCTTGCTTAGGGACAAACTCATATGATTCTTTTTATATTAGTATGTTTTTAGCTCTTCTGATCAGAGATCAGCAGAGCTTATGCCGTGGTGCGGCATCCGTCGTCCGTCTGTCTGTCCGTCCGTCTGTCCGTCTGTCCATCCGTAAACTTTTTTTTGTAGCGACTACTCCTCTGAAACTACTGAATGGATTTTCATGAAACTCTACAGAAATGTTGCCCATGAAGTCTAGTTGATCCTAGCAAAAATTCATGTTGATGTGAAATCCAAGATGGCCACCAAATCTAAAAATAGATTTTTAAAAAACAAGTTTGTAGCGACTATTTCTTGAAAACTCTAAGTGATATTGATATGGGACTTTTTCTAAAATGATCAGCATGACATGATGTTGGTTCTTGTCGAAAATCGTTTTGATTTGACGTTAAACATGGCTGCGGCCAGCTTTATTTACATAGAGTTATTTAGTAAAAACTTGTAGCGACTACTCCTCTGAAACTACTTGACAGATTTTCATGAAACTTCACAGGAATGTTGCTCTTGATGTCTAATTGATCCTAGCAAAATTTCAGGTCGGCCGGAAATTCAAGATGGCCGCCATGGCTAAAAATAATTTTTAAAAATACAAGTTCGTAGCGACTACTTCTTGAAAACTATAAGTGATATTGATATGGGACTTTTTCTGAAATGATCAGCATAACATGATGTTGGTCCTTGTCGAAAATTATTTTGATTCGACGTTAAACATATCTTTGTTTACATAGTTATATAGTAAAAACTTGTAGCGACTACTTCTCTGACACTACTTGGCGGATTTTGATGAAACTTTACAGGAAGGTTGCTCTTAATGTCTAATCGATCCTAGAAAAATTTCAGATGGGCCAGAAATTCAAGATGGCCGCCACAGCAAAAAATAGATTTTTAAAAAATAAGTTTGTAGTGACTACTTCTTGAAAATTGTAAGTGATATTGATATGGGACTTTTTCTAAAATGATCAGCATGTCATGATGTTGGTCATTGTCGAAAATCGCTTTGATTCGATGTTAAACATGGCTGCCAGTGGCCATCTTTGTTTACATAGAGTTATAAAATGAAAACTTGTAGCGACTACTCCTCTGAAACTGCTTGACAGATTTTCATGAAACTTCACACAAATGTTGCTCTTGATGTCTTATTGATCCTAGCAAAATTTCAGGTCGGCCGGAAATTCAAGATGGCTGCCATGGCTAAATTAGATTTTCAAAATACAAGTTTGTAGCGACTACTTCTTGAAAACTATAAGTGATATTGATATGGGACTTTTTATAAAATGATCAGCATGAAATGATGTTGATCCTTGTCAAAACTCGTTTTGATTCGGTATTAAACATGGCCGTCAGCAGCCATCTTTGTTTACATACAGTTCTATAATGAAAACTTGTAGCGACTACTCCTCTGAAACTACTTGATGGATTTTCATGAAACTTCAGTGGAATGTTGCTCTTGATGTCTAGTTGATCCTAGCAAAATTTCAGGTCGGCCGGAAATTCAAGATAGCCGCTAGGCTAAAACTTCCTGAAATCAAAATCAATCAGTAAAGCTTCAAGGTCATTGATCTCTTGTTGTTATAGCCAGTGTTAATTTCAGTTGCAATGCCAGCAGCAACATCATATTAATTCGGCTGACATTTCTTGATAAAACATGATACCCTTAGATTAAAATGTCATTTTGTGAAACAATACAAGTCACAAACTGGATAATTGCATCAATTATACAGCAAGTCAAAATAACCTTTAACATTTAATACACAACAACCAAATTTAAGATCAATTTCAAGTTTTTAGCAGAGCTTATGCCGTGGTGCAGTGTCTGTCATCCGTCTGTCCGTCCGTAAACTTTTTTTGTAGCGACTACTTCTCTGAAACTACTGTGTGGATTTTCATGAAACTTTACAGAAATGTTGCCCATGAAGTCTAGTTGATCCTAGCAAAAATTGATGTTGTTTTGAAATCCAAGATGGCTGCCAAATCTAAAAACAGATTTTTAAAAAACAAGTTTGTAGCGACTACTTCTTGAAAACTCTAAGTGATATTGATATGGGACTTTTCTAAAATGATCAGCGTGACATGATGTTGGTCCTTATCGTTTTGATTCAACGTTAAACATGGCTGCCGGCCATCGGAGTTATTAAGTAAAAACTTGTAGCGACTACTCCTCTGAAACTACTTGACGGATTTCCATTAAACTTCACAGGAATGTTGCTCTTGATGTCTAAATGATCCTAGCGACATTTCAGGTTGGTCGGAAATTCAAGATGGCCACCACAGCTAAAAATAGCTTTTCAAAAACGATTTTGTAGCGAGTACTTCTTGAAAACTATAAGTGATATTGATATGGGAGTTTTTCTAAAATGATCAGTTTGAAATGATGTTGATCCTTGTCGAAAATTATTTGATACAACGTTAAACATGGCCGCCAGCGGCCATCTTTGTTTACATAGAGTTATATAATGAAAATTTTTAGCGACTACTCCTCTGAAACTACTTGACGGATTTTCGTGAAACTTCACAGGAATGTTGCTGTTGTTTTTTTAATTGATCCTAGCAAAATTTCAGGTTGGCTGGAATTCAAGATGGCCACCATATCTAAAAATAGATTTTTAAAATACAAGTTTGTAGCAACTACTTCTTGAAAACTATAAGTGATATTGATATGGGACTTTTTCTAAAATTATCAGTATGACATGACGTTGATCCTTGTCAAAAAATATTTTGATTTGACATTAACCATGGCTGCCAGCGGCCATCTTTGTTTACATAGAGTTATATAATGAAAACTTTTAGCGACTACTCCTCTGAAGTTTTCATGAAACTTCACATGAATGCTGATATAGCTATCAAAAACCTATCAGTAGAGCTTCAAGGTCATTGACCTCTTGTTTTTAAAATATATTTATCAAATAAAAAAGAATTTCTCTGTTTAAAGGGACACTGTAACTTTGAGATTATAAAGCACAATATACGTATATAATTATGTTAAGGACATTACACAACTACAATACTGAATATTCCAATG
The DNA here is from genome assembly GCA_037043455.1 of Cyrtodaria siliqua. Taxonomy (NCBI): domain Eukaryota; kingdom Metazoa; phylum Mollusca; class Bivalvia; order Adapedonta; family Hiatellidae; genus Cyrtodaria; species Cyrtodaria siliqua. Next base: position 157,049 of record JAWPHD010004379.1, read on the forward strand.
ATATCTTCTTCAGACGGTACATGTATTTAAGTGGACTTTTCATTTCTCTATATCCTAAACATGTAAAGATTCTGGAAATAAATATGTTACTAAACAAATAAAAAAAACTTTCTTCCTCTCTTTCTGGGGTGGCTCTAAACATTTTATTTATGGACAGTGTCCCTTTAATACTGATAAGTGGAAAACAGTCATGATTGTTTACCATATTACTTCTTATACAAGCTTTAAAAGGCTGTATAACTCCTCCGAAATTAAAGTCAGAGTTTTTGGTCATGGATAACGACTATCCTTGTGGTAAGATGAAGATGTGTTATGGAAAACTATGAATGCTAACCTACTGAATGCTGACAACAGTGTTTGACCGCATTAACAGTTACTATAAACACTCGATTTTGTCCAGATGAAGATTGCTTGAAACATGTATGATGGACATGTCAATTTAGGCGAGACACCATGTTGCGAGCAACTCTTGTTTTAATACATCAGCGGTATCTTGGTTCAGAATTAATAATAAAAAAGATATGTTAAGAACACAAAGTGCAAAGATATGCACTCAGTGTCTCATTTTTGTGTGAATTTTTTCTGATGGTTCATTATTGAGAATATAAAAAAAATCTGAATTATTCAGACAATTTTTCAGTTTGTCAGCGAGTCTGAAAATTATGAAAGAACTTGCCAGAAAAATTCGGCATTTACCGAACATAGGTTTTAAATTGAGTCCACACCAGTTATATATACAACAAGCATCTGGATTTCGATGCCTCTGATCTTGAAGAGCTGGTGGGGGGCAATAATCACTATTGCTATATCTCTGCTATATTTTGGGTAGATTTGGATTTTCTTTTTCACAAATGCTAATTACATTAAGGCAACATGTGACATTAATCCAGGGAATACGATAGCCAATAATGGAACATTTTATTGAACTGGTGTTAACTTAGTTTCCCATGAGAGAACAGCTGTTTATATACTGTGTATACTGTTGTCGAAGCCGGTGTAAACCAACAGGTTTCTTAAGCCCTTTTAGAAATGGTTGTTTTCCCAGTCCGATAATGAATTTTTCTGTTCATAAGTGAAAGATTTCCGGTTCCGTTTTTTTCTTGTGAAAGGGACAAGATGAGCAAAGACTTTTCATTTCCAGTGTAAAACCATTTAAGGCGGTAACTAAAAGCACAGTTGCTAGATGGGTAAAAACATTAATGGGGAAAGCTGATATTGACATTGGAGTGTTCGGGACACATAGTTGTCGGGCGGCATCAACATCATCTGCTGCAGAAAAAGGTCTGCAACTAGATGTTATAATGAAGGCAGCAGGCTGGAGTTCTGTAAAAACAAGAGATTTCTTCTTTTATCAGAAGATAATAGAAAATTCATCATTTGCTAATACTTTGTTAACAGGACAGTAAATGAGTGTATGATCATGTTGCATATATTGTCAGAAATCTTGACAAGGTTGTATATAAAATATATACCGAAATTGAATTTTTAGTAGTAATTGGTATCCTATATACATGTACATTTAAAGTAATTGATGTGTTTAGCTCTAAAATCTCATGGGAAACTAAGTTACACCAGTTCGATAAAATTGTTTTATTATATAACTCATAAATTTGCACTGAACTATGAATGACGTAATTTTAGTATCACACAAAAAAAGTTATATAACTTTTTTATATCATCACTAGTGATGATATAACTTTGCCGGAACTACTTTCTTAACATATTTGTTAAAAAACACACTGATTTAAAGTTAAAATATTTTTTAATTTCTTCTTTTATGTAAAGTAATATAATAAACAGTATAATTAACAGCATAAAATTGATACTGAATTAATGTCACTCGAGGAAAAAGTGGTAATTTGGTGAAAAAAACTTGTTCTTTGAACTCGTTTTTTTTACCGAATTACCACTTTTTTCCCTCTTGACATAAATTCAGTATCAAATTTATGCTGTTAATTATTCTCTATATAATTAATCGAGATTAATTGAAGATTGATTATAATTTAGTCGAACTGGTGATAACTTAGATTTCACATGCCCACCCTAGTAGTACGAAGGTACTGACATGCGTAATGTATTACATGCATGTAATTGGCCCTCCCTGGATATAAATACAATCATTACTTCTCTAAAGAATGACCTTCAGCATTCACAGCTGTTCTCTCATGTGAAATCTAAGTTATCACCAGGTCGACAAAATTATAACCAATCTTCAATTAATCTGGATTAATTATACAAAGAATTATTATGGGACATGTTCAAATACATGTGTGTCATTAAGTCACCCATCCAAATGTATGTCAAAAACAAGTAAAATCAACAACTGTCATTTAGTCACCCATCCAGATGTATGTCAAAAACAACCATGCGATTTATATGGTGGTTCCTATTACTGGCTTTCAACAACTTTAATGCTGACATTGCTGTAACACTTGTTAAACAGATACTGAATGAACATTAATGAGTTAAATCACTGATAACTCAGTCATTATGTCTACCACCACACTAGGGGAGATTTATTGTTTTTAGCTTGGATGTCCGTCGATCTGTCTGTCCGTCTCAAGTCGTGTCCGCCCCCTATCTCTTGAACCGCTTGAGAGATTTTGAAATCTTGAAAATAACTTGGTACAAATGTCACCATATCGAGACACCGTGCAGAGTGCAACTTTCAACCACGTCCATTCAAGGTCACACTTAGAGGTCGAAGGCCATATGCACTATATTTCGTGTCCGCTCCATATCTCTTGAACTGTTTGAGGGATTTTGAAATAACTTGGCACAAATGTGCACCATATCGAGAAGACGTGCAGAGCGCATTTTTCAGTCAAGTTCGTAAAAGGTCAAGGACTCACTTAGAGGTTGAAGGTCATGTGCACTATATTTCATGTCCGCTCCATATCTCCTGAACCACTTGAGGGATTTTGAAATAACTTGGCACATTAAATGTTCACC
>JAWPHD010004379.1:165000-189463 GCA_037043455.1 Cyrtodaria siliqua
TGATTCGACGTTAAACATGGCTGCCAGTGGCCATCTTTGTTTACATAGAGTTATATAATGAAAACTTGTAGCGACTACTCCTCTAAAAGTACTTGACGGATTTTCATGAAACTTCACAGAAATGTTGCTCTTGATGTCTAATTGATCCTAGCAAAATTTCAGGTCGGCCGGAAATTCAAGATGGCCCCCACGGCTAAAAATAGATTTTCAAAAATCAAGTTTGTAGTCTCTACTTCCTGAAATCAAAATCAATCAGTAGAGCTTCAAGGTCATTGACCTCTTGTTAAAAAATAAGTTTGTAGCGACTACTTCTTGAAAACTATAAAATATATTGATATGGGACTTTTCTAAAATGATCAGCATGACATGATGGTAATCCGAGTTGAACATTATTTTGATTCGACGTTAAACATGGCTGCCAGTGGCCATCTTTGTTTACATAGAGTTATATAATGAAAACTTGTAGCGACTACTCCTCTCAAACTACTTGACGGATTTTCATGAAACTTCACACGAATGTTGCTCTTGATGTCTAATTGATCCTAGCAAAATGTCAGGTCGGCCAGAAATTCAAGATGGCCGCCATGGCTAAAAATAGATTTTCAAAATACAAGTTTGTAGCGATTACTTCTTGAAAACTATAAGTGATATTGATATGGGACTTTTTCTAAAATGATCAGCATGACATGATGTTGATCCTTGTCAAAAATCGTTTTGATTCAACGTTAAACATGGCAGCCAGCGGCCATCTTTGTTTACATACAGTTATATAGTAAAAACTTGTAGCGACTACTCCTTTGAAACTACTTGACAGATTTTCATGAAACTTTACAGGAATGTTGCTCTTAATGTCTAATTGATCCTAGCAAAATTTCAGATCGGCCAGAAATTCAAGATGGCCGCCACAGCTAAAAATAGATTTTTAAAAAAGAAGTTTGTAGCGACTACGTCTTGAAAACTATAAGTGATATTGATATGGGACTTTTTGTAAAGTGATCAGCATGACATGATGGTTTTCAGAGTCAAACATTATTTTGATTCGACGTTAAACATGGCTGTCAGCGGCCATCTTTGTTTACATAGAGTTATATAATGAAAACTTGTAGCGACTATTCCTGTTAAACTACTTGAAGGATTTTCATGAAACTTCACAGGAATGTTGCTCTTGATGTCTAATTGATCCTAGCAAAATTTCAGGTCGGCCGGAAATTCAAGATGGCCGCCACAGCTAAAAATAATTTTTCAAAAAATAAGTCTGTAGCGACTACTTCCTGAAATCAAAATCAATCAGTAGAGCTTCAAGGTCATTGACCTCTTGTTATATAACTCGGTATGATTGGCAAGTTTCTTAATTTCCAACCGATGAAATTGATACTTATGGAACAGTCCGGAGTTATTTATAGCAATTGGAATTTCCGTCAAAGGGAGGACTTCCATATTTCTTTACGCTTTATGTCTGCCTAGACACTCGAAAAATGATTGACAGTGGGTAATACTATTGATTAACCAATTTTATTGATGCGCCATAACAGTATAGAGCATGATAGAACAGTGACGATGGGCCATTTGTAATTTAATGGGACTATGGCGCATGGCGCTTGGCTTTCCAAATCACTACACTCCCAAGTTCCTGTTGTCAAGGTCATACTAAGAGTTCAAATGTCAAACAGTCAGCGGGTTAACTTGTTTAAGGTATTTTAAAAATAACTGAAGCAAGTTATTTTTCAGAAAAAAAGATCATTTCCCTTTGATACAGAGTAAAAGGTTCCTTCCTGTTACTTTTGGAAAATAACGTATTTAGGATACTTTCGTGAAAATTGATTTTATCTTAATAAAACTAGTTGCTATGCTACAGTAATTAAGCCCAAGCAATAAATAATTTCAACAGAAAACTTGCCAATCTAACTGAATAATGATGGCATCATCCGGTGTGATTGTCCTAGAGTCAGTTAATTTACATTTTGTTATGTAACATTTAAGAGCTTGCATAAATATTGCATAAAAAGAAATTATGGCAAATTTGTAAACAAGACAGATAGATGCAGGGAAAAATACCATGTTTACAGGACAAATCTGATTTTGATAGAAAACAGATTTAAACTTAGAAGACAATAAATGCATATGAAAATAATTTCATGCAGTTAGGCCGACTTTTTTATTATTAGTTTTACGGGAGATTTTGAAGAAAAATGCAGTAGGAGGAGGAAATAAAAATAAAAATAAAAATGGGAAAAACGAGGAGTCGATAAAAAATATACAAATAAAATAGAAAATTTCAGATTTTTGTTTATTTTCATAAAACAAGTTTTTCGTGTAAAATTGATATTAAAAGTATTGTTTCATTTTTTATGTAGATTTTTTTTTCAAATTGTTTTGCATATAAATGTAACCAACATCCACTATATGTGAAAAGTGCCTACATCTCAAATTCATCTGAGATGGCTAGCCATCTCATCTTGATTTACATCATGTTCAAAGGTCAATCATATGTGTTATGGCTACTGGAGTTGATAAATGTACAGACACGTGCCTACAATTCCCAATGACAGCTATGCTACTGACTGCCATGACAAATTCTGACATTTCAATTTAGTTTTAGAACTATCAATTTTCTATATAGCTACATGTATATCTGGATATCTATGTGCTATTTTATATTTCATTTCAATATAATACAAGAACTATTTTGGACAATAGTTATACAAAGTGGAAATTTTAAATATAATATAAAAGAAAAATATAAACCTGAGTTTGATCAGCACCGACAGTGCTACATCATAGTACATGGCTACATCATAGTTCATGTTCATGTATAAGTAACAAACCCCACAGCAAAGACATGCTCGATCAATTCATCGTCGATTCCGACTATGACATCTGCCACCGCTTGTCTTACTGTGTCGGTGGTATTCATGCATTTTTAGCTCGACTATTCGAAGAATAAGAGAGCTTATGTAATCACCCCGGCGTTGGCGTCGGCGTTGGCGTTGCGTCCCACATCAAGGTTTGCGTGTAAGCTGTGTTTACAAGTCTGTATTTCTTACATTTCTTATCCTAGAACAACCAAATTTGGCCATGGCCTTCCTTATAGCATTATCTTAAGTGCTGCATAAGCAATTTTGGTTCCTGTAAACCATGGGCTCCCATGGAACCCAAATTCTGATAGCCCATAAAATGTGTCCCATTTCACATCAAAATTTGCATGTAAGCTGTGTTTGCAAGTCTATATCTCTTACATTTCTTACCCTAGCACAAACAAATATGACCATGAGCTTCCTTATAACATTATCTTAAGGGCTTCTTAAGTAATTTTGGTTCCTGTAACCCCTGGGCTCCCATGGAACCCAAATTCTGATAGCCCTTAAAATGTGTCTATTTCACATCAAATTTTGCGTGTAAGCTGTGTTTACCGGTCTATGTCTCTTACATTTCTTGTCCTAGCTGAACTAATTTTGGGAATTGATTTCCTTATAGTATGTTGTAAAAGGTTGGGTAAGTAATTTTGTCTTCTGCAAATTCTGGGCTCCATGGAACCCAAATTGTGATGGCCCATAAAATGTGCAATAATGACAGATCTAGGTTTGCATGTAAGCATGTTTTTTTTGGTTTGGGATTTCTTATAGCATCATGCATCTTATTCATACCTCACTGATATTGGGGCATGGGCTACCTCCTCCCCCACCACTCCAACTCCCTCCACACATCCCCACCCCCCAACCATATATTTTTTTTTTTTTTTTTTACATATTTCTGTGTTGTTTTAGTCAGTTCTTACACATATATGTTGCCCTCTCCCCTCACCACCCAACCCGCCTCTCCCCCCCCCCCCCCCCCCCCCCCCCCCCCCCCCCCCCCCCCTCCTGCCTTGAAACTGTATTTTTTATTTTTATTTTTTTACATATTTCTGTGTTGCTTAGTCAGTTCTTACACAGCTTCTAACACATATATTTTTATTTGCCCTCCCCACCCCCCACCCACCACCACCCCCACCCACTCGAAACTAATATATATATATTTTTTTATTCATATTTCTGTGTTGCCTTTGTCAATTCTTACACATATTGCCGTCCCCCCACTCCCGCCTCTCCCCACCCCACCCCCCCCACCCTCCCACTTGAAACTCGATTTTTTTTTTTACATATTTCTGTGTCGTTTTTTTTTGTCAATTCTTACACATATATGTTGCCCCCTCCCCTCACCCCCAAACCTGCCTCTCACCCAACCCCCCACCCCCACCCCCGTCCCCCCCACTTGAAACTCTATTTTTTTTTTTACATATTTCTGTGTTGCCTTTGTCAATTCTTACACATATTGCCGTCCCCCCACCCCCTGCCTCTCCCCACCCGACCCCCCCACCCCTCCCACTTGAAACTCGATATATATTTTTTTAACATATTTCTGTGTTTTTTTTCTCGGGAATACCCCGAGGATATAACATCGCTGATGAACCTGTTACCAAATTGGTAGACTCTAATGCCTATGGAATTAAGATGTACAATATGCTTGCTCCTAGTGCAGTAATTACAAAAGGGCAGGCAGATAACAAAAAAAAAAGATACATTAGGTCGAACAAAACTTTTTTCTACTTCTACTTTTACTTTTGTTATAGACTACACCAGATAAAAAGAATGAAAAAAATGATGCATTAGGTCAAACAGAACTTTTTTCCTACTTTCACTTTCGTTATATAATTCATGTAGATAATTCTTAAGTGTTGGAAATTATTAGCACGGTTTATGCCTAAATCTGACTGATACTGTAGTTGTTTTTCTGCTAATATCTTTTGAGATGCCAAATTGCAATTCTTCGAATAATTATCGAAATTAGCCAAGGTCGAAGCACATCTTGGATACAATGGCAAATTTGATCAAAACAAAAACACGCCATTCCGTCATTGATCTCGGATTCATTCAAAAAAAACATGGCATTTTGAAATAAAAACAGATGCACACCTATTCATTACGACATGCGTCGATAGTCTCTTTGCCCATCAATCAACGCCGTCAAATTGCCACAATCGTTTAATTGCCCTACTTGTTTACAAATTGGTTTGATTGAATCGCCATTGTTTCACTTTACCACGTGGTAGTGAACGGGAGTTGTTTCATTGGTTGATAAAAATACATCGGTTATTTGATTGGATAATATGGATACAGTACTAGGTCAAGTGTTGCGTCATGATTTTTAATTACTGAACAGAATATTACCTACGACACACCGACCGACATACAAAGCGACAACACCATCTCAATAACTGATTTACACACTGATGTGTATTTCACACTAATCTGGCGCGTGACTTACTTCCTGCATAGAGGGGCTCGTTACGGGGGTATATTTCACACGGTATACGCATTCTAAAAACTGCCCGTCTTCAACTAAAGATTGCACCCCAAGCGTTCCTCGGCCAATCAAATTTTGATAAACTGTCAAGTGGGAGGGATTAAACAATAACGAACAACACGGGTCAGCTTTAACAGGTCAGTTTTATGACAGTAATTGCTCGCGGCGAAAGCGACGGGTGGTTAATTACTACGCAATTATCAGCAAATTTCACAGTCCAGGCAAATTTTCCCTTGATTTTTATCTAATAATGAAACGTCCATCGGGCAAGTGACGGACAACCAGATTTACGAAGGTCACCTGCCCGCAACCAAAACCCACTTGCCCGGGGCGTCGGGCAACCATATTTCCGGAGCCCTGACAGCTCTTGTTTAATTTCAAATCTTTCGTTTTGTTTATGTAAGCTGCGAACAGCGATTTTTAGGTAAACACTACCATCGGAATCATTGACCGTGGCGGCCATAACAGTGACACAGGAACCACGCTGTTTCTGGTTCTCTGTTTCTATATATAGACCTGTGTGCGGTGATTTGGTGTCGAGTACCAGAATGTGCTCTCCTTTATGGAGGCTAGGCTAGCGCTAGGATTTTAAACCCTTTAGCCAAATCAGGCTAAAGCTAAAAATTTCTTTAGCCAGATTAAAATGTCTTTATCCAGACTTTTGCCGAGAGATTTTGGAATTTTAATTGAAGGCACTAAAACCTCGCGTTTGCGTGCACATCAAGAGTATGCTTTAATATTAACCTATAGGTATTAATATTTCCATATCATATGCATGCTGCATTCTGCTTATTTAGTGCTTATAATTAAAAGTTGGGGTGCACAATATTCAAAACTTTTTAAAAATTGTATTTATTTAATGTAAGTTAATGCATATTGGAGTATGGGACTCATTCTCTGGCTGTTTCCTGTTAACAAGGGTTCCAAAGGAGCTAGAAAGATCGTGTTGCATTGTGAGACAAAATTTGGAAATGCTACATGCACCACGACTATCATGCATAGAATAAGTAATAAAAGCCACTTCATTCTAAAATTGTACAAATATTTTGAGTAATCGCACCTTTTGTATCGATTATTGTTGGTCAAACAATCAAACGTAAAATTGTCACAATTTACAGACAGTCGATCAAACACGTTCACACTTGCCATTGTTCCAGTTTACTTTACGCTACTGCGTGTACAACTAATTAGTGGGCACTCCACTCTTACCAGCGATCGTAAAGTTCAAAAAGATCGTCAGCCTTTAAACAGAGCATCTCTGGCTGATTAATTCTTAAACAAACAGTGTCACACTTCATGCACTTTTTGTTTTGATCGGCCATTTTGGCCGTAAGAGGGCGCCACGTTTTTTGATGTTTTACCCGGCTCGATAACGCAGTTAAATATATGGATAATATTTAGCGCGGGGACACAAACTAGTTGATTGACAGCGAGAGGCAGAACAGTGGGCGGCGTCTATAGCACAAGAAACAATTTGACAGCGGTTTTCAATAAAAACTGCGATGATTAGTTGTCGGTCCAAATCTGATTGTCGCTAATAAGCTAACAACACCTAGCAGGATATTGTCCTATAAACAATCAAAGACGTCGTCTTTTAGAATTCGGGATTTTCCGAGATATTTTAGACAAAATCGGTCGTAAATTTGGATTCGCCAGACAGCCGATGTCTGGCGAATTTGCTATGTATTTCTTACGATTTTCATTCGCCAGTTCGTGTTTCTTACGTAATGTGCGGCGCGGAGAAGTATTTAAATATTGAAATTTTATTTTTTAGTATCGTTTTCTGTGGAAACGGAGGAAAAAATAAAATAAATATATGTTTTTCCATTTTATTTTTATTTGGGTTTTCAAAAAAATAGGACCGGCGGGTTTGTAAAACGAAAAATAAAAAAACTCTGGCCTTATTTTGAAAAAAAATACAACACCGAAAACTGTAATAACTTATTCAAGTTATTTTCTTCAAAAGTAACTTAATCAAGTTACTTTTTGTCTTTGTGAACAGTAAGCGGATTTGGTTTTCCTTTTACACCTGTGCTTGTCACACACCTGTGCTTGTCACACGAAGATGACCTATCACTTTAAAGACACATTTCGAGCCTATTGTATTTGGTGGTGGGGAGAGAATTTCTATAGGTAACTGTAAATCGCTGTTAGAAATACATTTGCACAAGGAAATTAAGATTATTAGTTTTTTGTCACAAGGATGAGGCCCGTCCCATAAAGAGTGTATAATAATGAAGTAAAAATTATAACCGTTTTGCATTTTATGTGCACTTGTATATATGTAAAAACAACTATGTATAGATGGATTTTCTTAAAAGACCTGTGTTAACAATTAATAGTTTTTGTACTTTTAGCACAATATACTCTATTATCAGTTACTTCTCTACCATGTTTTAGTAAATCTCAAATGCAAGAAACTCATCGGGACTTCAAAATTCAAAAATCGTTGTCATCTTTCAGTGTTTTTGATCACCTGAGCTGAAGGCTCAGTGTGATGTATTGGAATCACTCTTCGTCCGTCGTCCATCCGTCATCCCTCCGTCGTCCGTCAGTTGTCTGTCCGCCGTCTGTCGTCGTCGTTATATTTTGCTTCTGACGACTTTTTCTCAGAAACCGCTTGTCGGAATTCAACCAAATCTTATATGAATTATTAAACTGGATTTTATAGTTGCACAAACAGCTAAGGCCTAAAAAAAAAATTGTGTGGTTCGGGTAACATGTTCAAAATTGGTAGGTAGGGTAGGTCGGATTATATATATATATTTTTTTTAAGGATTGTTTTTTATGAACGCAAAGAAGATGCACTGAATTATGTATTATAATTACTGTGACTTTATATTGTTATTTTTTTTTTTTTTTTTTTTTATTTATTTTTAATTTTTAATTTTTAATTTTTTTTTTTTTTTTGATTCGAAATGGACCAAAAAAACGTCAGGGTCGGTGGGTATTCGTAGGTAGGGTCGGGTGACCCGAACCACACAATTTTTTTTTTAGGCCTAAGGTCAAGTTCCGCAAGCAAGCTGGATAGCTTGATACTTGCATACTAAACAGTCCTGGCCCCATGGGGAATCGAACCCACAGCGGTGAGGGACATGTGATCTCAAGTCTGAGACCACTCGACCACGGACGACCCCAAGTTTATGTGAAGCATCATTATAGGTTTGTTCGAATGGTGCACCTTGGGTCATAAATGCCCCCGCAATGGGGCTTATCAGTTTCAATTAAAGGGGTTGATGCACTATTTTCAAACACAGTTTATCTTAAAGGGCTCTGAAAAACTTGAAAAAAGCTGAAAGAATTATCATAATGCCATGAAAAATAAAGGAGATATGACCTATTGAAAATTTGGAAAGAACATAAATGGAGGCGGCCATCTTTGAACGATGACGTCATCACGCCATTTTACCATATATGGCATATTGATAAAATGTATTTTAAAGCAAAGAAAATCACTGCAAATGAAAAATAATACTAAAATGTATACATTTTACATCCTTATATTTATTTTTAATCAATTTGCAGTGATTTTCTTTGCTTTAAAATACATATTGTCAATATGCCAAATATGGTTAAACGGCACGATGACGTCATCGTTCAAAGATGGCCGCCTCCATTTATGTTCTTTGTAAATTTTCAATAGGTCATATCTCCTTTATTTTTAATGGCATTTTGGTAATTCTTTCAGCTTTTTTCAAGTTTTTCAGAGCCTTTTAAAATAAACTGTGTTTGGAAATAATGCATCAACCCCTTTAACAAATCTTAAAAAATCTTCTGCAAAAATACAAGTGTAGACAGTGGTTACAAAATCCGTAGGGACAACCTCATATGGGCCATATGTGGAACTAATATTAATATATGGTGCAGTAAAATTATCACTTCTAGTTCGTGTGTTGTTGTTTGTTTTCTGATATTAATAATAACAACAAGAGAATCGGTAGAACCAATGGATGCATCCCGAAAGTTACACAGAAAAAAGTAATGTTTAGTGTGAGTGCTTTCTTATTCAAAATGAATCCGTACGGAACTCTATTATGCTCCGGATAAGATTTTTCAAAAAAAGGAGATAATTAAAAAGTATTGAAGCTAGAGTTATGGTTCCTATGAACTGCACTCCGTCTCATTGTCCTAATCATTCACACGAACTTTAATCAAGCATACTTTTTGAGTTATGCTCCGGACAAAAAGTGTGACGCACGGACGCACACACGGACGGACGGACGGAAAAAGCGGCGACTATATGCTCCCCCATAATAAAAACTCTAGTGTTTTTAGTTAAATATGTTTTATATAAAAAACTAAGGTAATAGTAAATGAAAAGAAAAAACTGTGATGGGGCCTCAATATAATGTCTCTGTGGTAATCAGTCAGCGAAAAGTAAGCAGTTAAAAAGCATGCTATCCATGATTTTTCAACGACTACATTCAGTTGGGAAATGTGTCTTTAACTCACAGGTTCCTGTCACCAATGTTAAGGTCACATTTGTATTTAATGGAAAAGTTGGGTATCTTTGCATCGGTGCCATATCTCACACACCATTGGGCATTTTTGGTTATCATTTTGCATAAATGCTTCTAACATGTCTTGGTTTGTGTTATTTTAGTCCAAAGAAATTGAGGGTTTCAAAGAAAAGTTAATAACAGTCAGGAAACCAGAACAACACCTATTGTTCTATAGATGGCTGGCAGGCACGTAGCTAAACCATGTTACGCAAGGTTGATTGTAATATTAACAAATTGTTAAAATTGCTTAGAAATGCATTATCTACAGCTGCGCACCTGGCTTAACTCAAATGTGTTTGACCACACTGATTTAATGTTTCTAATTTTCATATTATGTAATATTTTTAGTGGCTTTGAAATTTATCAGTCTTTTTTTTGATGACGTGAAAGAATTGAATTGAATGTTGTTTAACGGCTCATCAACACAGTATAGGTTATTTAGTCAAAATATTTGATTAACATAATATAAACTTGAACAAAATGAAGATACAAATTGTCTGGAGCACAAGTGTCTTCTTCTGGGGACTTATTCCAGAATGTATAATACACAACTTCTGGGGACTTATTCCAGAATGTATAATACATAACTTCTGGAGCCTTGTTCCAGAATGTATAATACACAACTTCTGGGGACTTGTTCCAGAATATATAATACACAACTTCTGGGGCCTTGTTCCAGAATGTATAAGACACAACTTCTGGGGACTTGTTCCAGAATGTATAATACACAACTTCTGGGGCCATTTTCCAGAATGTTTATAATACACAACTTCTGGGGCCTTGTTCCAGAACATATAATACACAACTTCGGTATTGTTTTTAAATGCAGATACAAATGTTTGACGAAGACTAGTGTTGAAATCGGTTGAAAATTCATGATCGATCATCCAATTTTTCAACCAAATGATGATCGATCATTAATCGATTAAACGTGGCTTCCATATAAGACACCATGCAGTATACGCCTTTTTTCTGACTATAATGAAGAAAAGAAACACATTTCTATGTTCTGGCCATTAAGCAATTGAATGAAATTGACCAAACATTTATTTTAACTATAAATTGTGATACCCCTTTAGAGATATATGATTATTTGTTGCAAAATTAAAACTTGTTTCATTCTCTTGTACGTACAAGAGAACGAAATAGGTTATAATTCTGCAACAACCGAGTAAACTCGATAATGAAAAATTGTAATAGACTAATCAGAAAAAAGGCTTAACTAACCGATGCTCAATCAAATCGATTAATTGCAACAGCACTAGCGAAGACTTGATCGGGTTATAGGTAATGTTAAATATAAGAAAACGCATTTAAGCTGGAACTATAACCTTGACCTTTATATATTGGCGTGTAGATGTGGCCATTCAGTGCCATAACGTGTATTGAGAAAAAATGATTATTCTTACATTTATTGCATTTCCATAGGTGAAAAGACATTTTAACTACAACTCTCAAAGAAATATTGAGGAACTGAGAATTTATGCCATGACATGAAATATTGAGGAACTGGGAATTTATGCCATGACATCCATCAATTGTTGATTAAGTGTTGATGACATTGACATAATTTGCTAAGAATGTTCAACGAAGAGCAAAACCTTGGTTTAAATCATTCATAAACGTTTTTTTTCAAAGTAATAAAAAGAAGTCTATTTAAACATTGTTTTTGTTTAATATAAACTAAGGCCATCCTTAAAAAATTGTTGGTATGCTGTGCTCCGACCCAAAAATGTTTTAGGTGGGTAGGTAGGCAGGTAGGTGAATATTTTTTTTCCCAAAGACAGTAAAAAACATAAGAAATTAAAGGAAAAATATTTTTAAAATAACAAAAAAAAAAGTTAAAAGAATTGCAATAAAAAGTTTTGGGTAGGGCTCTTTTTAGTGAGTATAGGTCGAGCACAGCAAACCAACACTTTTTTACGGATGGCCTAATTAACCCCAGAACAGGATCATTAGTGTTGTCACTCAATCTCAAGACTGTTAATTGGTGAAAACACAAACATTCCAGATAACCTTGACACCAATGATCAGCATCTATACATGTGTCTTTGTGTTATCCTACGGTTTGGATAATCTGCCCAAAGTAGTGCTAGTTAACTTTGCGTTTCTTGTAATTGATGTCAGTGTTGGCGACAGTAATCTGCCCAAAGTAGTGCTAGTTAACTTTGCGTTTCTTGTAATTGATGTCAGTGTTGGCGACAGTAATCTGCCCAAAGTACTGCTAGTTAACTTTGCGTTTCTTGTACTTGATGTCAGTGTTGGCGACAGTAATCTGCCCAAAGTACTGCTAATTAACTTTGCGTTTCTTGTAATTGATGTCAGTGTTGGCGACAGTAATCTGCCCAAAGTAGTGCTAGTTAACTTTGCGTTTCTTGTAATTGATGTCAGTGTTGGCGACAGTAATCTGCCCAAAGTACAGCTAGTTAACTTTGCGTTTCTTGTACTTGATGTCAGTGTTGGCGACAGTAATCTGCCCAAAGTAGTGCTAGTTAACTTTGCGTTTCTTGTACTTGATGTCAGTGTTGGCGACAGTAATCTGCCCAAAGTACTGCTAGTTAACTTTGCGTTTCTTGTACTTGATGTCAGTGTTGGCGACAGTAATCTGCCCAAAGTACTGCTAGTTAACTTTGCGTTTCTTGTACTTGATGTCAGTGTTGGCGACAG
Organism: Cyrtodaria siliqua; assembly: GCA_037043455.1. Lineage (NCBI taxonomy): Eukaryota > Metazoa > Mollusca > Bivalvia > Adapedonta > Hiatellidae > Cyrtodaria > Cyrtodaria siliqua. Next base: position 177,513 of record JAWPHD010004379.1, read on the forward strand.
TAATCTGCCCAAAGTACTGCTAGTTAACTTTGCGTTTCTTGTACTTGATGTCAGTGTTGGCGACAGTAATCTGCCCAAAGTACTGCTAGTTAACTTTGCGTTTCTTGTACTTGATGTCAGTGTTGGTGACAGTAATCTGCCCATAGTAGTGCTAGTTAACTTTGCGTTTCTTGTACTTGATGTCAGTGTTGGCGACAGTAATCTGCCCAAAGTAGTGCTAGTTAACTTTGCGTTTCTTGTACTTGATGTCAGTGTTGGCGACTGGATTGTTGAGCTTGATATTCATGATTTATTATTTGCGTTATCCTAGGTTTATAATTTAAATTAGGAGAATCTGCTTATATACACCAACAATAGAGGGTGGCTGACTTTGTGTTGCTTGTACTTCAATTTAGAGTTGGCGATCGTCGAGCTCATTATCCCACCTTTTTTCAAGAAAGAGTGGGGATCATGTATTCCTGTCCGTCCGTCCGTCCATCCGTCCGTGCGTGACTCCTCCTAAATCACTAGGAGTAATTCAACCAAATTTAGTGTATGACTTCCCCACATCATGACAAAGTGCAAGAGCAACATTATTTTTGACTCCGCCCCAAGGTGCCCGCCCCAGGGGTCAAAAGGTCAAATCTTTTTTTTTTTATTATGTCTTATACATTCAACCAAACTTTGTGTAGTACTTCACCACATCATAACGATGTGCAAGAGCAACATTATTTTTGACTCCGCCCCAGGGGTCAAAAGGTCAAATACATGTACTTGTTTATCGTGATTCTTCTGTTGCCAGGAAACTACGGTATTGCAGATCATGATTTCTTCTGTTTCCATAACCTTACGTACAGAAGGAAGTTAACAATTGCTGCTACTCTATAACCTCCCTCCTGCTGACCAATGTTGACTTCCCATTAAACGCGACACTTTCTGTACGCACCCAATAGTGCGAACGTGCAAAGAAACTATTTCCAATATTAGCCTGCATTCACTCAAAAAACTATTTTCTTACATATTGATACCAAGTTCAAGTTATTACGAGTTGTACTTATTATTTAATTTGACTTCGAAGTCAGCGTATTGGGTTTATTTTTCTGACAGAGTTTTGGTATCGATGGAGTTTCATTCGGAGCCCTTCGGCAATCTTCCCCTATAGGAATTACCGGTGTTGATATAAGAATAAACTTCTCAAAAAAAATGCGACAGATAACGCTGGTTTGTACTTGTTTATTGACTGATGGTCACCATGTACGATATATTAGATGATACATAAACTATATTCTAAGTGATTCGTTTTAACTTTTTATTCCCATGCAATTTTTAAATAGTGATCCATTATGAAGTGAAATGTAAATTTTTTGAGGACATCTTTTCCGACTACTGTTGCTAGGGAGCTAAGTATTGTTTATCATGATGTATGGCAGATACAAACTTTGGGGGTTGATTGGCATATTGCCAGGGATGTGCATGAGACTTTTGAGAAATGTTGATGCAATGTCGGAAAACTGAGCTAGGGTAGATAATCCATGCATCTCTGACTTACTCTTCAAAAAGGTGGGGATCCGCGATGGCTCACCATAGACTACATCTAGTTATTTATGATTCCCCGTATAAAGAGATTTAATGTTGTGGAGCGCTGTGATCTAGTGGTAGAGCATTGAACCCATGATCCAAAAGTCGTGGGTTCGATCCCCGCCATAACCACATGTGTTGTGTCCCTGAGCAAGACACTTTATCTGCATTGCTTAGGGTTTTTTTTACCCAGGAAGACAATCAAGAAGTATCTTAGAAGCAAATCGCTTACAACAAGTATAGAATTAGCAGATTTTAGCATTATGGTAATGGGTGTTTTATTCTCACTATATTGCACTGGGCATTTTAGCGAGCAGACTTCAGTTTAAAGTTTAATCAGAAGAAATGATAATGTAGGAAATATTTGAATGGGTGATGCCATATTATCTAACAACACATTTAATATTATGGTCTGCAACCTGTCCTCGTACACTGTCACAGGCAACTGTCATTAAGATTTATTCCCTTCCACGCAGACATTCGTCGGGGAGTGGGCAAAAAAAATAAGCGCGGATACTTAACTTCTACAAAACAACAACAACAACAACAATATTCTGCTGAACTTCTCTTCAGTATTTTGTCTCCATTGGACCAATAATAGACGGCAGAACTAATTAATAGCGGTTGGGAAATACGCTTGTTGTTCAGCCATACCCGTTCTGATTCGCCGACACTCGGGCCGAATCCGCTTGCAGTCGCTGACGCAGACTTTCCGAACAGCGACCTGATGCGAACAGCAACCTGATGTCTGTTTGTTTACCCGCCATGTTTACCGTGTCAATATAAAAAACAAACAGTCTGACTGGTTAGCGATATATTGCATCACACTCCAATTGATTTTAGTGTGAATTGAATCACAGTCTATATGACGCGTGGGTTACCTGGTAACAAACAAACACCTGTTAATCTGGGTCCTGAAACGACAATACGGAACAAAATTACGCGTTGGAAATGATCCAGATTTGAAATTTTGCAAATATTGCAACATCGTGTTTGAACGATAGGTTAACTTAATTTTTATAGTGCAAAAAGTCACTCGCCCTGTCGGACGACCAGACGCCAAATGTTACTCGTCCGCAGGCAGCTTGCACTCGCCAATGCGAGCGGGCCAGTGGAATTTTACACCCCTGCCATGTATCGGTCTATCCTTCGAGCACGTTAAAGAACCATAGGAATCTATTTGATAATAAGAGTAGGGCACGGTTCCCGGATTCCTATTTATCTGTCCCCTCTCTCTGCGGCGGCTCTAAATAACCTATACTGTGTTGATGAGCCGTTAAACAAGATTCAGTTCAATTGGGTAGTTCTGCATTGGTAGTGTCCAGTCTTAAGGCATGCTACATCTAGATTAGAGGGCCCAGTTGTTCAAAGATCGGTTAGCTTAATTCTTGGTTGGTGTAAACTTTCAAAGTACATTTTGTCATAAATATATGTTTTGTACTACTAAACGTTTTTATTTTGCATTAATTTTGATCTTAACATAATGCTTTCACATGCTCAATTTCTGGTAGAAATTTTGCCTTAATGCTCGATAAAGTTAACCGATCTTTGAACAACTGAGCCCAGAGATTAGTATTCATTCAAAGTGATGTGCTGATTTATATATAGCGTCTCTGTGGCCGAATGGTTAACAACATTGCGTTGTAAACCTTCGCCTCTCACCGCTGCGGGTTCGAATCCAACTGGGAGCTCGACTTGTAAGTGAGGAAGTGTAGATTCTTACAGATGGCGGGAGGTGTACAGTACTGGTTCTACCCAGGAAAAGTGGGTGGTCTGCCTCCACCATAAAAAATCGACCTTACATGTGTTGAAAATGACCGTACAAACAAACAAATATATTGTGTCCTGGCATTGACTTTCCAACACATGGAACACTATAGGTTACGGATGTTATAAGAATGTTACATCCCATTCATGATCTAGATCTATATCTTAACAATAGGCTTGCAACAACATGATCATTATCTTCAGTTGGTCAGTTTTGAGGATGAAGATAATAATAATTATTTGGTCTTGTTTGCTTGTTAGTTATTCCTGTTGCCTTGGTAACATATGGTTTGAAACCCTGTATTATGTGTGATGCAATTTATATTGGTGTTTTTGTCCAGTTAGGGTGCTGTGTTTTCTCATGCGTACTGCATCCATTCATGCGGTTCTGTTTCTGTGTTCTGTTTCTGTCCAGTTCACCAATGGAAGCTGGAAAGTTGCCATATGAGCTTAGCTGTTGGTGTGACTAAAATCCAATTCAGTTAAATTATGTCCAGTTACAGTGCTGTGTTTATTCATGCATTAATGTTTCTTTGAGCAAGGTGCATTCATTTATGCACATACAGTAAGCATTTCTGTACATGCATTAGTAAATAAGTCAAGCATGCTGTGTTCATTCATGCATTAGTGTTTCTGACAAGCATGCTATGTTCATTCATGCGCCAATGTTTTTGACAAGCATACAGTGTTCATTCATGTGCCAATGTTTCTGACAGGCATGCTGTTTTCATTCATGCATTAGTGTTTCTGACAGGCTTGCCGTGTTCATTCACGTGTTAGTGTTTCTGACAAGCTTGCTGTGTTCATTCATGCACAAATTTTTTTATTCATGCGTTAGTGTTTCTGACAGGCTTGCTGTGTTCATTCACGCGACAGTGTTTGTGACAGGCTTGCTGTGTTCATTCATGCGTTAGTGTTTCTGACAGGCTTGCTGTGTTCATTCATGTGATAGTGTTTCTGAAAGGCTTGCTGTGTTCATTCATGTGATAGTGTTTCTGACAGGCATGCTGTGTTCATTCATGCGTTAGTGTTTCTGACAAACATGCTGTGTTCATTTATGCGATAGTGTTTCTGACAGGCTTGCTGTGTTTATTCATGCATTAGTGTTTCTGACAGGCTTGCTGTGTTCCTTCATGTGTTAGTGTTTCTGATAGGCAGTAGAATACCGCTTACGCCGGTGCTAGGGGGCGTGAGAAGTGTTGCTTCTTTCATTATTTCTCATGAACAGACTCAATAAAACCGAGTCTGCTGCTTTATTCTCTGAATTGTGTTTGTTGCTCTCAAAGGATCACCTTTATCAGTATTTATTGCTGTGTTCATTCATGTGATAGTGTTTCTGACAGGCTTGCTGTGTTCATTCATGTGATAGTGTTTCTGACAGGCTTGCTGTGTTCATTGACGCGTTAATGTTTCTGACAAGCTTGCTGTGTTCATTCATGCGATAGTGTTTCTGACAGGCTTGCTGTGTTCATTCATGCGATAGTGTTTCTGACAGGCTTGCTGTGTTCATTCATGTGATAGTGTTTCTGACAGGCTTGCTGTGTTCATGCACGCGTTAGTGTTTCTGACAGGCTTGCTGTGTTCATTCATGTGATAGTGTTTCTGACAGGCTTGCTGTGTTCATTCACGCGTTAGTGTTTCTGACAAACATGCTGTGTTCATTCATGCGATAGTGTTTATGACGGGCTTGCTGTGTTCATTCATGCATTAGTGTTTCTGACAGGCTTGCTGTGTTCCTTCATGTGTTAGTGTTTCTGACAGGCATGCTGTGTTCATTCATGCATTAGTGTTTCTGACAGGCATGCTGTGTTCATTCATGCATTAGTGTTTCTGACAGGCTTGCTGTGTTTATTCATGCGTTAGTGTTTCTGACAGGCTTGCTGTGTTCATTCATGCGTTCATTCATGCGTTAGTGTTTCTGACAGGCTTGCTGTGTTTAGTCATGCATTAGTGTTTCTGACAGGCATGCTGTGTTCATTCATGCTTTAGTGTTTCTGACAGGCATGCTGTGTTCATTCATGCGTTAGTGTTTCTGACAGGCTTGCTGAGTTCATTCATGCGTTAGTGTTTCTGACAGGCTTGCTGTGTTCATTCACACATTAGTGTTTCTGACAGGCTTGCTGTGTTCAATCACGCATTAGTGTTTCTGACAGGCATGCTGTGTTCATTCATGCGTTAGTGTTTCTGACAGGCATGCTGTGTTCATTCATGCGTTAGTGTTTCTGACAGGCTTACTGTGTTTATTCATGCGTTTGTGTTTCTGACAGGCTTGCTGTGTTCATTCATGCGTTTGTGTTTCTGACAGGCTTGCTGTGTTAATTCATGCGTTAGTGTTTCTGACAGGCATGCTGTGTTCATTCATGTGTTAGTGTTTCTGACAAGCATCCTGTGTTCATTCATGCATTAGTGTTTCTGACAAGCATGCTGTGTTCATTCATGCGTTAGTGTTCATATTTTGCTGAAATGATTTGGAATTGAGATCTTTATAAAAAATAAAAAATAAAAATCTTTTTTATTTTTCTTTGAAGTATTGCAATTATGTCAAGAAAAATCAAATCAAATATAGATTTAAATACCATGTCAGCAGAAAGTAGGTATTTTCTTACCAGATAAGATAATCTTACCGTTTCACGAAAATTGAGATTTTTAGCTCTACTGGCCAAGGGCCAGCAGAGCTTATGGGATGCTGTGTTGTCCGTCGTCCGTCGTCTGTCTGTCTGTCGTCTGTCGTCTGTCGTCTGTCGTCCGTTAACTTTTCTTCAAACGACTTCTTCTCAGAAACCGCTTGGCTAATTTTGACCAAACTTCACGTGGATGATCCTTAGTTGAATGCTTTTTAGATTTGTTAAAATTAGGTCAATGCTACATCCAAGATGGCTGCCATTACCATATATGGTCGAAACCTTAAAAAATCTTCTTCTCCAGAATCGCTGGACAGATTTCAACAGTTTTTCTTTTAAAATGATCGCCAACGCCTAGACTATCAAGTTTGTTCAAATAAAGTCCCCGGGGTCAAAAATGGCTGTGCCCCGGGGGTCCAAAATTTGCATATTGAGGTTTTGCATGTTTTTCATATAGACATATAGGAAAAAACTTTAAAAAATTTTCTTCTCTGAAACCACAAGGCACAGAGCTCTCATGTATTACATGTAGCATCAGCTTATGGTCCTCTACTAAGTTTGTTCAAATGGTGACTCGGGGGTCAAATTTGTCCCCGCCCCGGGGGTCACAGTTTTACATAGACTTATATAGGATTTTTTTTTAAAAAATCTTCTTCTCGGAAACTACAAGAGCCAGAGGTTTGATATTTTGCATTTACTATAAGCTTATGGTCCTTTACCAAGTTTGTTCAAATGGTGACCCTCGGGTCACTTTTGGCCCCGCCCCAAGGGTCACATGTTTTACATAGACATGTATAGGGAAAAACTTAAAAAATCTTCTTCTCTGAAATTGCAAGAGCCAGAGGTTTAATATTTTGCATTTGCTATAAGCTTGTGGTCCTCTATCAAGTTTGTTCAAATGGTGACCCAGGGGTCACATTTGGCCCCACCCCGGGGGTCACAGTTTTACATAGGCTTGTATAGGTAAAAACTGAAAAAAATCTTCTTCTCTGGAACCACATGGCACAGAGCTCTCATGTAATACATGTAGCATCAGCTTATGGTCCTCTACTAAGTTTGTTCAAATTGTGACCCGGGGGTCAAATTTGTCCCCGCCCCGAGGGTCACAGTTTTACATAGACTTATATAGGATTTTTTTTTAAAAAATCTTCTTCTCGCCAACTACAAGAGTCAGAGGTTTGATATGTTACATTTGTTATAAGCTTATGGTCCTTTACCAAGTTTGTTCAAATAGTGACAATAGTGACCCTGGGGTCACATTTGGTCCCGCCCCAAGGGTCACATGTTTTACATAGACATGTATAGGGAAAAACTTAAAAAATCTTCTTCTCTGAAACTGCAAGAGCCAGAGGTTTAATATTTTGGTGTTGCTATAAGCTTATGGTCCTTTACCTATTTTGTTCAAATGGGGACCCTGGGGTCACATCTGGCCCTGCCCCGGGGATTCACAGTTTTACATAAATGCTTGTAGAGGGAAAAACTGAAGAAAAAAAATCTTCTCTGGAACTGCAAGAGCCAGAGGTTTAATATTTTGCATTTGCTAAAAGCTTATGGTCCTTTACCAAGTTTGTTCAAATGGTGACCCTGGGGTCACATTTGGCCCCGCCCCAAGGGTCACATGTTTTACATAGACATGTATAGGGAAAAACTTAAAAAATCTTCTTCTCTGAAACTGCAAGAGCCAGAGGTTTAATATTTTGCTGTTGCTATAAGCTTATGGTCCTTTACCAATTTTGTTCAAATGGGGACCCTGGGGTCACATCTGGCCCCGCCCCGGGGGTCACAGTTTTACATAAATGCTTGTATAGGGAAAAACTGAAAAAAATCTTCTTCTCTGGAACTGCAAGAGCCAGAGGTTTAATATTTTGCATTTGCTGTAAGTTTATGGTCCTTTACCAAGTTTGTTCAAATGGTAACCCTCGGGTCACATGTTTTACATAGACATGTATAGAGATATTTGATTTTTTTTTTTGAATTTTTTTTTTTAAATAATTTTTTTATGAATTTTTTTTTTTGAAATATCTTCTCTTTTTTTTGAAATGTTTTGCAATTTTATTTTTTTTTTGCAATTTTTTTTTTTTTTTTGATTTTTTTTTTTTTTTTTTTGCAATTTTTTGATTTTTTTTAGCTCTATGTTCGACCAGTCGGACCAGTAACAGAGGTTTTCTTGATTTAGTTAAACATGCTATATGTTGCCTCGTTGATACGGTTGGGCCTTCATTTTTCATCTGATCTTTACCAAACTTTACCAGATTCTTTAGTTATGGCCTTTGATTTAGTTAAAAAGCTGTTTTTTGCCCGAAACTTTCAAAAAAACGTAAATGGCAGTCACTCACTTCATTGATGTTATAAGAGCCATGTTAGCCAGTAGAGCGTCCACAGGCCCTCTTGGGCCTCTTGTTTCATAGACACACTTGTATTGTTTTACCTGTGTACTATAAAAGCTCCTCCCTGGCCGTGATGATAAAGATGTGGAGTTTGAAACCTTCGCCTCTAACAGCTGTGGGTTCAAATACCACTAAGAGCTCGACTCATAAGTGAGAAAGTGTCGATTCTTACAGATGCAGGAGATATACAGTACTGGTTTTATCCAAGAAAAATGGGTGGAGATCTGCTTCCGCTATTAAAACAATTATCATCATATTTAGCCTGAAAATGACATAGAACATCATTTAACCAACCAAGCTGCTATAATGGGGAAGATTAAGTCGAATACAGTTTTGCCTATATATCTTTGTATAAACAGGACAGCATGCACTGAGTTGTTGATAAAGTCTGTGATAAATACAGATGCAATTTCAATAGCAATGTTGTTTTCTTGGCAACATTCTTCAATACTGTGTTGTTTTCTTTTTCTGTGAATGTTACACCCACAATATATATAGAAGTAATACAAGTATTAATAATCTTGGAAGAAAACGGTAAGGTAAATATCAGGAACATATGTTCAAGGAATGAAAACGAAATAATTGCTCATCAGTGAAAGTGCTATTTCTTATTTATTCATAACTTTGGAATGACAGTGTTTATCGCATTTATGTTTAGATGTAACACTTGACTGGTACACTAGATGTTCCCCTCACTATCTAGCTCTAATTTTGCTTTTATAACTTTGATTTCAATCATCCAAAATATATGTGCACTACTTAAACAGTTTAACACAAAAAGTTTATATGACACCAACAGGAATGAACATTCCCGGCTCACTCTCCATTTACATCCAGATGAAAATATGTAGAACGGGCCTAGAACCGTCCAACCTGCAGAACTGCAGAGTTGCTGCAAAATATCTTGTAAACACTCCATTTTTCGCTGGAGCCCGATAATTTTTTTCTAATGATACAGCTTAGTAATGATACTCAAGTAGCACATGAAACAATACAGGGATTACGATAAAGACCTTTAAAGAACATTATAATTTATTCTGATGATACTCAAGTAACACGTGAAACAAATAGTATCACGATAAAGACCTTTAATGAACATTATAATTTTTTTCTGATGATACTTAATTAACACGTGAAACATTATCAAATACTACAAGGGAATGTATACATGGTAATGTGTTTGCAATGTATTTAAGCATACAAACTATTGCACTTGTTTGAGAAAAATTCCCAAATTAAGGCAAAACACCGCACATTTTTCCAATTGAATGGGTACCTGGAACCTGGATGATTTCCAAAAGGGTGAAAAAAATCGCTGAGGCTGTACCATGTATCGGAGTCTGTCCTCAGAGCATATTAAAAACCATAGGAATCTGTTCGATAATAAGAGTAGGGGTGTTCCAGGAATCCTATGTATCCTTCCCCTCTCTCCAGGGCCGCTCAAAATAACCTGTACAATCTGTTGATGAGTCAGAGAAAGGGAGCTCTGACTTCCAGAGAAAGGGAGCTCTGACTTCCAGAGAAAGGGAGGGAGGATAAGACAATATCCTGGTGATAGAGTAGAATGTTGGTGATTGATAGAGTAAAATGTTGGTGATTGATAGAGTAGAATTTGATGATTGATAGAGTAGAATCTTGGTGATTGATAGAGTAAAATGTTGGTGATTGATAGAGTAGAATGTTGGTGATTGATAGAGTAAAATGTTGGTGATCGATAGAGTAAAATGTTGGTGATCTATAGAGTAGAATGTTGGTGATTGATAGAGTAGAATGTTGGTGATCGATAGAGTAGAACGTTGGTGATTGGTAGAGTAGAATGTTGGTGATTGATAGAGTAAAATGTTGGTGATCGATAGAGTAGAATGTTGGTGATCGATAGAGTAGAATGTTGGTGATCGATAGAGTAGAATGTTGGTGATCGATAGAGTAGAATTGTGGTGATCGATAGAGTAGAATGTTGGTGATCGATAGAGTAGAATGTTGGTGATGGATGGAGAAGAATGTTGGTGATCGACAGAGTAGAATTTTGGTGATCGATAGAGTAGAATGTTGGTAATCGATAGAGTAAAATGTTGGTGATTGATAAGAGTAAAATGTTGGTGATCAATAGAGTAGAATGGTGGTGATTGATAGAGTAGAATGTTGGTGACTGATAGAGTAGAATGTTGGTGATTGATAGAGTAAAATGTTGGTGATTGATAGAGTAGAATGTTGGTGATTAATAGAGTAGAATGTTGGTGATTGATAAGAGTAGAATGTTGGTGATCGATAGAGTAGAATGTTGGTGATAGATAGAGTAGAATGTTGGTGATCGATAGAGTAGAATGTTGGTGATTGATAAGAGTAGGGTGATCGATAGAGTAGAATGTTGGTGATCGATAGAGTAGAATGTTGGTGATTGTTAGAGTAGAATGTTGGTGAATGATAGAGTAGAATGTTGGTGATCGATAGAGTAGAATGTTGGTGATCGATAGAGTAGAATGTTGGTGATCGATAGAGTAGAATGTTGGTGATTGGGAGAGTGAAATGTTGGTGATCGATAGAGTAGAATGTTGGTGATTGATAAGAGTAGAATGTTGGTGATCGATAGAGTAGAATGGTGGTGATTGATAGAGTAGAATGTTGGTGACTGATAGAGTAGAATGTTGGTGATTGATAGAGTAGAATGTTGGTGATTGATAGAGTAGAATGTTGGTGATTGATAGAGACGAATGTTGGTGATTGATAAGAGTAGAATGTTGGTGATCGATAGAGTAGAATGTTGGTGATCAATAGAGTAGAATTTTGATGATTGATAAGAGTAGAATGTTGGTGATCGATAGAGTAGAATGTTGGTGATCGATAGAGAAGAATGTTGGTGATTGTTAGAGTAGAATGTTGGTGATTGATAGAGTAGAATGTTGGTGATCGATAGAGTAGAATGTTGGTGATCAATAGAGTAGAAGAGTAGAATGTTGGTGATTGATAGAGTAGAATGTTGGTGATCGATAGAGTAGAATGTTGGTGATCGAAAGAGTAGAATGTTGGTAATCGATAGAGTAGAATGTTGGTGATTGTTAGAGTAGAATGTTGGTGATTGATAGAGTAGAATGTTGGTGATCGATAGAGTAGAATGTTGATGATCGATAGAGTAGAATGTTGGTGATTGTTAGAGTAGAATGTTGGTGATTGATAAGAGTAGGGTGATCGATAGAGTAGAATGTTGGTGATCGATAGAGTAGAATGTTGGTGATTGTTAGAGTAGAATGTTGTTGATTGATAGAGTAGAATGTTGGTGATCGATAGAGTAGAATGTTGGTGATCGATAGAGTAGAATGTTGGTAATAGATAGAGTAGAATGTTGGTGATCGATGAATGTTGGACCAGTCTGCTTTTACCTTCCCGTACAATAGTCTTGTACCATGTTCATATGCTATGATTTTTACTACAACCACTTTCTGTTGGTTATTTTTTGTTTTTTTATATATTTCGCATGTTTGTGTTGTTCATTACAAATATTAGTGCCAGACAATTTCTTTAAATGAATCCATTTTTATGGGATTCTCAAACAATATCCCTCAATTATTGTGTGGATTTGTTTTTAGATATCTAATCAAATGTGTTATTCAGCCACTAATAG
>JAWPHD010004380.1:0-189451 GCA_037043455.1 Cyrtodaria siliqua
TTTTTTCCTATTTCTGTGTTATTTTTGGCCACTTCTTACACATAGCTATGTTGCCATCCCCCCACCACCCCTCGACATTTTTTTTTTTTTTTTTTTTACATATTTATGTGTTGTTTTGGTCAATTCTTACACATAAACCTATATTGACTCCCACCCTCCATCCCGCACCCCCCCCCCTTCCCCCACACACGAAAGTCTTCTTTTTTTTACATAATTATGTGGTCAATTCTTAATATGTTGACACCCTACACCCCCCCCCATAATTATGTGGTCAATTCTTAATATGTTGACCCCCCCCCCCCCCCCCCCCCCCCCCCACACACACACACACCCCCCGCGCTTTTTTTATTTTAAATATTTCTGTTTTGTTTTGGTCAATACTTACACATATAGCTATAAGCTATGTTGCCCATACCCCCACCCTCGAATTTAATTTTTTACCATATTTCTGTGTTGTTTTGGTCAATTCTTACACATATAGCTATGTTGCCCCCACCCCACTCCCGTCAACATTCAAGTTTTGCGTTTAGGTCGTTTTCTCACAAACTGTATGCAAGAGACCTTTCAAACTTTGCTGATAGTTGTATCTTGGGTGGTACATCGCAACGTGATAAAGCAAATGTGGAAGTGACCTTGACCCTCCAAGTAAAGGGCAGATAATTTAATATTTTTAGTTCAACTTTTGCGTTTAAAATGAATACCGATCTCAGAGCCAGCTCGAAATTCAACCCAAGCTCGATATTAAAAATGACTTGGTTCACGTTTAAAACGAGTATCGATCTCACAGCCAGTTCGAAATTCAAACCCAGCTCTGTATTCAAAATGACTGTGCGTGTTTAAAATGAAATCGATCTCAGAGCCAGCTCAGTATTCAAACACAGTTCTGCATTCAAAATGACTCGGTGTAAGTTTAAAACGAATATCGATCTCAGAGCCACCACTGTATTCAAACCCAGCTCTGCATTCAAAATGACTTGTATGTTTGTAACGAATATCGATTTCATAGCCAGCTCGAAATTCAAATCCAGCTCAATATTCAAAATGGCTTGGTGTATGTTTTAAACGAATATCTATCTCAGAGCCGGCTCGAAATTCAAACCAAGCTCGATATTCAACATGCGTTGTTGTATGTTTAAAATGAATACCGATCTCAGAGCCAGCTCGAAATTCAAACCCAGCTCTGCATTCAAAATGACTTTGTGTATGTTTAAAACGAATACCGATCTCAGAGCCAGATCGAAATTCTAACCCAGCTCTGTATTCAAAATGCCTTGTTATACCTTTAAAACGAATATCGATCTCAGAGCCAGATCCAAATTCAAACCCAGCACGATATTCAAAATGGCTTGTTATACGTTTAAAACGAATACCGATCACAGAGCCAGCTCGAAATTCAAACCCAGCTCGATATTCAAGATGACTTGGTTCACGTTGAAAACGAATATCGATCTCAGAGCCAGCTCGAAATTCAAACCCAGCTCTGCATTCAAAATGACTTTGAGTATGTTTAAAACGAATATCGATCTCAGAGCCAGCTCGAAATTCAACCCAGCTCTGTATTCAAAATGCCTTGTTATACGTTTAAAACGAATATCGATCTCAGAGCCAGCTCGAAATTCAAACCAAGCTCGATATTCAAAATGACTTGTTATACGGTTAAAACGAATACCGATCTCAGAGCCAGCCCGAAATTCAAACCCAGCTCGATATTCAAAATGACTTGGTTCACGTTTAAAACGAATATCGATCTCAGAGTGAGCTGGAAATGCAAACCCAGCTCTGCATTCAAAATGACTGTGTATGTTTAAAACGAATATCGATCTCAGAGTCAGCTCAGTATTCCAACACAGTTCTGCATTCAAAATGACTCGGTGTAAGTTTAAAACGAATATCGATCTCAGAGGCAGCTTTGTATTCAAACCCAACTCTGCATTCAAAATGACTTGCATGTTTGTAACGAATATCAATTTCAGAGCCATCTCGAAATTCAAATTTAGCTCGGTATTCAAAATGGCTTGGTTTATGTTTTAAACGAATATCTCTCTCAGAGCCGGCTCGAAATTCAAACCTAGCTCGATATTCAAAATGCGTTTTTGTATGTTTAAAATGAATACCGATCTCAGAGCCAGCTCGAAATTCAAACCCAGCTCTGCATTCATGCTATATATGTGTGGTACAGTTACTCCATGTAAGTAACGTATTAGTATGCAACATATAAATGTAACTATATATATCTGAAATATACATGTATCATATGGTAAGAAGTCGTACTTATACTAGACATATTTCTAGTATGGTGTAAGTATAAGTAAGGATGGTAAATTCCATTTATTTTTTATTTTAAGTGGCAATGTCGAGGGCGACATTTCTCTAAAGAGGAGGAGGAATGGTAGCAATTAAAATGGTAAACTTAATAAAAACTTTATCATTTCATTTATTTTTTTCAAATGTCGAGGACGACATTTCTCTGTAGAGAGGGAGGATGTCACATGATGACATATACAGGTATTATATCTATATCTCACCATTGTGTTGTGTTTTAAACATTTAGTCAGTTCATCATCTCTTTTCATCACTCATTTCATCTTTCAATCTACTTTCTCTTTACCTTACGTTAGACATTTCAAATTAAGATGACCACCTTTAAACTTCAGTAATATTTCACAGGTGAGTAAATGTAACCTTTGACACAACTAACTTGGCGGGAAAATCATGCGCACAGCTGAACATCTCAGTTGGTAGAGAAAGAACAAAAGCTATTGCCATTTTGCAATCTGTTATATTTATCTTGTAAAAGAAAGTATATATAATTAGATATACAGAGAACAAACGAATCTTGTTTTCAATCCAAACCCCCCATGATGAGGCGGCGACAATAACTTCAACACACCCATAATGACTTTGTGTATGTTTAAAACGAATATCGATCTCAGAGCCAGCTCGAAATTCAAACCCATGTCTGTATTCAAAATGCCTTGTTATACGTTTAAACCGAATATCGATCTCAGAGCCAGCTCAAAATTCAAACCCGGCCCGATATTTAAAATGGCTTGTTATACGTTTAAAACGGATAAAGCTCTAAGAGCCAGCTCGAAATTTAAACCAAGCTCGATATTCAAAATGACTTGGTTCACGTTTAAAACAAATATTGATCTCAGAGCCAGCTCGAAATTCAAACCCAGCTCTGCAGTGAAAATGACTTTGTGTATGTTTGAAACGAATATCGATCTCAGAGCAAGCTCGAAACTCAAACCCTGCTCTGTATTCAAAATGCCTTGTTATACGTTTTAAACGAATATCGATCTCAGAGCCCGCTCAGTATTCAAACACATCTCTGCATTCAAAATGACTCGGTGTAAGTTTAAAACGAATATAGATCTCAGAGCCACCTCTGTATTCAAAACCAGCTCTGCATTCAAAATGACTTGGTGTATGTTTGTAACGAATATCGATTTCAGAGCCAGCTCGAAATTCAAATCCAGCTCGATATTCAAAATGGCTTGATGTATGTTTTAAACGGATATCGATCTCTGAGCCGGCTCGAAATTCAGACTGAGCTCGATATTCAAAATGCGTTGTTTTATGTTTAAAATGTATACCGATCTCAGAGCCAGCTCGAAATTCAAACCCAGCTCTGCATTCAAAATGACTTTGTGTATGTTTACAACAAATATCGATCTCAGAGTCAGCTCGAAATTCAAACACAGCTCTGTATTCAAAATGCCTTGTTATACGCTCGAAGTTCAAACCCAGCTCGATATTGAAAATGGCTTGTTATACGTCTAAAACGAAAACCGATCTCAGAGCCAGCTCGAAATTCAAACCCAAATCGATATTCAAAATGACGTGGTTCACGTTTAAAACGAATACCGATCTCAGATCCAGCTCGAAATTCAAACCCAGCTCTGCATTCAAAATGGCTTGGTGTATGTTTAAAACGAATATCGATCTCAGAGCCAACTGGAAATACAAACCCAGCTCGATATTCAAAATGACTTGGTTCACGTTAAAAACGAATATCGATCTCAGAGCCAGCTCGAAATTCAAACCCAGCTCTGCATTCAAAATGACTTTGTGTATGTTTAAAACGAATATCGATCTCAGAGCCAGCTCTGGATTCAAACCCAACTCTGCATTCATAATGCCTTAGTGTATGTTTATAATGAATACTGATCTCAGAGCCATCTCTGTATTCAAACCCAGCTCTGCATTCATAATGCCTTGGTGTACGTTTACAACGAATATCAATCTCAGAGCCAGCTCGAAATTCAAACCCAGCTCTGTATTCAGTATGCCTTCTTATAAGTTTAACCAAATATCAATCTCAGAGCCATCTCTGTATTCAAACCCAGCTCTGCATTCAAAATGACTTGGTGTAAGTTTAAAACGAATATCGATCTCAGAACCAGCTCTGTATCCAAACCCAGCTCTGCATTCAAAATGACTTGTATGTTGTAACGATTATCGAATTCAGAGCCAGCTCGAAATTCAAATCCAGCTCGATATTCAAAATGACTTTGTGTATGTTTAAAACGAATATCGATCTGAGTGCCAGCTCGAAATTCAAACCCAGCTCTGTATTCAAAATGCCTTGTTATACGTTTAAAACGAATATCGACCTCAGAGCTAGCTCGAAATTCAAACCTAGCTCGATATTCAAAATGGCTTGTTATACGTTTAAAACAAATACCGATCTCAAAGCCAGCTCGAAATTCAAACCCAGATCGATATTCAAAATGGCTTGTTATACGTTTAAAACGAATACCGATCTCAGAGCCAGCTCGAAATTCAAATCCAGCTCGATATTTCAAATGACTTGGTTCACGTTTAAAACGAATATCGATCTCAGAGCCAGCTCGAAATTCAAACCCAGCTCTGCATTTAAACTGACTTTGTGTATGTTTAAAACGAATATTGATCTCAGAGCCAGCTCAGTTTTCAAACACAGCTCTGCATTCAAAATGACTTGGTTCACGTTTAAAACGAATATCGATCTCAGAGCCAGCTCGAAATTCAAACCCAGCTCTGCATTCAAAATGACTTTGTGTATGTTTAAATCGAATGTCGATCTCAGAGCCAGCTCTGCATTCATAATGCCTTGGTGTACTTTTACAACGAATATCGATCTCAGAGCCAGCTCGAAATTCAAACCCAGCTCTGTATTCAGTATGCCTTCTTATAAGTTTAACCGAATATCCATCTCAGAGCCATCTCTGTATTCAAACCCAGCTCTGCATTCATAATGCTTGGTGTACGTTTAAAACGAATATCGATCTCAGAGCCAGCTCGAAATTCAAACCCAACTCTGTATTCAAAATGCATTAATACATTTAAAACGAATATCGATCTCAGAGCCTCTCGAAATTCAAACCCAGCTCGATATTCAACATGGTTTGTTATACGTTTAAAACGAATACCGATCTCAGAGCTAGCTCGAAATTCAAACCCAGCTCGATATTCAAAATGACTTGGTTCAAGTTTAAAACGAATATCGATCTCAGAGCCAGCTCGAAATTCAAACCCAGCACTGCATTAAAAATGACTTTTTGCATGTTTAAAAGGAATATCGATCTCAGAGCCAGCTCGAAATTCAAACCCTGCTCTGTATTCGAAATGGCTTGTTATACGTTTAAAACAAATACCGATCTCAAAGCCAGCTCGAAATTCAAACCCAGATCGATATTCAAAATGGCTTGTTATACGTTTAAAACGAATACCGATCTCAGAGCCAGCTCGAAATTCAAATCCAGCTCGATATTTCAAATGACTTGGTTCACGTTTAAAACGAATATCGATCTCAGAGCCAGCTCGAAATTCAAACCCAGCTCTGCATTTAAACTGACTTTGTGTATGTTTAAAACGAATATTGATCTCAGAGCCAGCTCAGTTTTCAAACACAGCTCTGCATTCAAAATGACTTGGTTCACGTTTAAAACGAATATCGATCTCAGAGCCAGCTCGAAATTCAAACCCAGCTCTGAATTCAAAATGACTTTGTGTATGTTTAAATCGAATGTCGATCTCAGAGCCAGCTCTGCATTCATAATGCCTTGGTGTACTTTTACAACGAATATCGATCTCAGAGCCAGCTCGAAATTCAAACCCAGCTCTGTATTCAGTATGCCTTCTTATAAGTTTAACCGAATATCCATCTCAGAGCCATCTCTGTATTCAAACCCAGCTCTGCATTCATAATGCTTGGTGTACGTTTAAAACGAATATCGATCTCAGAGCCAGCTCGAAATTCAAACCCAACTCTGTATTCAAAATGCATTAATACATTTAAAACGAATATCGATCTCAGAGCCTCTCGAAATTCAAACCCAGCTCGATATTCAACATGGTTTGTTATACGTTTAAAACGAATACCGATCTCAGAGCCAGCTCGAAATTCAAACCCAGCTCGATATTCAGAATGACTTGGTTCAAGTTTAAAACGAATATCGATCTCAGAGCCAGCTCGAAATTCAAACCCAGCTCTGCATTAAAAATGACTTTTTGCATGTTTAAAACGAATATCGATCTCAGAGCCAGCTCGAAATTCAAACCCTGCTCTGTATTCAAAATGCCTTGTTATACGTTTAAAACGAATAACGATCTCAGAGCCAGCTCGAAATTCAAGACCAGCTCGATATTCAAAATGGCTTGATACGTTTAAAACGAATACCGATCTCAGAGCCAGCTCGAAATTCAAACCAAGCTCGATATTCAAAATGATTTGGTTCACGTTTAAAACGAATATCGATCTCAGAGCCAGCTCGAAATTCAAACCCAGCTCTGCATTCAAAATGATTTTGTGTATGTTTAAAACGAATACCGATCTCAGAGCCAGCTCAGTATTCAAACACAGCTCTGCCTTCAGAATGACTCGGTGTAAGTTTAAAACGAATATCGATCTCAGAGCCAGCTCTAAATTCAAACCCAGCTCTGCATTCAAAATGACTTTGTGTATGTTTATAACGAATATCGATCTCAGAGCCATCTCTGTATTCAAACCCAGCTCTGCATTCGTAATGCCTTGGTGTACGTTTACAACGAATATCGATCTCAGAGCCAGCTCGAAGTTCAAACCCAGCTCTGTATTCAGTATGCCTTCTTATAAGTTTAAGCGAATATCGATCTCAGAGCCATCTCTGTATTCAAACCAGCTCTGCATTCATAATGCCTTGGTGTACGTTTCAAACGAATATCGAGCTCAGAGCCAGCTCGAAATTCAAACCCAGCTCTGTATTCAGTATGCCTTCTTATAAGTTTAACCGAATATCGATCTCAGAGCTAGCTTGACATTTAAAACCCAGCTCGATATTGAATGTCGATCTACGATCTACGATCTCACAGCCAACTTCACAGAGCTGTATTAGGAGCACTCCACAGTAGTGAATGCTTCATTAAACAGATTGAAGCTGTCCAGGTTTAATTACCCCAAATCAACCGGATGTTCTCGCCTGGTGCATTCCGGCGAAAGGAGTTCTGTTAATTTTGGGGTGTAACTGTATTCTGGACATGTAGGTCTAATTAATATGATGCAACTCATCATGCTTTTGACAGTTTTAGATACTTTCAAAAGTGAAAGTAGATTGGGTATCATCATATGAACGGGGACTGTAGATTGTATACTAAAAAGGTCCTGGTATGAATGAGTGAGGGCCTGGGAGCCTTTTAACAGTTTAACCCTATTATCTTTATTTCACCTTCACCTGTTTTTAAGACATATTTTACCCCTTTTATCTTACTCACACTGCACAGACGCGCACCTGCACATAATCTTCGAAAGAGGGTGTTGCAGTATCTATAGATAGATAGATAGGTAGGTAGGTAGGTAGGTAGGTAGGTAGGTAGGTAGGTAAGGTAGGTAGGTAGGTAGGTAGGTAGGTAGACAGAGAGATAGATAGATAGATAGATAGATAGATAGATAGATAGATAGATAGATAGATAGATAGATAGATAGATAGATAGATAGATAGATAGATAGATAGATAGATAGATAGATAGATAGATAGATAGATAGATAGATAGATAGATAGATAGATAGATAGATAGATAGATAGTGTAGGGTGCCAATATTGCCGCAATGTGCCAATTATTCAGTGTCAAATTTTTCCGCAACGAGCAAATATTTTTTAAACGCTAAACGCTAAAATCTAATACAACGAACGAAACGAACGCAAATGCACTTTGCTATTTCGGATAACTTCTAGCATTATCCTTTTCAGTTGATAATTAAAGTCTCGATTTAAACGAAGTACGTTTTTCATTTGTTTTAATATAAAGAATTACACTGTGTAAATGGTGTTTTAGAATCGCTGAAACACGAGTACACATTTACTTTCATTTACTTTCATTTTATACTGATTCAAAATGGGAAAAATTATATTTATTGTGTTGCACAAACTTAACATTATTTCAATATAATACTTAAATCATGTTGATAAAAACAGCCGGTATACTTTTATATATAATGTCATATGTGTTACATTTTTTATGAAACTAATATAAACCTGGAAGAAAACAGAATAAGCATCAATGTACACCATCAAATAATGTCAACAAATGGACCCATTCTTCAATATTCTCACACACATGTCGCCGACTAGTGATAAAAATCGCATGACTCACAAATGCATTATCTCCGTGGTGTTAATTCAGGTCATACGTGTCTTTTTGTACAGAACATAGACACAGCAGGTTTCAATATACACACCCTCATACATGTACAGGCCACACCTGTCATGTTACTCGCAAGACCGTTTCATTACACCGAGTGTGATATAGGAAATTAGGGTTATTCTGACATTTCATAATAATAAATAAAATAACGAATAAGCTTTTAAAATATATGTTTGTTACAGAATTAACATTTTTAGTTATTTCCATACCTGTTTGACCGTAAAAAATACACTTAGGGATTCATAAACCTTTGGGGACACTTTTAAAAGCAAGACGAAATGTATAAAATATCATTATACCTAATATGGTAAACGAAAATAAGCGATACGCTAAAGAAATATGTTTTATTGAACTATTACAGAAATCAGCAGTTTTAGTACTTTATTTTTAGTCTTTTTTACCCCATATTTTGCCAAAAGACCCATATTTATCCCTTCATTTATTTATTGTTTCAATGACAGATATCAATACACTTAAATGGGTAAATAAAATAATAAATAAGCATTTAAAATGTATTTTTATTGAAATATTCCAGAAATCAGCACTGAGTTTTAATTATGTTTTCCTGGCATTTTGACCGAAAAAGAAATACATTTAGGGATTCACGAACCTTTGTGAAACCTTTTAAAAACAAGTATGTATAAAAATGTATAAAATATCATTATACGTAATATGGTAAAAGAAAATAAGAGTTAAAGAAATAATTTTTTATTTTTACTATTTCAGAAATTAGCAGTTTTAGTGTTGTTTTACTATTTTTTCCATATTATTTGCCAAAAGACGCATATTTATCCCTTTATTTATTTATTTATTTATTTATTATATTATTACACTTAAATGGGTAAATGGAGTAATGAATAAGCATTTAAAATATATGTGTATTGAATTATTCCAGAAATCAGCAGTTTTAGTTGTTTTTCCAACGTTTTTACTCCAAAAATAATGCATTTAGGGATTCGCGAACCTTTAGAGACACTTTAAAAAATAAGATGGAATGTATAATCTTATACCTAGTATGGTAAAAGAAAATAAGAGATACGCTAAAGAAATAATATTTTATTGAACTATTTAAGAAATTATCAGTTTTAGTGTTTTTTTAATTTTTTTTTCCCATATTTTTTTGCCAAAAGACCCGCCTTTATCCCTTTATTTATTTATTATTTCATGGGAATATTTCATAACACTTGAATGGGTAAATAACATAATGAATACGGATTTAAAAATCTATTTTTATTGAATTATTTCAGAAATCAGCAGTTTTTGTTATTATTCCAACTGTTTGACCAGAAAAGATACAGTTAGGGACCCTTTAAAAATAAGATGAAATGTATTAAATATCATTATACCTAATAAGGTAGAAGAAAATAAGAGATATGCTAAAGAAATACTCTTTTATTGAACTTTTCCAGAATTTAGCAGTTTTAGTGTTTTTTCTGCACTTTTCCCCACATTTTTTGCCAAAATACCCATATTTATCGCTTTATTTATTTATTATTTCATAGGAATATATCATTTCACTTCAATGGGTAAATAAAATAATGAATAAATATTTAAAATATATTTTTATTGAATTATTCCAGAAATCAGTAATTTTTGTTATTATTTCAACATTTGGGGACCCTTTTAAAAATATGGAGAAATATAAAACACACATTTGAGTTTGGTGCTTTTGTTCGGCGTGCCTAGATTGGGTCCTAAAACCTGGGTTTTGTCCCTAGCTATGTGCGCGCGTCTGCACTGCAAGGTTTCAACAAATATCGTTAGCGTTGTGGTTATCAAGGCAACAGCAAGAAAGTAAGACCATGGTTAAATTCCGCTCCGTACAATTTTTTTATGGAATATATTAGGAAGCCGTAAATATCGATCATGTTACCTGTTCGAAGGCTAGATACAAATGAGATATATAATGTATCGAATTACAAACATTACAAAGGAGACATATTATGTAGCGAAATAAAAACATTAAACATTTTAATGAGATATATTATGTATCGAATTACAAACATTACAAAGTAGATATATTATGTATCGAATTACAAACATTACAATGTGATATATTATGTATCGAATTACAAACATTACAAATTAGATATATACTGTATCGAATTACAAATATTACAAATGAGATATATTATGTATCGAACTACAAAATTATAAATGATAAATATTATGTATCGAATTAAAAACACTACAAATGAGATATATTATGTATCGAATTACAAGCATTACAAATGAGATATATACTGTATCGAATTACAAACATTACAAATGAGATATATTATGTATCGAATTACAAACATTACAAATGAGATATATTATGTATCGAATTACAAGCATTACAAATGAGATATATTATGTATCGAATAACAAACATTACAAATGAGATATATTATGTATCGAATTACAAGCATTACAAACGAGATATATTATGTATCGAATTACAAACATTACAAATGATACATATTATGTATCGAATTACAAACATTACAAATGAGATATATTATGTATCGAATTACAAACATTACAAAGAGATATATTATGTATCGAATTACAAACACTACAAATGAGATATATAATGTATCGAATTACAAACATCACAGATGAGATATATTATGTATCGAATTACTAATATTACGAATGAGATATATTATGTATCGAATTACAAACATTACAAAGAGATATATTATGTATCGAATTACAAACACTACAAATGAGATATATAATGTATCGAATTACAAACGTTACAAATGAGATATATTATGTATCGAATTACAAACATTACAAATGAGATACATTATGTATCGAATTACTAATATTACGAATGAGATATATAATGTATCGAATTACAAACATATTACAAACAATACAAATGATATATAATTATAATGTATCCAATTACCAACATTACAAAGAGAAATATTATGTATCGAATTACAAACATTACAAAGGAGATATATAATGTATCGAATTACAAACATTACACATGAGATATATAATGTATCGAATTACAAACATTATAAATGAGATATATAATGTATCGAATTACAAACACTATAAATGAGATATATAATATATCGAATTACAAACGTGATAAATGAGAAATATAATGTATCGAATTACAAAATTACAAATGAGATATATAATGAATCGAATTACAAACATTATAAATGAGATATATAATGTATCGAATTACAAACATTACAATGAGATATATTATGTATCGAAATAAAAACATTTCAATTTTTAATGAGATATATTATGTATCGAATTACAAACACTACAAATGAGATATATAATGTATCGAATTACAACCGTTACAAATGAGATATATAATGTATCGAATTACAAACATTACAAATGAGATACATTATGTATCGAATTACTAATATTACAAATGAGATATATAATGTATCGAATTACAAACATATTACAAACAATACAAATGATATATATAATGTATCGAATTACAAACATATTACAAACAATACAAATGATATATATAATGTATCGAATTACAAACATTACGAAGAGATATACTATGTATCGAATTACAAACATTATAAATGAGATATATAATGTATCGAATTACAAACATTACAAAGGAAATATATTATGTATCGATTTACAAACATTAAAAATGAGATATATAATGTATCGAATTACAAACATTATAAATGAGATATATTATGTATCGATTTACAAACATTAAAAATGAGATATATAATGTATCGAATTACAAACAATATAAATGAGATATATTATGTATCGAATTACAAACATTAAAAATGAGATATATAATGTATCGAATTACAAACAATATAAATGAGATATATTATGTATCGAATTACAAACATTAAAAATGAGATATATAATGTATCGAATTACAAACATTACAAATGAAATATATTATGTATCGAATTACAAACATTACAAATGAGATATATAATGTATCGAATTACAAACATTACAAATGAGATATATTATGTATCGAATTACAAACATTACAAATGAGATATACTATGTATCGAATTACAAACATTACAAATGAGATATATTATGTATCGAATTACAAACATTATAAATGAGATATATTATGTATCGAATTACAAACAATACAAATGAGACATATTATGTATCGAATTACAAACATTACATATGATATATATAATGTATCGAATTACAAACATTACAAATGAGATATTATGTATCGACCCGTGACTCATTCATATTCCTTTTATGATATGGCATGTACAGCTTTAAGCATGTGCTACAGTAACGTCTGCTCATTAAAGTTTTAGTTTTACCAAATGACTGAAGAAATATGATTGTCCACAAAACACATTTCTCAGATTGCAGGATTTTCAATATAGTGGTCTAACACGAACGTCAGCCATAACGTTTTCCGTTGTTAAATGTGCTATATGCTTACTTAAACTGTCTGTAATTTATTTTCCAGAATCTAGGCATCCGGAATGTACCTACATAATTAATTCAAAGTGCTGAAAGCACTGATGGACTAGGGGCTTTGTAAATTGAACAGTTCTGTTGAGTGTACATGGTGTAAGTGCATTTATGAACATAAGTTCTGTGTTCTGTGTTGAATTTGGTTCTGTGTTGACAAAACTGGCTGAAAGCGTCTTCTTGAGTTCGAAGGGATCAGATCGTAATTATTAAATTCCGACGCTTGCACCGGATAGAAATATGGGCCGTATGAGTTATCCTTTTAGGAAAAATACATCTAATTTTATTATTGTTTACATTTTTTTTATTGTGGTATGTATTCCATCATTTATTAATTCGGAGCAACATTATTCATATCTGTACAACGTCGGATTCGAAAAAAATCTTCTCCACTCGATTAATAGTGATCGCGGGTCATAAAATCAACGCGTGATCAGAAAAAATAATAGCTTCTTTCGTGGCTCGAACACACGACCTTCTGATTTCAAGTCCGGTGCTGTATCCACTGAACTACATAGCTACTTGAGAAAATAGTACACTAACTACCATATATTATGAGGCAAAATAACTTACATATTTGAACGCAACTAAAGATGGTTCAATAAATATACAGTCCATATTGTCGCACGTGTAAATTAACATTGCCTGGTGTAATACTGTATCGTATCAATATGAAACCTTATATCTTCGCCTCAAATCAACATATCTCGACTTGTTATTTAGCGATTGATGAGTTTGTGTGCGCGCTCTTCTTATTATGTAATGCCTATTTAGTGTTAAAAATGCTACAAAATACCAATAAGATGATCAGCGTACATCTTTCGAATCTTACAAGTGCAAGGCTGTGGTTCAAATCCCGTTCCGGGCAACTATTTTTTTATCACATATATTCTGGAGCCGTATATTTATCGATGTTACCTGTACGGAGGCTAAATAAAAATGTGAAATTTTACGCATCGAGTTTTCCTTATATACCGACTTTTGGGGTGTTCATCGATTTGAAACTACTTCACACGTGACTCATACATATTCATGAGTAATTACCAGTTAAAATAGGGACTGTACAACTTTAAGCGCAATATCCGAAGTAAAACCACAGCCATCAGATCAACTGCATCTGGAGTCCTCATGCTCAACACAATATAGACAAACAGTGATGATTTGACGAAAGGCTAGTGGATTTGAAAGCCTAGATAGCCTCGTAGGAGGGTAGATGCATGTAAGCATTTGGATTGCAACTAGTCATTGGCTTCAGAAAGAAATATAAAACGATCGGACAGGGAAAGTAGCATTCAAGGAGGACAGTCAACCACAAAACACAGAAACAAACATGCAAACAGACAAACAAGAAGGCAAAAGTAATAATAAAAGTAAACGACATCACAAACACAAAATGGTTGACAATAGGGCTACCGCCTTGGAACGGTCAGTGGCAAAGTTGGCCACAGGGGGGTTTAAACTGGTTCTAGGGTGCACCAAACCTCACACTTACCCTACTGTCATAACTCATGAATATGAATGAGTCACGTGTGAAGAAGTTTCAAATCGACGAACACCTCAACAGTCGGTATATAGCAGAAATCGATGCGTACAATTTCACCTTTTTATACAGGTAATATCGATAAATATACGGCTCCAAAATATATGTGATAAAAAAATAGTTGCTCGGAACCACAGCCTTATACTTGTAAGTTTTGAAAGATGTACGCTGAACCACTAGACCATTGCTATTTCGCCCCCTTAGAGGTAAAAGGTGCTATGTGCATTTTTCATTATTTCGAGTAAATCGCGTTTAAAGGTTTAAGGACTTGTGAAAATCAGGATTTTAATTCTAAAAAACGAAACTAAGCACATATTTTTGATTATATTTATACTATTTATTAATCATATTTTTACCAATAATAAACCAATAGTTCAATCAATATAATCAATTTTGTACATAGCACCTTTTTCCACGGACCAATTTTCAAAGAAAAATTGAGGTAAAAGGTGCTATTTGACACATAGCCCCTTTTGCTGCAAACAAAATGTGTGAAAACATTTTATTCTTGAAGCAAAAAAGGTGCCATGTACTTCATAAAATTCAAATTTGTGATCTGTTTTTAACTTTTCTGATAGGAAATGGCTATAAAACAATACACCTGCATAACACGTTCTATTTTGACTACTATTTCGATATACTTCTTATTTACACTCCACTGTCTGCAGTTTTTTTATCATTTACTCAGAGTCGTCTTCATCTGAGCCAACTGGTATTGTGTCTTTTGTTTTGGCATTTGTCGCCAAAGACATAATGTACCCATGAAAGTCATCGGGTATTATTCCCTTCGTACACAGGCTGATTAAGTCTGCCTTCTTCTGTGTTGAAATAGGCAATTTGGAACAATAGCAAAGTCCATTTCTGCATCTGTCATTGGCCAATGCTGAGGGCGACCTTTGTTCCGTAAAGAAGCAGAATGCTGTGTTTTGATTTTCATGAAATTTTCGCTGTTGAAGGTGTAGTTGAGAAACAGTGACTGGTTCATTTTGGCGAACTTGAATCCAGCGCACGTTGAGCCAGTTCACCTTTACTCCCAGAGTGGTCGCAGTTCTTTCTAACAAATGCTTTGAAGTCAATTACATGGTCATATTTCAGAGGGATGCTAATATATGGATTTGTTTTCCGGGACATACAAATCACAGTACTCCACTGTTATGGAACTAAAACGGACGTCTTCCTTTTCGAAGTTTCAATTGCTGAATGTACCGAGTCACATTCCATTTGGCTATGGCCGGACTGAAGGAATTTGTGATTTAAAGTCTTAAGTTATCTTTGAAACAGTATACAAGTAGGAGGCAGCTACAAACTGGTTCCTATTTTGCCCCCCACACGTATCAGAGTAGTATGTTACTTCTTCTATTGGCGCATAAGAGGAGCAGACAGACTGAGTGTTTTTCATTAAACATGTGGCAATTTTACATGCCCCTCGTTTTCCTTGCGTTTCATCCCAGAGATGACAAGTTGCATTTTTGTCCCCTGAAGAGTAAATTGTTAGATTATAGCAACACAACTTTTTTTAATAATACAATTTCCTGACAAGGGAACATGGCGTTGTGAGAACTGCCTGTAGGTCAGAAGTTGTCACATAGTGCTTATTGTGTGTGTGCGACAGTATTTTATCTCGCTCCTTTCCTTCTCTTGCTTTGACTTTTCTTTCTTGGTGAATTGTGTATGCATGTTGGAGTTTGTCAGTCACAGTGCCCGACTTCTAATGTCTTTAATAATTTGCACATAAAGAACACTGGTCTTTCTTTGGTTTGAAAAAAGACAAATTAAAGTCTTCACAGAAGACCTGACGATATTTGCCTTCTTTTACAGGTTTAATTCCTTTCTTTTTGCACGAGTCTGCATAGAGGATCCACATCATTCTTATATTCAAGTCTTGGGCTAAATTCTTCTTTTTTTGTATTTTTTCTGGTATTAGTGGGATTCCATTCTTGGAAAGGAATTGATATGTTCACGAACAAAGTTTATACTTTCATCACTGATTTTTGAAGACGGTGATTTACGGCCTCGCATATCAACACCGCAAAATGTCCCATGCTGTGTTCTACCTAATGTATAGGAAACCGTTTTCTTTCCGATATCGAGTGTTTTAGAAAAAAATCTTTGCAAACACGTTCATGCTTATTTCCAACGCCTAGGAAATACTTCAAGGAAGTCTGCATTTTCCCTGTCGTTTTTCGACTTGGTGTTGCTTTCGAAACCATGTCACATATAAAACACCTCTACCTTTCATAGCTTGGGAGAGCATAGTAATGATCAAACATTGCTTTTCGTTCATCTTCATTAAATTTTGTGCTACACTTAAACCTGCATTTTGCACAATTTTGTGGTTTAAGCACTTTTTCTGCAACAGTTTTTCCTGTTTTTAAGCCTTCACATCTTAGTTTCTTACGGCTGTTAGATTTCCATTCCATTGCATTTCATTTCTTTTTTTCTTTCTGCTTGATGTTTTTTCAATAGGAATCTGGTAATCAGCTCTTTTTTGTGGAGTTGAATATTGTAGTAGGCCCGAGTCATCTTGGGGATGTGTTGTCTGTCTAATTGGTGAACTCTCCGTTATTGGTTGTGTTGCATTATTTCAATGCATCGGAGAATATCCCTTTGTTCTGCCTCTTCAGAACGCTTTACATCAATGACGGGGGAGGGGGAGGGCAGTGAACTGGAGCATATGCGTAGTGTACAATTAAACTTGTCAGCAACAGTGCTAAAGGTAAACAATCAGCAATATTAGCATTCCATCCCCCACTTCTACGTAGAAGCTCAATATCTTCTTTAAAGTTTTCAGTTTGATCTGCTTCCTCTGATTTCACACTTAGAAACTTACTGTATCTTGCAATGTTTTCCATCATTAAGTCACACACTGAATTTCTAAATGCATCAATGTGTGACAAAATTGAATCATTAAATTTTACACATTTAGCAATTGCTGCGAAAAAGCAATTTCCGTCAGCTCGGACAGGCACACGTTTCAGTTCATTACTGGCAAGTAGTTGATTCAGCCGATTGATATGTATATGACGGATATGATTTTTGACAGATTGCATCTTTCTACTCAAAACTTTGGCCTTTTCGGTTCCATCAATGTTCTTCTTCCTTTTAGCCTTCAGTAAGTTGATTTAAATGAACAAACTTACTCTATTATTTTCATCTATGTTTTTTTTTTTTTTAATTGAGCGTGTTTCACACGGAAAAATCTCTGTATAAATGCAAGACAAGCAAGGTTTTACGCAAGCGTAAAATAGCTGCCGAGAGAAAATAGCATTATTTCTGGGTAGGAACTGGGAAAAAGGTTTAACGTAATAACAGACCAAGTCACGGGTGTTAAAACAATATTCAAAAAAAGAGTTGTCACGGAGGCTTAAACACGCCATGACCGTTTCTTTTACCAGACACTTTCTTCATAATTTGTGCTACCAAACATTTTGAATCAAGGTGGGCGAATCCTTGACATGCCTTACAAATTGATTACATATTCACCTTTGTAGCACGACGTGCTAAAGTACACATCAGCACAGAAATACAATTACTCTCATGTATGGGATGCGTGCATTACAACACAGATAAACTGTTCAATGCTACCATGTGTAATTATAAGATTGCGCTATCAAAGTGCCATTTCGGCAGCGAATTAACACAGAATAATGTCATTAGGTAATTAGAACATAATTTGCTTCATACCAGAACAGGTAATGTGATATCAAATCTGTCCACACCAATTATCCTGGTTATTAGAAATACACGAGATGTAAAAATGCTTAGAGGAGTAAGGAGCTATTTGCCACTTAGCCCCATTTATCATGTTTTAAATTAATGCTTTTGAGGTAACAATTTGGGGGAAAAGGTGTTATTCGTCAAATGGCCCCTTTTACCGCAATGTTGAATACACATAACTCCTTTTACCGCACACTACTTTTATGTAAAGCAGATAGCACCTTATGCTTTTTATCAATATCTCCAGATTGATTCAATATGCAATACAGATTTTTTCTGACAAGAAACATATCATTAAAAGGAATCTAAATATGCCAAACATTTTTTTTCTGTGAAAATGTTAGTTAGCACCTTTTACCTCTAAGGGGGCGATTTATTGGTATGTTGTAGCATTTATAACACTAAATAGGCATTACCTAATAACAAGCGCGCGCACACAAACTCATCAAACGCTAAATAACAAGTCGAGATTTGGTTAATTTGAGGCGAAGTATTAGTTTTATATTAATAACATACAGTATTACACCAGGCAATGTTAATTTACACGTGCGACAATATGGACTACATATTTATTGATCCATCTTTAGTTGCGTTCAAATATGTTAAGTTATTTTGCCTCATAATATATGCTAGTTAGTATACTATTTTCTCAAGTAGCGTTGTAGTTCAGTGGATAGAGCACCGGAGGTCGTGTGTTCGAGCCTCGAAAGAAGCTAACTTTTTTTTCTATAGCCTGTGTATAGGTATGATGTGCACTGGTCGATGTATATACAGTAAATAGTTTCCTGCGCTAAATTTGCCGGCTTAAATACCCGATCTTGACATGAGCTGGTGAACAAATAAAGACACGACTACAAATAATAAATTGATTGATATAGGGACTCTGTCGCTTTAAGTATAAAATCTCATGCATATCTTATTTACTGATGGGAGTTCAAAGGAACAGCAACGAATACAGATCAATCAAATGCTGGTTACTGGCTTGGGATATCATATTTGACTCTCTTCTAAAAAATACCACACGTGGTATAAACGGTTTCCTTAATGTGACAATAATAGTCTGGTTACCGATAATAGTCACAAACTACGTAGATATTTCTCAAAATTTTCTCGAAAACCTACTGGAGCAGTACAACACCAACCTTAAAACAATTCTACGACTAGGAATATCACAACTCTTTATGGAGATGTGGACTTCAAACGTCGAAAGATAAAGGGATCTGGTGAGTTTCCTGATCACTTTACAAAATTAATCAGGATGTTAGTCAGAAAAGGATACGACACTTTAGTATTACAACGCACTGCATGTTTAGTGATTGACCCCTCCACAGTCAGTCACTACGCTTCACTTTTTCCTTGTGCGATGACTGAACAACCTCTTGGAACTCTATGAACACCTACTGAAACCCCGACAAAGGGAGGTAGGTGCATGAGCTTTCGTTCATCGGGTTTTCTGGTCGTACCCTAGATTGGTTTTCTTGCTGTGGTTGTTCAGTACAATTCTGGATAATTCCTGAAATGTTTCTTATTTTGTGTTTTATATAGCTTTACAACAACATCTTAGTGTTTCTTTTGTTAGTTTCTCTGGATGTGGACTTTATTGCTAGAGACGTGTGGACGCTGTGGTTTCTATAGGACCCTATATCTCATTTTTGCTACATTGCTTGACGTCACTTGCTGTTTCTCACAAGTTAAACATAAGAAATGAACATATAATTAACTTGAACATACGTTATTTTTTAAATTTCTCAAAGTCTCTGCAAAATTGCCCCATTACTTGTCGTTTTTCCCCAGGTCTTGGTTCTGAAGATCATACCTTAGCTAAGAAATCAGAAGCAGGCCGGGTGACCGAGACAAATCCGAGTAGCATAGAGTAAAGAAGAAATGAGAAGCAGACCGGATGACCGAGGCTAGTGTAAACGAATTGAATTGAATTTTGTTTAACGGCTCATTAACACAGTATAGGTTATTTAGAGCCGCCCCAGAGAAAGGGGAAGGATACATAGGAATCCGGGAACCTGCCCTACTCTTATTATCGAATAGATTCCTATGGTTCTTTAACGTGCTCGGAGGATAGACCGATACACGGGACCGCCCGGTTAACGTCCCCATCCGACGGACGAGGCTAAGGAAAAGTGTCTTGCCCAAGAACACACCGACGGAACTCAGTGGCACCACGGAGGATTGAACCCGGGGCCTCCGGTTACAAATCCGCCGCGCTACCGACTGCGCCACGCCAGCCCCTAGTGTAAACGAAACTATTCCGTTGTAAATTTTATTTAATTAAAACATTACGTTAACTCGATTTGTTTTAACTTGTTTTAGATTTTAAATCGACATCTTTATATAACATAATCGACAAACTGTACATAGCTTGAAATAAATATATCGTGTATATCAGATAAATATCTCGTGTATATCAGATAATACTCATTACGTCGAGTACCTTTATACTGATATATTTTTTATTCATTTTGTCTCAACGCGATATAAAGAAAAAAAAAAAAGTCAAGTTCACTTAAATTTATTTATTGTAAAATAAAGAACCATTTCAACGTATTTGTTTTGCATTTATTGAATTACATCGTGTTTTGTCGACATAATTATATCGATTTATACATATCAATCATAACAACTCGAGTTATTTTAAATTGAGAAATTCAATATAACCCAACAAGACGAGGCACGAATACGCTTCCCATTCTCCAATTTTCTGTCCACTTCCCACAGCTTATTTACGATTTAGATGGTATTTGTTTGATCCGGAGAACTATTTCTTCTCTACACAAGGTCAGGGCCCCTATGAATATGCATACAGTGAGTGGGATGTGTTTACCTCGTTTATGCGAATGAACACCCAATCAAAGTGACAGCTGACGCTCTGTCTGTTAGCGTTGTGATACATTTCGTCAGTGACCTGTTGCGGCTTCTAGCGAGCTCGAATTTTGTCGCCTGCTAAGGACTAGGACAAAAATCAATACCTACCACTCCTTAAAACTAAAATGTGTTGTTTTTCCAGTGCTTTTTCGTCTCTTGCTGGGACCTTGGTGTAGTTTTTTTATTTTTATTTATCCCAGTTGACATCGTTGTTCTTATTGTGAAACGATAGCCTTTAAATGAAATCAGTTATGGTTTGGATAACAACTATAATGAAATCAAGACGATGACATATGTATTTTACCGGTAGTGTAAAACGTCGGACGTCTGACATTGCATATCTGCATTCAGTACATATGCGATTGGGGCTTGTCACTGTCAGGTGTATACATACATACTGATTAATATCTGAATATAGAGTGTCATTTATAAGGACTTAAGATCATGATTTTTTGGTATGATTTGTATAGTTATAAACACATGATTTTGACGCATTAGGCACACGTACATGCAACAGCACGAGTGTATGTACTGGGTTAAATACTAGCAGAATACATCCTCATTAGTAAACAGTATCACAGTATAAAATAGGACCATTAAGCCACAGGCTGTCATTACGATAGTATATATGGGTAGAGAGAAGAAGAGATAATGTTATAGTATATGTAATATGGTCCGAGTCATAATACACACTCGTTTTTCCGAATTTTTTAAATAACATTTTACTATTTCTTGCGTATAACTTCGCTTAGCGATCGCTTCAGATATACATTATTTTTCGTTTCTGCAACATTGTCTTACCTAAATATGCCATATCGACTAGGAAACTCTTCACTAATCATCGAAATTCGCAGGTTTTATAAAGGATTAAAAGTCATGATTAATTTTGTAAAGTGGTCTGACGGGTTTCCTAACCACTTTACGGTAGAATATCGCCAATATTACTAGTACTTAATAAAACCGAGTCTGCTTCTTATCTCTCCTGTTTGTGTTTATTGCTTCCGAAGGATCCTATTTTCAGTATTTATTGACACTCACACTTGTTTGTTTAGTGCTGTGTGTCGGCTGTAACAGGTCACCCCAATTACAAATCAGTAATGTTATTACTAACTCCTTTTTTATTTTGATCATCAAACCCAATATTTGTGGCTTTGAGGTAGAATACCGCTTAAGTCGGCGGTAGGGGGCATGAGAGGTGTTGAAGCCTCAAGTACCTCTCATGAACATACTCACTTAAAACTGAGTCTGCTGATTTTCTATCTTTTTTGTGTTTGTTGCTTCCAAGGGATCCTGCTTTGAATGCAGGGTTGATTTATCAACTTGCATTCATAGTCATTGATTTTGGCGCCTCCTCATCGTCATCTGTCGGATAACCTATATTTTGTTCTCATAAATCGAGGCTTCAAGTCATACATGCATGCTGATCTATGCTAGACGAACGTATTGGATGCTGAAAACAACTATAATGCAAATAAACAGGTCGATAAACTCTACGAAATTCTCATTATGTATAAGTTGTGGGCGATTTCTTTTCAAGCGAGTTTTTGCAAGGTGTTTTCTCATCAAGGTGAAACACGAGGTGACGTCACACGCACCTTCGCTTGACAGTGTTATATTCGCGCAAAGAGCCCAAATTAAACAAGATTTCCGGGGGAAGAGTTGTTTCAATATATTAAGAGTTGTTTCGATATATTTATTATGTATAATTGAATATAGCAACAACAATTTCAAGGGTTTTAGTGATTAAACGATGTCAATGAATTATTATTAATGATAAGATGAAATAAAGAAACATATTTAGACATTAGACACCTCTGAATTGTTATTCTGTGTGGAATATAGTATATACACAAATCTTGTTATGGTTATATATTCTGTATTAAGATTGGATTTTATCATATAACGTCCCTTGTTAGCAGTGTCGAACACCCATTTAATATTATATTGTATGACACACGTGTAATATTACCTGGAACGATTTTGATTGGTAGAGTCAAACCTGTAACACTACGCAAGTTTATTAACTGAAACTATTTTATTTATTACAAATTCACCCAGATCTGAGTTATAAACTTATTATTTGTGACAGCTTTTACAAATAATGCACGTTATACAAAACATTGTTGTTGGTTTGTTAAAATGTTGGCGCAAACTGCTATTTTGTAAAGAGGTAAAACACGAACTCTTTTATACGCAACGTTATGTGTGAGACGCGACGTTATGACGTCACATATTTTATGACGTTAAGGCTCGTTAAAATTAAAATTATTCATAACTCGTTTCATAAATCTTATATGAAATGGGAACTCGTTTAAGATCCTCTATAGATCAAAACTTTCATAGATTGTAGAGTTCAGGGTCTAGGTGTGCAAGAACGTAAACACGTGTTCCTACGCCATGACGTCTTGACGTCAATGACGTCACAATGTTATTAAAATCCGTTTTCTTTTCACTGATCGCATTTGTTGTTTTACTATAAAATCAATCAGTGTCTGTCTCAGTCAACGACGCTGACAGTTTTAACAACATGACGTCATCCAAAATGGCCATACCGCTGACCTTTGTGACCTCATGATGTCACATAATTTGGAAAGCCCGTGTTTGACCATGTTCGGATCAAATTCTATTCATTCATAACAAGTGTCAAGCTCCAGATTATGTGAGTTTTCATTCATAATTCAGTTGCATTTTGTTTGATGTTTATTTTTTATTTGCATGCATATTTTAAAATTTTTAAAAAAATGTTTTATGTCCATTTTCAAAAATATATTATGGAGTCTATTCATTTTCTCAGTAATGTTTGGTGAATTTGTGCACTGTACTTACAAAAAGATTTAATGTTTTGTTTGTAAACATGTATTTCGAAATCGATTAAATCATGAAACTGCACATGGCTGTGGCATTTTAACCTACTTCGTCCAGCTAGGTTCTGTTCTGTTTCTTGTTGAATCAACGGGTAGTGCCTCTTGTTATTTGTCCCTGCAGCAGAAGGCGTTTTCTATTTTACGCCACTGAACTGGGACAAGTTCAAAACCAGTTGCATCAAACTAGACACATCAGAGTTATCTAGCCTTTGCTTTTTAAAAAAAATGTTTTCCAGTAGGCCTTAGACTATTCAAGACAGTAGAGTGATACAGGCAGGCCCTCTTGTGCATCTTGTTCCCGGAAGACTACTTAATACATGCCACTCTGTAAATGACATACTTTTAGACATGGTGTTCATTTTGAGTGACAGCTTGGCCATACAACACAAATCTGTCTATCCATCAGCAATTTCATAAACTAATATTCTAGTCTAGATTTGAAACAGTTTAATGACAATTGATCACATTATTATATATTTGGAATGGATCGACCCTCTAAGATTTTTGGTGGTCGCCCATGTTCGACAATTTGGAAATTTTAAATGTCCATCAATCGTGCATATATTCATACAGTCTTTAAGTTTCCTATAAAACCTTGCATTCTCAGTACTCTAAGTACTTTGATTAAAGTATTTATTGACATTCACACTAGTTAGCGTCATTTTAGTGTTTTGTGGCGCTGTAAAAGATCTCCCTGACTACATATAACACGTTTTATTGGTCCTTGAGATCATCAAGCCAAATATTTGTCGTTTTAAAATAGAATACCGCCTAAGCCGATGTAAGGGTGTGTGCTAGGTGTTGCTTCCTATATTACGTCTCACGAACAGACTCGATTAAACCTACTCTGCTACTTTTCTCTATTGCTTATGTTTGTTGTTTCCAAGGGATCCCATTTTCAGTATATATTTATAGACCACATC
This sequence comes from Cyrtodaria siliqua, assembly GCA_037043455.1. Classification (NCBI taxonomy): domain Eukaryota; kingdom Metazoa; phylum Mollusca; class Bivalvia; order Adapedonta; family Hiatellidae; genus Cyrtodaria; species Cyrtodaria siliqua. The sequence continues at coordinate 25,050 of JAWPHD010004380.1, forward strand.
TCCATAAAAGAAAGGTTGTGATATTCCTAGTCGCATACATGTTTTTAGGTTGTTGTTGCTCTTCTCCAGTAAGTTATCGTTGCTGGGAAAGACCTTTGAGAAAATTAACGTAATTTGTGATATTGAAAACCTTGCTGCAGATGGTATGATATGTTTGGGGTTTAACGTCGCTTTTACCAGCCTTTTAGTCATATCTTGACGACGGTGTCCTGAGAGTGCTGCCTCACTGGAATACTACGATGTTGACACTTGACATGATACCCCACTCAGTCACGTTAAACCGATGTGTCATAGAACTACCCCTTTATATGATCAACGTCAAACAGTACTAGTACTATTTCTAAGGAGTCTTTTTCTATGGGGATTGAAACAAAGTATGAAAGAAGAAATTTGGAAATCTTCATACACGTTAAATACAAAACATATTGCAACCACGAACTTTCGTATGCGAGACGGGCGCTCTACCACTATACAACCGCCATTGAAGCTCTTCTCGTAATAAGCTTTAGCAAACCGAATGAGATTTGATAATCGTAATGAAATGCACGGGCAAAATAAATGCAAATGGTTAATACGACCAATGTACTTGCACTTGGAATATTACAAAATATGTTTGTTTTGTTATTTTTGTCATGCTCAATAAAGGTCTTCATCAGGGCCCTGTGTGTGAAAACATGGAAGCGTAGCTCCATCGTATCTCCATCTAGATAACTCACGTTAATTGCCGCATCTTGTGATTTCTTGGCAATCTGGAATAATCTGTATCTGCTGTTCAGACATCTCATTAGTACGCACAGTTTAACCAATCGGAATGCAGTAAATATGTGTATTGTTCGCAGTTTGTAATGATTTAGTGATAAACAAAATCTTACATTCGTGACTGTGTATTATTGACGTTAATAAACTCGTTGGATAAAACAGAGGCCCGTATCCTATCATTATATCCAACTCATTTTATTAAAATCAATAATACACAGTCACTCATGTAAGATCCTCTATATTCTCTTGCTTCAAGGTAGACGACCTCGCTTCGTTCTGGTCAAATCCTTGACATGCGTTACATATATGGATTACATATTCACCTTTGTAGCACGACATGCTAGAATTACATATCAGCACAGAAATACAGCACAGAAATACAATTGCTCACATGTAAGGGATACGTGTGCGTTAGCGTGTGCATCACAACACAACTAAACTGTTCACTACTACCATGTGTAATTATCTTGTTATCTTGAGGGCCTCATGGTAGATTGACTAGTTTCAAATGAGTTCTTTCGTTAAATAAAGTCTTTATTATTATTATTATTATTATTATTATTATTATAAGATTGCGTTAGCAAAGCGTTATCAAACGAAAACTCAAAGAAACTGTTCATTGCTACCTTACCATGACCATATAAGAGTCGCTGCTGTTCCGGCAGCGAATGACCCCTATGATCCTGTAACGCACTGCATGAATAATAATGACCCATGGTCCGCCACTATGCTTTCCACTTTGAGTGTGCGATGATGGGACAGATTGTGAACACTATGATGACGTCTACCTAAATACTGAGGGATTGTAACATTTGTTGTTTGCCTCCAATATTGTCTTGTCGTGCCCTTATTGGTGTATCCTCTTGTTGCCCTAGTTCCGTCAAGTCATTGAGTAATCGCTTTGTCACTTTCTAAACTTTTTTTGTATTCATATATACATGATCCTCTTTGTGCTATATTGCCTATCGATGCTGCCTATTTTGTTAGAGCACATGACCTGACGGAGATTTATTTATTTATTCACACTTTCCCGTTTTATTGGGGTGACAATAGGGTAAGAGTACTGCAACCTGACTCTAGAACCTGGTTTAAATCCCTAAAGACTCTTTTTGCTCTGACCATTCCAATGCGGTAGTAATAGGTAGCTTTATGTTCATGATGTCATATACCTTGTCTTTTATTAATCCTTGCAATTGTTGTTTGTTTCTGAGCGTGTTTGTTTAACTGTGGTCCTCCTTGAATGCTACATTTCCGGTTCGACTGTTCGATTTACTTTTACTTTGTATACATGTACATCAAGGAGTACACAACCTCATAATAGTACATATGCAATTTCTATTCACATATATATATGTCTATGGATCCAGCCGTTGGTAGACATTTGGAGGTAAAAATTGCATCCGTTCGTACCTATTATCCGTTTGTGCCCATTCCGCCGTGGACACCAACGGCGTAACTAAAATTGATGTAGTTTATTCGACTAGAAAAAAACATCTTTATATATCACTGTTATCGTAAAACGTTCTTATATTGCCGAATTCTCACGCCGAACTTTGCTTAATTCAGAAAGTATATATATTTGGTGCATCCGTTGGTAGACACTTATAGTATCGCATTTTTCTCAATAACGGTCAACATTGTTTTTATATCAAAACAATATTGAGCATTTCATTTACATTGGTTCAGATATATTAAAAAGAAATAACACAATTTAAACATGATCAAGAAATACTTAATGTTTATATTTTTTTGTTGTCAATTTTTTGAATTTCGTGGGCAAATATTGTTTCACGCGTTGACGCATGCGCGTTGGAGGAAACAACAGTTACTGTTAAAATGGCGATCGACTTCGGCGAACTTATGCAAGTCATGGTAAGTTTTCAAATTGTATTTGGACTTTGCATTCGAAAATATATGCTGTTATTGTGTAAAACAATTCAGATTGATTTTCATTATAGTTCGTACGTTGAAGTATATCTGTAATGTGCCACAGAACATCGTAAAACTCGAAATCTGTCTAAGGGGTCTGAACCATGCTCAAGACATGAGTCATTTGCATGCTCTCCATTACCCCAATATTTCCTTTTTAAAATGGTGCATTCTGACGAGCTTGGGGAGACACGTTTGGTAAATAAACAGAACTCCAAAATCCCCCTTTTTTGAGGGATTTCAAGATTCGATTGTCGAAACCCACATCACCCCCTACCCCTTCAGTTTTTGAAATGTTCCTAAGGGAAAAGTTGTAGGCCCGGGCCTGCAGTGCCTGTAAGCAGCTCCGCCACTAAGCAGACCATAGGCAGTTACACCGATGGGGTTATTGTCGTATCGGGTATACAGAAACGTACCCGTAAATCTTCGCCTATACAGAAACGTTCTCAAAATGTTGAAAATTGGTAAAATTGGAACAGTTTAGAATTTGAAATTCTTATTTTTTTACATTGTGTAAATTAGCAGCATCATGTTTGTACTGTTTCGCTCTTTTTCGGTAAAACAAGAATAATTTTACGACATTGTACTTTCTCGCGATATTTTATCTCGGGTAAGTTAAGTTGGAGATTCGAAGAGTTAATTTTAAGGGTACGTTTCTGTATACATAAATGTACCCCGGGTATCTTTCTCTAGTACCTGATCAGCCTAGGTATGACAATAGTACCCGATACAACAATGACCCCATCGGCCTAGTTATGACAATGACCCGATCAGCCTAGTAACCCTAACCTTGGTCTTGGTATTCTAAATATTCCATTAATGTGATGGGTTCCTCTGGATCATACTCACAAAGTGAAATTGACTATGTGCACATGAAGGAGGGACAAAGAATGTATGCATAATGCCATATTGCAAAAACGTGTTACTATTAAATTAGACAATTTGTAAACGCATAAAACTGGTAGATTGCAGGTGTTATTTATGGTATACTCAAGGACTTGAAAAACGGCTCATGTTTATAGTTTGAATAATTTTTACATGCAACATTTAAACTTTTGTCTTGATAGAAGTCTTCGAGTGTATCACAAACAAATGCAAACATCTATATATATATATAAATGTTATACATGTCATGTTAAATAGACGCATACGAAAATAAAAAGAAACAGTTTCAAATCAAATCAGTTGTTTCAATCGGGACATCAGGTAAAATACACGAATTTTGTAGTAATACTTTACAAGTTTGGTTTTCTTTGTTATGGGTTAATTTTCATACAACACATGGTGGGTCATTGATGAACGGTCTTGCATCTTTCATGTAAAGGTCAGTAATTTTGGCAGTCATAATACAAGAGGAACAATTAACATTAGTGAATTTCTTCTCTTATATACTGCTTGGCAGATCTAGTTCAGTGATGCTTGATTTATATGCATCAATTGTAATTTGTTTTACATGCTTACAAGTAGATTTAAAAGGATTTAAACTTCATATTGGTTGGAGACATTAAAACTACGGAAGATGCTGTGTGTCAAGCTCTCAAGTGTGGTATTTTTCGCCGAAATGTTATTATAAATCTGTATTTCAGTTGTCCGTCACTTTTTGAAAATATTTTTTTAACTAAACAATTGATTTGTTCTATTTCGGATGAAGTCTCCAGCACCAGTCCAGCACCAGTCATGGCAGACAATGGTGATCACTTTGTCTTGTGTCTCATTATTTATCACCAAAGATAAATTCAAAATATGTGTTGGAAATTCTGAATACGTGAATGAAAATTAACATGACCTTTTATCTTATATTAGGACAGCAACCTCAGATGGAAATAAGAGCAGTTTACATTTCCATAAATCCATAAGGATACTTTGTAAAGTCCATACGGTTATCCTGGAAAGTCCATACGCATACTAATTATAAAGTCTGTATGGATATTTTGAAAGTCCGTATGGATATTTTGAAAGTCCGTATGGATATTTTGAAAAATCTGTACGGATATTTTAAGTCCGTGCGGATAAAAAAAAATCTGTATGGATGTTTTGAAAGTCCGTACGGATATTTTGAATATCCGTCTGGATTGGTATTAAAGTACGTAAAGATTTGAATATTATGCCTGGGTTCCTAAACATTCCACCTGGATTTTTCTAATTCATTTAAATAATTGGCAGAAATTTTGCATGGAATGTAGCTATAAATAGAATTACATCTGGATATCTTGCTTTAGGTCAAACATGTGCGTATTATGCATGGCATCTTGTAGTAATAACGGATTCTGTGTGTATTCTGTACGGATTCTCACTCAGCCTCAAGTTCTTGAACAGTTCACTTTCAGTTCATGAATTGTTCCTGAATGTCATTTCAAGAACTGAAGATCACAGACTGTCATTGAGTCAGTGAAACATTTTGTTTTGACATTGATTCATGAACTTAAGTTCTTTAAACTATTCACTGTTTCAAGTTGTTGCTATCAGAAAAGCCTCATGAAATAAGGCGTCAAAAGCTCAGGTTAAAACAGTAATAGAATTATTAAGACATACGTCACATGACATGTTATGCTGTAAGCAAATAGATTCAACTCTGCAAACGATTTATGAATTGAATTGGGTTTTAAGGCGCATCAACACATGGAAGGTTATATGGCGCCTAACAGGAATGAACATGCCAGACTCATTCTCCATTTACATCGAGATAAAATATGGAGAATGTGCCTAGCAAACAATTTATGAAGACAGTTAATGCTTTTATTGTTTCTATTTAAAAGCAAGTATTTAAAAACGCATAGGCCCTAGTGAAAATGTCAGTGGAATCCCACTGCATTCCAGTGGAATTTTGGGTTCCCAGTTGGATTCCACTGAGTTTAACTCCACTGGGAGAATATCCCAATGAAAACCGAATATTTTTTTCCAGTGTGATACCACTAGGAGAATTCACTTTATTAAAACATTTGATAATCTTACTCTTCTTTTTTCCTTCACTTCTTTCAGCTTGCATTGTTCCAAACAAACTGTGCTTTAAAACGAGAAGATAATTTTTCTTATTTATTGTTTTGCTAACAATATTTATCCATTAGTTTATGTAAAGCTGCGTTATTTTTGTGTTTTTTAAGAGTTGCGTTATTTCTGTTTATTTTGGGACTGCGTTAAAGTTGCGTTATTTCTGTGGTTTGGGGAGCTGCGTTATTTCTGTGGTTTTGGAGAGCTGCGTTAAAGCTGCGTTGGAGCTACGTTCAAGCTAGTGGTATTGGTCAAGCTAGGATAAAGCAGCTTTACACAACACAGCTTTAACGCAGCTCCCCCAAGAAAACACAGAAATAACGCAGATTTGACACAAGACCTACGTTAAGGCTAGCGGTATTGGCCAAGCTGGGATAAAGCTGCGTTTTATCCAAGCTAGGATAAAGCTTCGTTTTTGACTGCCGCTAGCTTTAGCGGATGTCTAACGTAGGTTTAACATAACTTTTCTGCGCTACAGCTAGCTTTAACGCAGCTAAAAATGCATTAAAGCTAGCTTAAAACTAGCTTAAAGCTATACCATTTTCGCTAGGGATGAACAGAAATATCTAAATGTCTGTTTCCTTGAATCAACTGATGAAAACTATAGATGTTTAAAATCTTATAGTATTTCGTGATTCTGACAAAAAGAATAACTATAAAGAGATGTAAATGGCAAACATGCATTACTCAGTTGTACATGTTACAGGCCACCCTATGGTTATTTGAAGTCTTTAGAAGTACTTTATTTTTGTGTCACCTGCGTAGCATGGCAGACACTGAGGGATCACTTTGTCGGTCGCCTGTCCGGCGTCGGTCATCCGTCACACTTGAAACTGCAGCCTAACCTTGGCCATAACTTGAAAAGTACTCATAAAACTTCACACACATCTTCATCTTACCTGTAGGAATGTTGTGCCACATATTCAATAGATCTGACTTTGTGTTTCAAGTTTCGCAGAGTTGTGCCCTTTTTCATAAAACTTTAACCTACAACCTAACAAAGCTGGCCATAACTTAACAAGTATTTGACCTATGTTCATGCAACTTCACACACATATTCATCTTATCCCAAGGAATGATGTCAACCATGACCAATACTAATAACTCTGATTTTCATTTCATTTTTGGCAGAGTTATGCCCTTTTTTATAAAACATTAACCTACAACCTAACCAAGCTCATAACTGGCCATAATGTGAAAAGTATTTGACCTATTTCATGGAACTGCACACTTATCTTCATATTACTCCAAGGAATATTGTTATACACGTCTATTAACTCTGACTTCAATTTCGGCAGTTATACTCACCTTTTCTTTAATCTGCAACCTATCCTGGCTCAGAACAAGTATTAACTCATGGTCATACAGCTTTATACAGTTTTATGCCCCCACTTGGGAGGCCATATATATTTGCACTTGTCCGTCCGTCCGTACCTCTACGTACGTACGCGCGATCCTCCATAACTATTGTTACCACGGTCGTGAAACTTTACAGATATGTTGCCAGCAAGTGAAGATGTGCACCTGGGTCAAAATAGGGCGGTAAAACTTGTGTCGCGCCCTCCTCCCTTACTGTTTAAACCACGGTCGCCAAACTTTACAGGAATGTTGATCAGCAAGTGAAGATATGCACCTGAGTTTCCGTTTTTATTTTGGACCAATAACCCTTTTCACGAACTGCAACACATATAACAAATCTGCTCCAATGCATGAAGGATTGCACCCCGATCTTCAAACTTTATAGTTAGATTGTCTAAAATAAGCCCATGACAGGCGACACAAGTGTTCCGTGGAACACCCTTTTAGTTATGTAAGGGACAGGCGTGACCCAATGGATAGCGTTGTGGGCTTAAAACCGGTCTACTCTGATTAAAGTCTCACCAGCGCTACTGAGTTTTGTCAGTGTTCTTGGGTACGACACATTCCCTTATCCTCGTCCTTCGGATGGGCATCAACCAGACTTTTTTGCATATTGGAGTATATCCTCCGAAGAGAACCATCGGAATATATTCGCTAGTAAGGGTAGGGCAGCTTCCCCTCTCTCTGGGCGGCTCTAAATAACCTATAGTTTGTTGATGAGCTGTTAAACAACATTCAAACCAATTGTTCCCTTGGGCGGCTCTAAATAACCTGTAGTTTGTTGATGAGCTGTTAAACAACATTCAAATCAATTTTTTGTTGAACCCGTTTAATCTCGACTTAGCGATCACTATATCATCCGGGTGTATGTGTGTGCGTTTGTTAGTCCGTCCGTCGGTTAGTACTTGCTTCCGATTTTTATACGCCCGTCTTGGCGGGATGTATTATGTGATTACGCACAGCAGACGGGCGGCCGGCAATGTATTGTCCGCTCCATAACTGGAGTAGGTTTAATCCAAACTTGATAAAACTTGGCCACAATGTTTATGGCCACAATAGCTCGTTCAAGTTCAACAACCAATGCTATTGCTAAAAACATACCAGAGTTATGGCCCTTGGATTGTTGAAAATTGACGGTGTCTGCTCAATAACTGGATTTTTACTGGATGCTATTACTCAAGAAACACCGGAGTTACGGCCCTTTGTTTTTTTTAGTTTGATTTTTTTTGCAGTTTCTGCTCAATAACATTAACAGTTATAATCCAATCTTGATGAAACTTGGGGAAAATGTTTATGGGCATAGTATCTCGGGTCAGGTTCGATAGCCAGCTACATTGTACCCATAATGCCTGAGTTACGGACCTTTCATTGAAACTTCATGATTTTAGCGGTTTCCTCTCATAACTTATTATTGATGTAATTAACACAAGTTGATGCATTGTTTGATATTTATAGAAGATAATAAATTAGCATAGTAATTCGATTAGAAAGACTTGGTTTAGTTTCTACCACAACTGTTTTTTTTTTATGAAAGTGCACTTACTTTTCTACACAGATGCATGCTAGATCAGCCCTTATGCAATTTATAATCATTGTACACAGCATACCGCTGTTATAGTGGTACCACACACAAAGAGTTGCTAGTTCCTCACACTTGCTATCTCAGTTAGGTCAGTGAAGTAATACGAGATTATTACATGTTCTTGCGCACTGCACATTAATTTTGCACATATTAATCTCTGTAAAGTGGCAATAAAGAGAATAAATAAAAGTCCCTTTGTGAAGTGGATGTTAAGTGGATGTTAAGTTTCACGTGTCCCACTAATTCCTATTGTTTTGAAGTGGCTGTAAATGATTTAAATGCACTATGGTAACTATGGTTGGTTAATTTTGATTTTGCAACAGTTTCAGTTTCAGTTTTCTTTTTCTCATTTTTTCTGTTTGTGAAGTGGCAGTAAAGTGTTCAAGTGCTTGCACGAACCCACCATATGTCTCATATACCGTTTTAAGTGGCCTCTACGGGTTATATTAATTTTGAAACAATTGTAGATCACGTCATTTTCTATATCATTAACTACTAGCCAATATTTAAAAACAAAAAAGGAAGTAAACATGGGGACAAATACACCGTAATTATATGCTTATTCTTGCATATCCACGTTTTATACGAGTCCTGGAAAATCTGATATTACACGTGGGGTCAGATAAAAGTCATGCGAATCAACAATAGGGCCTAATGTAATATCAGGTCAATAAAATCGCGACGTCATTGTGTAAGTATAGGATAGAGCATGAGTTTTGCAAGTGTACGGGGAGATAATGCAAGAGCGTTAGCGCGTCATTATCGTCCGTACACGTGCAAAACTCATGCTCTATTGTATTTATACCACAATAACTAACATATGCTGTGTATATCCTCGGGTATTACACGATGCCTAGTGTGTATTTAGGCTATTGTGGTATAAGTATACATTTTTGCTTATGATATCATTTTCATAAACCCGAAGGTCGGAGCCTAAACCGTGCTATAAATGTCGGTATATTTCAGCCGTGCTATAGATGACAGATTCGGCAGTTATACCATGGTCTACTGAATTTTACACGCGAGTAGTTGTAATGTTTACACACAACCTGTCGATCAAATATGTAAAACACGACTATCCATTATCATAACAGCACTCCTAAAATATACACAGGCGATTGGCTGCAATAATCAAAACATGAGTCATGCTCATGCCGCGTGATAATGCTATTTCTTGATTGGATCGAGCTGTTATTTTTACTGAAAACTGCAACGCCCTAAAACTTCTTGCACATCGTAGTTGGATAAATGGCTATGGTACAAAACATTTATGGCATATTTTTCTCGTAAGCGATTTATACTGCACTCTCGGGCCTGCGACCCTCGAGAAGCAGTATAACTCGCATGCGGCCCTCTAGAAGCAGTATCAATCGCATATACGCGAACAATTATGCTATATATATTACATATACTCGAAAAAATTGTTTTTTAAATATTACTTGCAAAGTCTCAGACCCTGATTGTTCCTAGCATTGGCTTCTACTTGCTTCTCGCACTGGTTCCTGTTGGTTGAATTTGCAATGTCGAGTGCATAAAAAAATGGCTTAATGTGTCGATCCTCGCGGATTTTCATGTTCATTTAGTGGAACTTCTCCCAAACATCAGACGAGGAATTCGTATTTTTTCAGTCGGCTGACGTGGCCTAGTGGATAACTTGAAATACAAAGAACACGGGTGCAAGCCTTACCGGCGCCACTGAGTTTCGTCGGTGTATTCTTGGACAAGACACTTGAATGATGTAATGATGTAAACCGGGCGGTATCGGAGTCTATCCTTCGAACACGTTAATGAACAAAGGAATATATTCGTCAGTAAGAGTAGTGCAGGTACCCGGATTCCTATTTATTTATCAACTTGAAAGTGAAAGTAGAATATATTAAGAGGTGTCGAATGAATGCAGTTTGTTCACGGTATCAGCAAAGATCATAATTTTATTTTCTTAAATGCCACGCGATCCCTACTTTTCTCTGCAGTATTCTAGAGAGAAAGCTCATATTACTAAGAATATGTAAGTACATCTTAGCTTGAACTTATTTGAAAAAATTGCAACTAGCAAGCTTGGGATATTTGTACAGGACTCAATGGGATTTGTTTTACTTCCGGAACACCTATAACTATAAAAGGTCACGGCATGCATGTCGATACCTATGGAGAAGTAGTCCATATCTTTGATTTGAACTACACCAAGGTCAATCACACGAGATAAACGTTTCTTACATGCATAATATTTAATGGAAACTAATCCGCCAAATAACGGCAAAATGGCACTACAAAACCGTTTATCAGAAATCTGTCCGGATGTTCATGTCATATAATAAAGTATATGTGCCGATTAAAAGTATAGGATTTTTTTACGGGTTCTTGAATACCCGTAAATGAATATGCGTAAAAGATTATGAGTTAATAACTATTAATTCAACGCACCAGTTTTGGGGTTTGGCCTAGCTGGTTAAAGTCATTTATATTGTGTCTATAGAGTTTGGATTCTCAAAATATGTAAGTTATATATATACTGATAAACATAAGTTTAGCAGGTAAATAACATAAATCCCGTTGACCAGATTCTAGGATATGTGTAGAAGCGGTCATGGGCAATATAATTTACATACTTATCAGCTATATAAAAGGAATAAGTCAATAGCAACATGTGGTAATCTACATGTTTTACAGAAATTATAATTTGGCTCTTATTTCATTGTAAAAGGAGGTAATATCACAAATGGTAAACTTTGGTTCCCTATATCGTTATAATGGCAAGGAAATTGTCGATTGTTTTAGAGGTTTTTACAACTTGAGGCCAATACTAGTTATTTTGTAATGTTTAATCTTGCTCTTTACCTTATTTGTATTTTTAAATGTGAAATGGTATATTTTAACTAAATGGGAGATAACTCTGATACTTACATTGAAATGCAAAAAGTAAGTGAAAAAGAAGATTAACCTAAGTTATGCCGATGCTTTACTTCAAAATACTTCACAATATAAAATAACATTACATTTATTTAAGCTAGATGTGCATAAGGGCTTGCTAAACTTTATTTTTTCCATTATATATACCTCGTCGTCAGTAGGTTAAATTTAGAACGATTTACATATGTTGTAAAATTCGGCTGTTGTTGGCGGGATAGCTACTTTAATTGAATTAATGTCTTTAACAGTAGGATGCATGCAGTAGAGGAGACCGGACATGACCTATATGTCGTTCAAAGTAGATCACAGCGATCCGAAATTTTGCAAATAATGTTTGATGCATATAAGTAACATGCTGGTGAAGGTTGGTGGAAATCCTGCAAGAAAAATGCAAGATAAGCATGTCTTTGCGTAGACAGGACGTGACCTATATTTCGTTCAAGGTAGGTCGCAGCGACCATACATTTAGCACACACGATGTTAGATGCATTTAAGGAAAACGCTGGCGGAGATTAGTGAATATCCTGCAAGAAAGGGAGCAAGATACGCATCTCGCAGCGGAGACTGGCCATGACCTATATTTCGTCGGAAAATAGGCCACAGCCACATGCCATTTTACACAGGAAAATAATGAAAAATATATAAACAAATGAAAGTCGGAGGCACTTACTGTTAACTTACTGACACATATGTGTGCCCGGACGACATTCGGCAACAAACATAAGAGCTTTGATTCTGACAGCTAATTTCTGCATAAATTACCTCAATCTCACCGTTAGCAGTCAAGAAAAAAGTGAGTTTACACGTGCTGATATAGTTGGTTCTATAGATTATATTGTGTTCATCTCCACAGAATATACTTGACTAATCGTATTTGACTGTTATTCCCGTATTCAAACTCATACGTGTATACACATATGTAAAAATAAATACTCCTCTCTCACCGCTCTAGTTCTCTGCATTTAGCAGATTTGTACCTTGATATTCAGGGAAACAGCATGTTAATTAATTGCGTCATATTGGTGAATTAAAGTACGCTCCCCACCCCCATAACCTCTCTCACCGAAAGTGGAGGAGAGTGCATCTTTACTATCCCGGCCTGGGTTTCTACATACACGATTCCCTTCAACTGTTGTACCATCTTAATTGTTCAAAACGTTCAATGGTGATTAGTGTTATCGGTCAAACTAACTTAAGTGGCCGCCGCAATCTGTATCAAGCGACCATACAACTCTTAATCTTTCATTACTAGTCTGTTTAATTAACCTGTATTGAGAAACCACACATCTTAAGACACCATTTATGATAGGTCCCTTGGGTGATCGCTGAATAGAGGTTATACAGATCTTGATGCGAAGCAAGTTTGATCTAAACACCTGATATACGACACTAACACTTATTTATGACAATTTGAGGACTGGTACACACAATGTTCTAGCTGATGGATTATGCTGGATACATATTTGGCTTCTTAAATACAGCTTGAAAATTGTTTTCTTCAAATACATATTAATGTGTTTTAAACCAATCTATTGACCAAAATGACAGATTCCCTTTAAAGTATTACTACTTTCAAAGAACGTTAACCGCTTTATCAAGCCGGATATTGATTCAAACTGGATTTGAATGTCGAACCCATGGACACTTTGCGAGAATGTCGAAGTTGCGACTTGTTCCCATGGCAATGTCAAACTCAGGCTGCCGAATTTTGTTGAATTATGGCCTACAATAACCGAATGCTGGACACCAGACTTCGAACTCCGATCTAACTTCTTACAACTTTTGTTTTTAAATTTAACAATCTACAGTCTGAAGCCTAACACAGTGACAAAATAATTATTAAACTTTTTGGGCAACTTCTCTTGTTTATTTGCAAAACATATATATACCGTGTACTTGTGTAATTTTATCGACAGTTTTAGTTTCAACTGTAAATTTATGGCCCCACAATAAAATTACACAACGACTGTTTGTCGGTCTTAAATCTAATCTAAAGCAACTTCAAATTTTTGTTTTGTAGAAATCAATGTCTTAAAGATTTATGACAGCTTAGGTATTGGCTGTAAGCATAGCTCTAATGGTTACATTATCTGTACCTACCAAGGCAGAACATATACTGAACAAAATAAGAAAAGTCCGCTGATGTTAATGCTGACTGTCTAGACAGCAAAACAGTAAACAAATAATGATGTTTTTAAGAATAATTAGATAGACCGCCAACAAAAGTCAAAACAAAGATGTTTTTGTAAAGTTCAGTCCACAAGTGAGTTAGCCCTCCTTTTCTTAAAACATGCATTTTGGCCACAAAAACAAATTAAATCTATGAAAATTACCGAATTTCCCGAGACAATGTTCTCTATATGTTCCTTACCAAAATAGTCACAAAACAAGAGGCCCAAGAGGGTCTGTGGACGCTCTACTTGCTAATATGGCTCTTATAACATCAATAAAGCGAGTGACTATCGTCTTAAAGAGGCAAAATATAGCATTTTTAACTAAATCAAGAGCCATAACTCCGCATTACTGGTCCGATCTGGCTGCCTTTCGAACTTGGCCAGTAGAGATAATAAAAATCAAAAACAAAAACAAAAAAGAAATAACAAAAAAAAAAAACAATCAAAAATAAAAGAAATTACAATTTTAAAAAATAAAGAAATATAAAAATAATGAAAGAAAAAAAAAGTAAAAAAAATCTGGTAAAGTTTGGTAAAGATCAGATGAAAAGTGAAGGCCCTATCGCCTTAACAAGGCAAACTATAGCATAATTAACGAAATCAAGGGCCATAACTCCGCTGTAACTGGTCAGAGTTGGCTGATTTTCGAACTTATCCGAGCTTTTATTAACATTAACAATCTGGTAAAATTTGGTAAAGTTCGGATGAAAAATGAAGGCCCTATCGTCTTAACGAGGCAAAATATAGCATTTTTAAGTAAATCAAGGGCCATAACTCAGTTGTTACTGGTCCGATCTAGCTGGTTTTCAAACTTGTCCGAGCTTTCATTGACATTAACAATCTGGTAAAGTTTTGTAAAGATCAGATGAAAAATGAAGGCCCTATCGTCTTAACGAGACGAAAGTTAACGACGGACGGACGGACGAACGGACGGACGACGGACAACTCGGCATTCCATAAGCTCTGCTAGCCTTCGGCCAGTAGAGCTAAAAACATAACACAGATTGTGTAGATGGCAGATTTTGATTATCAACAATCATCAAATTACCTCCCTTTAACATGTCCATATCATCAATTGGCAAATGTGAAACTGTTTAATGGGATATTTAGTACTCACTAAAGTGTGCTTACAAAAATCAAACATAGTTTTATTAAAACGCTGTTAAAACCTCAAAAACTGACCTATGGAAATACCAGCAAAAAAGTCGGACGTTTCTTTTTTTGTTCAGTATACAACCCATAGGAGCTGCGATTATTACAGATACAGGTGTCTGGAATATAATGTATGATTGAGTATTTTTGATTTTAAAACTGAATGAGTTTACGAGTATCTTTATCCCATTATCCTAAAAATCTGCCCCAGTCCCTAACCCCACCCCAACCACCATATACACCCTCTCGTCTTTTGCTACGGTAGCTTGTTGTTCAATATTGTATTTTTATATAAATGAACACATGTGTCGGTTATGGTGTGCGCGCGCGTGTGCGTGCGTGTGTGCGTACAGAGTGGACATTTAAATATATATATTTCTATATTCCGGTGTGGGGCTGGGTGGGAGTGGTGGGGGGAACAATTATACACAACATTTTCTAGAACATATATATACCGATAGGAAAAAATTACAAACTTAATAAAAAGCTGAGAAGTAGACAACAATGTTTTACTACGATGATTGTTATGGTGTCCCTAAACTTTGAAATGTTTAATTAAAAGTCTATATATCTATTTTATTGTCCTATTTTACCAATGTTTATTAGTATGCACAGTTTATCATTGTGTGTGCTAGCTTTTTCTGTCTGAAATCAACTTATTTGGGTAAGTATTGTCCGATGTGCTGCAGTTGGACTAAAACAGCTGCGGCCCGATAACAACACAAGTACGATGATATTGATATATTACGGTGTCCTGTTAGGTCCATGTTACCATTGCATCTTACCATCGACCATCGACACATCGACCTAGGTCGATGCTCGATGGTAAGATGTGATGGTCGATGGTAAGATGCATCCTTACCATAGACCATCGCATCTTATCATCGACCATCGCATCTTACCATCGCATCTTACCATCGACCATCGCATCTTACCATCGTCCATCGACCTAGGTCGATGCTCGATGGTAAGACTAGGTCGATGCTCGATGGTAAGATGCGATGGTAAGATGGCCCTAACAGGACACCGTAATATATCACTATCATCGTACTTGTGTTGTTATCGGGCCGCAGCTGTTTTGGTCCAACTGCAGCACATCGGACAATACTTACCCAAATAAGTTGATTTCAGACAGAAACAAGCTAGCACACGTAATATATAGGACATCCATGCCGTTAAGTGTACTTCCTGTGACTGCCTCTTATAGACTGATTTCCATATGGTGACACCGCACCTTTACTGTCAGCAAAACCACCACATTTGTACAATTTTAGCATTCGCATATTCGACTTATGCCATTATTTACTTTGACACTATTGGTATAGGAAGGATTTGTTTGGAGGAAGGTCAATGTACAGATTCCTGTATATCAAATACTATTTCAACACTTGAGAATTTCCCTTGACATGTTTGGAAGACTGTAGCTGTGAAAACGTTTGCCAGATCTACAAATGTGCTTGTCTACAAATGCGCTTGTTCCATTTGGTTAGCCAGTTCTCGTAACATGGGATTTTCCATTAATGACAGTGCATGTGGCCACTGTTGATTGCGGATATGCTTTTTTTCATGGATTTGTCCCAATACCAATGACTGAGTTGGTAAAACACTGACAGCTGTGTTGCCATTACAAACAGAACTTGCTATGTTTTCTTTGATATTGCGCCAAAGCCGAGAGTCCTTTTATTAACCTGTATTTATATCGCATTCCACAAAATATGCTTGGGAGTTCATTTTGGTACAAAGTTGTGTAGGAAATAAAAGAATAAAACAAACATTGGTTCTGTTGAACATATCCAACTCAAACCCAACGTGAAAATGGTCTAAACAATGAAAATTGAAAAACGTAATAATGCAAGTGTATGGAAAAAGGCGGGTGGTTTGGGAGGATAGGAAGATCAAAATAATTTCCGATTGGATTATAGGCGGCTGGCGAGGATAGGAGGCACGAATGGCCCAAACCTTGTCTGGGAGCATGTCGTTATCGTCTATCGATTATAAACGAATATCTTATGTACGTATATAACTTGCGATATATGGGTAAGTAGATTGTATGGTGAGATGTCAGAACGCATACAATATATATGTATTATCTGTAATAATTCTTTAATATTCCGGGTTAAATCTTTAAAAAGCGCATTCTAATGTCTTATGGAGCTCCTTGGTGTAAATTTACAAGTAAAATGATAGTAAAATGATACTAGTTTTGTAATATATTATTCACAAGTTTCAGATGAGGCAAGAAACACGATCATTAGACATCAGAATATATACAAGAGTTTTCCTTTGCCACCATTATCAATACGCATGTAGGGTGTTTTAAGTTAATTAGTCGACGATACATCTTTTTGAGCCCTCTTCTGACGACTCGTTTAATCTCCCCGTCAATTGGTGGAGCAAGGGTTGGGGAGGACCATTCCTTACCACACCTTACAATATATTTACATTTACATGCAATATTCATATCAATAATGAAATTAAAGTTAATACAGAAAATATACATTATGGCAGGAACATATGATTTCAGGAAGAAAAAAAAATGTGTCTAAGAAAAAAACCCACTCCTTTACCAAACAGTGGATTGCTGTCCAAAGGCCCATTTGCTTATAAAAATTGTTTATGTAAGTAAGTATTAACTATTCAATATTGATACAATTGGCTTACGGTTTTAGTGTTTTGGGTTTGCTCTAAAATTGTACCCGGAGGAGGCATGGATAGGAGTTATTAGAATACTGATTAATCTACAATGGTTTTTTACTTGCTCCATGAATTTTCAAATATTTCTAGTTGATTAAATCTAATTGCGATTTGTCTGTGTGTTTCATACAGATACCTTAGTCTGTAGATCATTGGGGTAAGGGAGAGCGGTGTTTTAGTCTTTTTGAGGTCAATATGTAGTATTTCATATCTAAAATAATTTGTAACTACAGTCGATTGTTCTTCACTTATGTTAAAAATAAATGCTTGTTTCCGACAGATTCAGATTTATGTTTTTTTTGTTAAAAAGAAAGAGTTTATATGTGTTAAACATTCTGAGATGGACAGGTCCAAAACATATGGACTATAGTCTCGTCTTGGTGGCAGAAGTGGCAAAAAGGGTTTTCAGCTTTTTTTTAATTTTATGTAGATAATGCTGTGTTGAAAGAAGCCCATGGTTAATTTTTGTTTGAAACCATTGTGCTTGAAGTAATTTTGAAAGGGGATGAATATATGTTGTTACATGTTACGGCTTTAATATCATAAATATGTTCCCATTTGATTTTTGATGTTGGACTTTCATTATTTCTGTTACAAATGGAATACATGTCAGTGCAACCTTTCTTGTTTTTGATGATTGCCTTAATATTCGCAGGTAAAATTGGGGTTTCTACCTTTGTTCATTGTTATTTAGTTTTGCAATTGTTTTCTAAATGTTTTAATGGCAGCTAATACTCCTTCGTAGATTAGAACATTTGTTTTAATGCCAGTTTTCTCTTCGAACTCAGTAAAATAATAAAATCCACCATTTTCATTGATTAAGTCATTTATAAAAATGATGCCTTTCCTATACCATACTTTGTTAAAAAAAAAGGCTTACCGCCGATCAAAATATTGTTATTATAGTGTAGTGGGTTTGACAAAAAGCTCTCAGGTGATTTAGCAAACTAAAATTAATAAGTTTAACTTATGAAATTAGCACATCTTTCCAGAAATTATTTTTCATATTTTTCATTAATGTTTCACAGTAATATTTGCCAAAATATGTAATTTTTTTAATGTCTATTATCTTTTCAACTAGTTCCTTTCAAGTGCCCTCATTAGTTATGAGTCGTCTTATCCAGGTAGTTTTTAGGCTGAATATAATGCTTTAAGATTAATCATACAGAGACCACCTTCATAATGTTGCTTAACTATTACTGATTTGTTTTTTTGCAGGGCCTTCCAATAAAAAGTCATAAAATATGTTATTATGTTTTGTTATTGTGTTTTAATTTGGATTTAGAAGAGATATAAATAAATGATTTAAAATTGGAAGAATAAATGTTTTAATAACTGTGATTTTACCAAATGGTGTTAAATATCTCCGCTTACATATCTTTACTATATTTTGGATTTTAATATCTTATCATTATAGTTTAATTCTATCATTTTACCTAAGTCGACATTGAAATGTATTCCTAGTAGCTTGATATTATCTTTTCCCCAGTTAAGTTTCCATTTTGTTTTGATTGTATCTGAACTGTATTTTTTCTTCCCTATCCATACAACTTGTGTTTTGTCAAAATTTGTATTTAAACCAGAATATTTAGAGTATTTTAATAGTTCTGAAAGTGTTTCATTCAGATATGTATCAGATCCATCCAAAATGACAGATGTATCTTCTGCATATTGCGAAATTTTAATTTCTACATTCTCTATAGTAATACCTTTAATCTTTTTATTATTTCTTATTCTAATCGCCGTCCCATGTGGTTCCGGAGGCCTCGTTTGGTTACGGGGCAAAGAACCAAACGGGGCACAAAATAGGGCCACTGCAGATCCCGTTGGAGGGGAAGGCAGAGGGGTAGAACCCCACCAAATTCATGTTCATTTTATCATTTTTTGTTCATGCTCATTAAAGGTCTTCATCATAACCCCAGCATTGTTTCAGGTGCCATCTCGCTCATTTCACTAGAGCAGTGGCAGAAAAACCATAACGTGGCTCTAAAGTAAATGGAGTGTCTACAATAGAATTTGCAGCAACTCTGCAGTTCAGGGTGAGAAGGTTCTAGGCCCGTTCTCCATATTTTATCTCGATGTACATGGAGGATGAGCCGGGCATGTTCAATTCAATTCAATTATTCTAATTGCCAATATTTCAGCACACAAAATAAAAATATAAGGTGACAAGGGGTCGCCCTGACGGCAGCCCCTTCCGATGTTGAAAAAAGATGACAGGTTTCCTCCTTGGTTAACAGCCAGTTTTGCACTTTTATATAAAATCTTTATCCATGATATAACATTTTCTTCAAATTAAAAAAATATTAGTACTTTAAATATAAAGGCCCATGATAGAGAATGAAAAACTTTTTCAAAATCAATCAAGAGAATTAAACCTGGCAGATTATTTTCTTCTGCGTAATGCATAACATCATATATAAATAAATCTAGTGTTTTCTCCTAAATATCTACCAAAGATAAAACCAGATTGATCTTTATTTATTAGCTTAATAAGTGTTGATTTAATTCTATTTGCAAAAGAGCCTGAGGCAATTTTATATGTACAATTTAGGAGGGAGATTGGTCTATAGTTTTTTTTATATGCAGTCTCGATTTATTTTCCTTTGGTATAACGGTTATTATTCCTTCTATTTGAGTTCGAGATAGTTAACCCTTACTGAAGCCATAGTTTAACTACAAAATGCCCTATTTGTTGCCAAAATACTTAAAAAAAACTGCACCAAATCCATCTGACCCTGGGCTACGGTTATTTTTAATTTTTCTAAATGTTCAGAGGCTTCTTCAAAGGATATACAGCCTTCAAGATTAATTGATTTACTGTATGTAAGTTTAGGTATCTGTAAGTTTTGGTATATCAACATTTTTCAAGTCATTTTCTAATTTAGTATTTTCTAGTTCATTGTCTTTGCTAGTCATGTAGTGGTTCATAGAATTTCATTGTCTCTCTTAAAATTTCATGTTGATCTGATATGATTTCTCCATTTTGTTTTTCTATTTTAGGCATTATCTTTGAAGAGTAATTATGGCATTCTAATTGCAAACAAATGAGGTTGGTTTTTCATCATTCTCAATTATATTTGCTCTTGATCTAATTAGGTAGCCGTTCATTTTCTGTTTTCCTAATATTCTTAATTCATTTTTGTATGTTTCCAAGGTTTCTAAGTTATTTAAAGACAAGTTATTTTCTAAAGTTTCAGCAATCAATTCATTTTCTCTTTTATCTGTAATTTTCTTCTTATAAATAGAATAAGATATAAATTTACCGTGTAATTCCATGAGTAGTGTTTCGAGAAACAGTTGGTCATTTATTGAAAATTGTATTTCATTACCGTGGGTAATACTTATGTTCTCTATATTGTAAACTGGAACAGCATACTGCGTTTTAATGTCTTTAATTTTTATGATTATTGTGTTTAAATATTCAATATCACCAAGAAGAGAGTTGTTATGTTTCCAAAGGGGTTTGTTTACCATGTATAAATTGATTAACATTCAATTTTAGAACTATCATTGAATGATCAGAGTGGAAACTGGGTTCAATGGTACAATTTTCTATTGAAGAAAACATATTTTCAGATACAAGGAAGAAGTCAAGTCTAGCTTGTTTTAAAGGAGTTCTTCGTATCCAAATCTATCGTTTTAAATAGGGATGTAATTCTCTAAAAAGATCAATTATATTATAATAACATTTAATGTCTTAAACTCATTCTTATTGTTATTTATGCTTTTGTAATTAAAGTGATCAATGATTGGATCTTGAACAATATTAAAATGTCCACACATTATTAGAGTGCTGTTTTTAAATTGTTCTTATTTTAATAAAATACTGTCGTAAAAATTGGGAGTTGTTTGAGCCATATAAAGTAATGAGTGTGGATCTGTTATTGTCAACTGTTAAGTCAGCTATAAGAAAGTTACCTTCGTTATCTGATATGTGAGAATGTACTTTATAATCTAAGTGTTTGTTGATAAGTATTGCAACACCTCTTGCATTTGAGGTTCCTGAGCTAAAAAAGACAATCATTTCCCCACTGTGTGCGAATAAAGTTTTTATTTGCTGTAGTAGAGTGGATGTCATAAAGGCAATAAATGTGACAATGTTTACATTTAGGTAGTTAAATACATCGACACGTTTTTCTGCTGCACCAAGACCCTGACAATTAACAGACAATATGATTATACTAGTCATAAGCGTTGATTAACAAAGATGGGGACCATAGTGAGACAGCAATCAGCAGTTGTAAAAAAGGAAAATGTAGAATTAACAAAACATTCTGCATTTTGCGGAAAATTTACCTTAAAAATCAACTTCTGACATAAACCTAAATATGTGTTGTCATGGTATTTTTGGTAATGATGGTAATAGTAAACTAATAATATATATTAAGTAAGTAACTCTGAAGCATGTCATGCCAGATAGTATATCTCAAGAAGCCACACATATAAGTATAATTTTCTAAATATTATTGCATTTAAGTATCACCATAAGCCAGTAGATACAATTATATTACCTTAGAAAGTAGCACTATCCTGTAACGTGTATACCATCTCAGACCATAATACTCAGTATATAAGTAGAGTTTATATCAAAGAAGCCTCAAGTAATAATTACATTATAAAGGGTCACCCTAAAGTAAGTATATCCTAGGCAGTAACCCATATGAAGCAAGAATATAACAGGCCTCAACAATTTTAAGGTATAACACAATCAACATAACTAAAATACCCCTATGGAAAAAACAAAACATAATAGAAAGATCAAGGCCTATTCATGGTAGAGTTATCGTACAAAATAAATAGATGCAATGCAAACAATACATACATCTTAAAAGGAACTCCAACTAAAAAAAGTGTATTTCAGAAAATAAGGCATATTATTGGTATAATTCAGGCATCAAAGTATTTAAGCAGGATTATCACAGGCATCCAAGCATATAAAGCATATATATATTAGACAGCTATAAAGTTGATATATCTTAACAGCAACACATTTAAAATAAGATTATCTTAGGAAGGAAAAAATAAAACTATTCAATAAGTATATCTAAACAAGAGGACCAAGAGGGCCTGTGGACGCTCTACTGGCTAAAACGGCACTTATATCAAGGGTTGTCGACAAAAAATTCCCATCAGTATTTCTTTTAAAAGATTGCAAAAACAACAGGGCTAGGCTGGTCCTAGATCGCTCTCCTTGTAATCATGGGCAATAAGTCTGCTGTGTCTAGTCTGGCATGGGTATTTTTTAATTGTCCGACTTTCTTCTATGAATGAAATTTCATAAAAATGGATGTGGGGTTTATATTAACATTCTAAACAAATATGATAAAGATCAAAAAAAAATTAAGTAACTACAGATTTAACAAAGAAAAATACAATATAGCATTTTTCACAACAAATCAAGGGCCATAACTCTGTCATAACTAACTAAGATCTAGCTGGTTTTCGAACTTGTCCAAGATTGCATTGATGTATCGTGATTTGCACAACTTGACATCATACTAAGGCTTACTGCCAAATTTTGTAGAAATCCAACAAGCCGTTTAGAAGGAGTAGCGCCGACAAGAAATTTAAAGTAAAAATGTCAAATGGCCATAACTCCGTCATAAATAAGCGAACTGGAACAAAAGCGCGATATGCAAAACTAGACATCTTAACAAAGCTTCCTGGCAAGTTTCGTTGAAATCCAACAAGGCGTTTAGGAGGAGTACCGCCGATCTAGCTGGTGTTCGAACTTGTCCGAGCTTTCATTGGCATTAACAATCTGATAAAGATCGGATGAAAAATGAATGCCCTATCGTCTTAACGAGGCACAATATAGCATTTTTAACTAAATCAAGGGCCATAATTCCGCTGTTACTTGTCCGATCTAGATGGTTTTCAAATTTTCTGAGCTTTCATTGATATTAACAATCTCATAAAGTTTGTTAAAGATCGGATTTAAAATGAAGGTTCTTTCGTCTTAACGAGGCAAAATATAGGATTTTAAACTAATTCAAGGGCCATTTCTCCGCTGTTACTAGTCCGATCTAGCTGGTTTTCAAACTCGTCCGAGCTTTCATATTAACAATCTCATAAAGTTTGGTAAAAATAGGATGAACAAGAGGCCCAAGAGGCCTGTGGACGCTCTACTGGCTAAAGATAAAGTTTATGCACAAGGGGCCATAACTCTTTCAAATATCGTTCAACCAAAACATGGTGATGATATAGGCAACTAACCTTGGTACTGATTGTCCCTGACAAGTTTCGTTGAAATCCAGCCAAAGGTTCAGGAGAAATAGTCTGTACAAAGTTAGTGTATTAAAACTTTTAAGGGGCCATAACTCTGCCAAAATTCATTCAACCAGAACACGGCAATGAAAGGTGCAACTAGGCTTGGTACTGATCATCCCCATCAAGATTCATTGAAATCCAGCAAGGAGTTTAGAACAGACTAATCTGGACGTTTCTCTATTAAAACCTTTAAAGGGCCATAACTCTGACAAAAATCATTCAACCCGAATATGGCGATAATATGCACAACTAGGCTTGATACTGATCATCCTTGTCAAGTTTCGTAAAAATCCAGCCAGGGGTTCAGGAAAACTAGCCCGGAAAATGTTTGTGTATCAAAAACCTTTAAAGGGCCATAACTCCACCAAAAATCTGTTAATCGGAATGCGACGATGATATGCACAACTAAGCTTGTTGCTGATCATCCCTGTAAAGTTTCGTTGAAATGTGGGGAGACGTTCAGGAGAATAGTCCAGGCAAAGTTTGTGTATTAAAACCTTTAAAGGGTCATAACTCTGCCAAAAATCATTCAACCGGAACAAAAGATTTGCACAACTAGACCTGGAACTGATCATCCCTAAAAAGTTTTGTTTAAATCCGGCCATGGGTTCAGGAAAACTAGTCAGGACAAAGTTTGTGTATTAAAACCTTTAAAGGGACATAACTCCGCCAAAATCATTCAACTGGAACACAGTGATGATATGTACAACTAGGCTTGGTACTGATCATCCCTGAAAGATTTCAATGAAATATGGCCAAATGAAGGCCCTTTCTTCTTAATGAGGCCAAAATATAGCATATTTCAGAAAATAAAATCAAGGGCGATAACTCCGGTGTAAATGGTCCAATCTGGCTGGTTTTCGTACTTGTCTGAGCTTTCATTTATATTAACAATCTGGTAAAGTTTGGTAAAGATCTGACAAAAAATGAAGACCCTATCGTATTAATGAGGCAAAATATAGCATTTTTAACTAAATCAAGGGCCACAACTTCGCTGTTGCTGTCCGATCTGGCTGGTTTTCGAACTTGTCCAAGCTTTCATTGATATTAACAATCTGGTAATTTTTGGTAAATATCGGATGAAAAATGAAGACCCTGTCTTCTTAACGAGGCAACATATAGCCTTTTTTAACTAAATCAAGGGCCATAACTCCACTGTTACTAGTCCGATCTGACTGGTTTTCGAACTTATCCGAGCGTTCACTAATATTAACAAGATGATACAGTTTGGTAAAGATCGGATGAACAATGAAGCCCCTATCGTCTTAACGAGGCAAAATATAGCATTTTGAACTAAATCAAGGGCCATAACTCCGATGTTACTAGTCCAATATGAATGGTTTCAAATTTGTCCGAGCTTTCATTGATATTAACAATCTGATAAAATTTGGTAAAGATCAGCTGAACAATGAAGCCCCTATCGTCTTAACGAGGCAAACTATAGCATTTTTAATTAAATCAAGGGCCATAACTCCGCTGTTACTGATCCGATATGGCTGGTTTTCAAACATTTTCGAGCTTTCAACGACATTAACAATGTGGTAAAGTTTGGTAAAGATAGGATGAAAAATGAAGGCCCTATTGTCTTAACGAGGCAAGATATAGCATTTTGAACTAAATCAAGGGCCATAACTCCGCCGATACTGGTCCGATGTGGCTGGTTTTTGAACTTGTCCTAGTTTTTATTGATATTAACAATCTGATAAAGTTTGGTAAAGATCGGATGAACAATGAAGCCCCTATCGTCTTAACGAGGCAAAATATAGCATTTTGAACTAAATCAAGGGCAATAACTCCGCTGTTAATAGTCCAATCTAGCTGGTTTTCAAACTTGTCCAAGCTTTCATTGATATCAACAATCTGTGCAAGTTTGGTAAAGATCAAATAATAAATGAAGGTGCTAGAGTGTTCACAAGGCTTAATATGGCATTTTTCAGCAAAACAAGGGCCATAACTCCATTGAAATTATTTTGATCTTGCCGGTTTTCGAACTTGTTTGAGCTTTCATTGATATAAAGACACTGGCAAAGTTAAGTAAAGTTCCGATTAATATTGAAGTCCCTAGAGTGTTCACAAGGCAGAAAATAGCATTTTTCAGAAAAAACAAGGGCCATAACTCCCGTGTTACTGATCCGATTTAGCTGGTTTTCGAACTAGTTTGAGCTTTCATTAATATTAACAATCTGTGCAAGTTTGGTAAGGATCAAATAATAAATGAAAGTGTTAGAGTGTTCACAAGGCAGAAAATGGCATTTTTCAGAAAAAAACAAGGGCCATAACTCTAGTGTTACTGACCCAATCCAGCTGATTTTCAAACTTGTCCAAGCTATAATTAGTATTAACAATCTATGCAAGTTTGGTAACGATCAAATAATAAATGAAGGTGCTAGAGCGTTCACAAGGCAGAACATAGCAATTTTCAGAAAAAACAAGGGCCATAACTCCGGTGTGACTAATCCGATTTGGCTGGTTTTCGAACTTGTCCGAGCTTTCATTAATATTAACAATCTGTGCAAGTTTGGTAAAGATCAAATAATAAATGAATGTGCTAGAGTGTTCAAAAGGCTTAATATGGCATTTTTCAGCAAAACAAGGGCCATAACTCCGGTGAAATTATTCCGATCTGGCTGGTTTTCGAACTTGTCCGAGCTTTCATTGATATTAACAAGCTGTTAACGTTTGGTAAAGATCGGATGAGAAATGAAGCCCCTGAGTTGTCACAAGACAAAAGTTAACAACGGACGGACGACGGACGACGGACGACGGACGGACGGCGGACAACTCGCCATCCCATAAGCTCTGCTGGCCTTCGGCCAGTAGAGCTAAAAATGAAGGCCCTATCGACTTGAGGCAAAATATAGCATTTTTCAATAATTCAAGGGTACATAACGAACTCTGGTCTTCCTGGTCCGATCTAGCTCGTTTTTGAACTTGTCCGAGCTTTCATTGATATTAACAATCTCATAAGGTTTGGTAAAGACCGCATATAAAATGAAGGCCCTATCGTCTTAACGAGGCAAAATATAGCATTTTTAACTAAATCAAGGGCCATAACTCTGCTGTTACTTGTCCGATCTGGCTGGTTTTCGAACTTGTCCGAGCTTTCATTGACATTAACAATCTGTTAAAATGAAGGACCTATCGTCTTAACGAGGTAAAAGTTCATGGACGGACGGACGACAGACAACGGACGACGGACAACTCGCCATCCCATAAGCTCTGCTTGCCCTTGGCCAGTAGCGCTAAAAAAGGAAAAGAAGGAGTAGTGATGTGCATATACATATAAGTATGGATTTCAGAGAGCAACCGTAAATATTCTAAGCATGATATGCAGTTATGATTTAACGCATATATGATGCAATATCCCAGAAAGTAGACGAGTCAAAATGGAACATTTTTATCCGAGATTAAAATAGGAAGTAATAATTATTCGTAGAACAATTCTCAAAAATTATGTTGTTGTTTGGAGATACTGGACTTGGCACATTTAATCACTACCTGTATATATTAATAGTGTTGGTAACTGTACTGTGGTCAGTGACCCATATATTATGTTTCAGTCGGTTTTTAATATTGACCAGACTTCTACCACATAACTTCTAATTAATGTACACATGTCCGTTGGAGAAGAGCGTTCAAACACACATAACGCAACGGCAGAAACACGAGGTCATCAGTCTTAGTCTGGGCATGTTGTTTACATATTGAAAAAAAACACGCACATCCCGTCCGTTTACTGCTTCAACAGGCTTCCAATATCATCGTATCGCTCGAACGTGTGACGATTACTTGTCTTTGACTTTCCGTATACCGACCCGCTGTAGTACCAAGCGTTGTCAATGTCGCCATGGGATAAGAGGCTAGAAATAAGCTCAGCGTTTACCTTGGTAACATCATTTACAAGCCTGTTTTCCGAGGCTTTGAAGCTTCTCTCAGTCTCATCATTTTAGTCTTCTCGTTGTTGTTTTGCAATTTAACAAAAACTGGTTTTGGGTAGCCTGGTTTATCCCGGGATCCGATGAATGGCAATGATCTTCGATGGGGTGATGGTTGCTCCCTTTTTCGCAATTATGGAACATGTTTTGGTTTTTAGAGTTTCTTCTGTCTCAGGTGTCACTTAGGGATGTTCATAAATTTAATATTATTTTCCCGCGAATATTGTTCGTTATAATTTGCTCTTTCTTCCGCATGTTTCGATCTGCTTTCACTAATTCCACTATTTTTCTTAATTTCATTGACTAATTGTTTTTGTAAAAAAGGAGGTCTCATTTGTTCTTTTTCCTTGCTTAATTAGTCCATTTGTTTCTGAGAGGACCTTTGTCTTGGCATCTACCTTCGTTGTGATGGTAAACTCCATATTTTTATTGAAATCTTTCAATATGTCCTTCACCGCATGTTTAACAAATGCCTCTATGTCTTCTTTTTTCATTAAGGTATCTAATGTTTCCCTTATCCCTTTCATCTCCTCAGAAATATCATCCAGCGTATGATTGATAAATGACCTCTCCTCTGCACTTGTGTTAATTGGTGAAACATCTGTGTGGAGAATCTTCTCTTTTGGTGGCTTACCTAAAGTTTTTACACTGCCTACGGCAATTTTCCCTTGACCACCCATTGTCTGCTCTCCTGGTATGCTCATTGTTGAGCACAGATTAAAATTATCACTATGTTTTTCCAAAAAAGAACAGTTATATTGTGTAAAATACCTCTTCAGATTTCACCCAGTATTGGAAAATAATCCTTTGTCTATTTTCAAAACGTCAAAATATCCAAATATCTCCTTCAATATTTCTGTTTTTAAAAAAATCACAGATTATAGTCCTTCATGTAACCAATACATTCCTGTAAGTTTCATTTAGAAAAAAATCGAAATCAATGAATCAGCCAGTCATCACTTCGCAATACGATTAGGACACCAGATACATTTTGTTACTGGCGTTTAACATGTCAACACTGACAAGATACTTCGTTTTCAAACTAAACAATCCAAGAAGCATACCTGACATAGATCAATGTCAAAATAAATGTCTTCCAAATATTTTTTTTTTAAGATACTAGCTAAAATGTTGTTTTCGGGATGGCTCAAATGTATTTATTATCGACATTTTAAATATTGAGTTCTGCTCTACCCGGGGCTAGAGGGCGTAAACGGTAGCAAGCACCTTTCACTACCGTTCATGAACAGTCTCAATCAAACCGAGAATGCAATAGTTTTTGTATTTATTTTGTTCGGCGATTTCCAAATTTCTCCTTTCATACTTTTTTCTTAGAACTCTTCAGAGTAATGCTGTCTCCTACACATGGAAAACGAAACTGCTTTTTTTTTATTCTAAACAGTTTGTTTATGTCTTTCAACTTTGCAGTTGCAGAAACAGGACTTTCGATTCTTACGTAATTCTGTGTATCTCATCCTTTATGTATATATATCCGTGTCTATACACGGGGATGTATTCAAACAAACGACAATTTCGAGGATACCAACGTGAGTATGCTAAGTCTGCTATCGTCATGGTACTTCTGATGGCATCATCAAACACATTTTGACCAATTACATTTAATCTCAGTACGCGTTTACACATGATCAGCACGGGCTGGTGTGGTACGCAAAAGGTGGACGTATACAACTGTATCATTAAAACAGGGTTTGGTAATTTTACAGTTATCGCTGAACTTTTGTTACGGGTAATTTGAAATCGGATATTCAGTAACACAGCAGTAGATATGGTATCCCATGTAGACGAGTATTTCATATTATTACCTTTGCTTTTAATTTTGATATCGTCTAACGCACTTGCTGTGGACTCATCTTTCACCGTATCAACATGTTGGATACAGTCTATCCCACTAACTGTGGAATCAACCATCGCCACGTCACGGTCAACATTTTGAATACCGTCTAACGCACTAACTGTGGAATCAACCATCACCGACATAGGGTCAACATTTTCACTATCATCTAAAGCGCCAACTGTGGTCTCAGCTGCTACCGGGTCAACCGTTTGGACACTGTTTAACCCACTATCTGCAGAATCAGCGATCACCAGATTTACGTGATGGACACGGTCTAACGCATTAACTGCGGTATCAGTCATTCCCTGGCCAACATTTTGGATACAGTCTAACGGCTTAGCTGTTGAATCAGCTATCACAGGGCTTATCTTTTGGATACCGTCTAATGCAATATCTATCGCTGTCGAGTTTTTTTTTCTGTTCTCCATAGTTTGACTATTTTGTAACACTGCTGCCTTGGAAATCATTTTCTCACTTGTACTATGTTGTAACTCGGTATCTGTGGAAACAAAATTCTGGATGCGTTGTGGATCATTAATTAAAATTGGTATGCCTTGTATTTTATAGCTTTTCGAAGGCATTTCTGAATAGCACGGACTGGATATAAATTTTTTTTCCCTCATTAAAAGTATAAACAACTGCCTTGTTTCTTTAGTGTCAAATTGCGAGACAATCCATTTTGGTAGTTTTCTAGTTTCTATGGATTTCTTCAGCAACTCCATGCGCGCAGTTGTCTGCATCTTGCTACGTTCATCTCTCTGGTTGTAAGTACAGTTCCTTTGACTTCCTAATTCGTCTCCCAACACACTTAAAACTTTTGGAAACTCAATAGCACCTGGTGTGGGGATATAGTTTGAAAAAAATGGTTCAATCCAGTATAAGAACAGATGGCTGAACTCTATATTGCATAAATACGAGTACGAGTTTGCATTCTTTAAACAATATGTCAATGTTTCAAATATATTTATGCTGGACGTATCTATCAGATTGCAATATGAATATATTGTTCCATCATTCAAACTCAAGCTTCGTTCGTTTCTATCATCTCCTTGTAAAGAACATTGATATTTCAGGTCTTTAGGTTTACACACACTTTTTCTGCCATCTACTTCGTTGCTAGTAACGTCTCTCTTTAAATCTACATCACGATGCAAACCATTTTCGGGGATATCTTTTGTATGCTCTGTGCTGGGTAAACACGGGTTTAAACTTATTTGTGTATGTGCTTTAGATGCAGATTTGCTATTATACCTTGATCTATTCGATTTGGTGAACCCAGTTTGTCTCGTGTGTTTATTTGTTTTCTTATTCGCTCTACTGATGCTAATATTTAGTTGCATTGTATGCGTGTGGGTATGACTGTGTTTATGGATATGACTATGCGTATGGTTATGTGTATGCATGTGTTCGTGGCTTGAAACGATTGGATCATAGGTTCTGTCTACGATGGGTTCATCCATTCTGTTTACGACTGGATCATCTGTTCTGTTTACGATTGGATCATCCGTTCTGTTTACGATTGGATCATCCGTTCTGTTTACGACTGGATCATCTGTTGTGTTTGCAATTGGATCATATGTTCTGTTTACTTTACTGTGTACGATTGGATATGCTCCTTTAACAACTGGATCATCACCTTTTGTAACGACTGAATATAGATTGTTTACGATTGGATCATCTGTCATGGCTAAATCATATATAATGTCGTCACTTCGCTGTGCCGCTCCTATGTTATTTTCCTTTCCCATGATTTCGGAGTTTCTCTAGAAAAGATAAAAAAGTGAGACTGCAAAAGTCATGAAAAGAAACACAAACTGCATTAATATTCTAAAAAAGAGAAAAAGTGTCCTATACAAACCACGACATCAAAACGAAATGGCACCGTATGTCGGTACTTTACCAAATGTAAATCAAAAGCGCAAATTAAATTTTCAATGACAAGGATAATACACAACACAAATAGAGGTGAAGACAGGGTTATCGACTTGGTAAGTTATACGGCCTCCCGGTTGGCTTAAATCGGTTTATGTGTAAACAACCTCAATAGTATCCTTTCTTCAGCGCCCAAATTGCGAACATAGTGCAAATAAAAGTGCACCCCATTAAAAGGAAATATCTAACAATAAAGCCAACATCCAGAGAAATTAGCAAAGTTAACGATGAACCGAAATGTTGTAGTAATATTCATATATGAATAACTAATTAGCAAAACCCAGAATTGCAATGAACAACTACAGCAGTAGTACCGAGTTGTTTAACTTTCAAATGGTCACCTAATTGCATGTTTATAAATTTCCTCGTGCAAACAATCATTAAAACAAGTTTGAAACACACATTATTGTTTAAATCATTCCAAATAATATCTCTTCTAAATAATTACTATAATATTAATCAAATTAACGTTTATTATGAATAACTGCCATTTACAAAGTTATAAACACGTTATGGTCAAAACGTTATGAAAACGACAGATTATTCTGACAGGAAACTCGTCATGGCCCTTTTATTTCCGAAGTTTATATATCACATTTCTATCAATTAAAGACTGTGATATTCCAAGTAGCAGAAATGATTTTAGGTTGGTGATGTACTTCTCCAGTAGGTTTTCGTTGGGGGATATAACTTTGAATACATCCTGAGATGTTTATTATTTTGTATGTGTTTCTTTAGTTACTTTCTCTGGATGTAGACTTTATTGTTAGAGAATTCCTTTTGATGGGATGTAGTTTTGTTTACACTGTCTTGTCTATTTGGGCGCTGAAGACAGGATAATAGCGAGATTGTGCGCATATAAAATCGATTCAAGCTAACCAGTTGGCCTTATTGCCTACTGACCGTTCCAAGTCGGTAACCCTGTCTTCACCACCCTTTCTGTTTTTTTTGTCTCTTTCATTGTATTATGGTATTATGTAGTTTTGTTTACACTGTCTTGTCTATTTGGGCACTGACGACAGGATAATAGCGAGGATTGTGATAGCGAAAACCTTGCTGAAGAAGTTTACTTGTAATAACTCGATCATTGAAACATTAACATCGTTACAAGCTCTAGCAAATGAATGAGCTAGGAAATATAAAATCTGTATGATGCAGCACGAGGTTCGTCCCCATCTAAATGTGCGTAGCTAACGATGTCAAGGTTAAACTCATCTCTCTTACATATTTAAGTATGTAATTAATCATGTGAAATCGAGAGATAACGGTCGAGGAATATTGGCTTTATTTAACGTGAGCTCTTGTGGATAAATATGAGCAAAGATAATCTTGACAGCTGGATGTATTATTTAACGCATGAGTAATGTCTCCTTGACTAATAGAAGAAAAAAATGAGTTCCTGCTCTAGCAAATGTCTTCTGTATATTAACATGAATACATTTCTCTTTGGTCAGGTTATGTAGTAGAGCCGGTGTCACGTGGTAATCACGCACCCTCTTAAAGGTCCACGCATGATATACATAACTGAAACCTTAATTCTTGGTGAATAATGCATACATCTTTATCCTGTTTGTGTTAAAATGTGTATAAAGATCAATATTTTGACATGAAGTATAACTGATGTAAAGTAACATCATTTTATCGGATTAAAAACTGTTCTAAGAAAGCCTTTCTTCGCAAAAAGAGCGCCTTTTCGGCGTTTTGGTGCTATTATACATCCTTATTTATCGCTCATTTAGTCTAAAATGTAATATTTATGTTCATATTTGTTTACTTTGACGTTAATGTTGTCGATGTCAATTGAAAATGGTTAATTTGTTTATTTCCTGTTTATAAAAACGGAATCGTTTTTACTAGCATTGCCAGTCGGCGCCATTTTTGGAGCGATGTGTTTCGGAGCATCAGTTTAAACCTTATTTTTCGGTAGTTCGGAGGAAAATTTTAAATTCAGAATATCTTAAATTTGCAAAAAGTATGCAAAAATGAGATATAGGGTCCTGTAGAATCCACAGCGTCCGAACGCCATGGCATCGTAGTTCCGCACTGTACTGCAAACAAGGACTTGAAAATACAATGAAAGAGACAAAAAACAACTGAAAGGGTGGTGAAGACAGGTTTTTCCGACTTGGAACGGTCAATAGGCAGTAAGGCCTACTGGTTAGCTTGAATCGATTTTATATGCGCACAATCCTCGCTATTATCCTGTCTTCAGCGCCCTAATAGACGAGACAGTGTAAACAAAACTACATAATACAATGAAAGAGACAAAAAACAACAGAAAGGGTGGTGAAGACAGGTTTACCGACTTGGAACGGCCAATAGGCAATAAGGCCTACTGGTTAGCTTGAATCGATTTTATATGCGCACAATCCTCGCTATTATTCTGTCTTCAGAGCCCAAATAGACAAGACAGTGTAAATAAAACTACATCCCATCAAAATGAATTCTCTAAAAATAAAGTCCACATCCAGAGAAACTAACTAAAGAAACACATACAATTTTTTTTTAATAAACATCTCAGGATGTATCCAGATTTTTTTCTGACGAACTTCCTGATTAAATTTGTAAAGCGGTCAGGAAACCCGTCAGACCCCTTTAACTTTCGAAGTTTATAGACCACATTTCCATATAATGAGGGTTGTGATATGCATAGTCGCAGAAGTGTTTTAAGGTTGGTGTTGTACTTTTCCAGCAGGCCCTCGTTGCGGCGGTAGAATTTATTCTCCTTTTCAATACTTTGCATTTGAAACACAGATATACTTTTTGGATTTCATTTAAATTTTAATTCACCTACTTTTCGCAACAATGATGATTTTGCACGAAACGTAACAAACAAACGGTGTGTAGGTTCATGTAAATGCTTATTTTTTGGTAAATATATGGTTTATCATATTAGTATTTATTCAAGAATATTTGTGAACGATAGTCTTTGCCCCTGGGTAAAGTCTATGTATATTTAATAGTTAGGATAGATAGTTGTAAATGATACCAACAATATGTTTCACTGCGGCGCCATTTTCTAAGCCAACAACTTAAACAAACAGTAAGATAGATTACATTGTGCATTTATTTAAATTTAACTCATGGACACCATCTCAGGTAAATTATTTTGTAAAACTGGTTTGCAAAAGTCTAGACGGTATTTTACTACACAAAATGTATTCTAGTAGTCAATTATAATGTTCACATATCACCTTTCACATGACGTTGCAGTGACGTTTCAGAAAGGATCAGACCGTCTGATGGCAGGAAACTTATGTTCCAATAGTGTGTTTACAGTAGCGTTTTCATAATATAATTCAAGTACAGAATACGTTTGGATATATTATTCTGTAAGTACCTGTTGTTCTTACCCATAATTGTATGAAGGAGATGAAGAATGAGCGTGGTGCTGTACATTTATATATTATTTGTCATTCTCCACGCAGAGTTATCGTTCCTTGCACTCACATATATATCAAATGACTCTGGGTAGAGATTGATAATTTGTTTCTTGAAGATATCAGGTGGTGCCCTTTTGTCCATTCGACCCTGAAATTGATATACTAGCCTACTAGGCCCTATATATGTATATGTATGTGATATGTATGTAGTGTAGTTAAGGACTCACTCTGATGGTTTGGTGTATATGTAAATAGATACGTTTAGATCTATATGCCATTCCAACTGTCACTCAACAGAGCTATAGCTTTTTTGGAGTTTTGGAGACATCAATCTGTGGTGATATTGGCTACCAAGCTCAGTTGTTAGAGCACGGGCTGTGTAAGCGAGGGGTCCCGGTTAGAGTCCAGAACTGGCCGCACTCTGCCCTCTTGGTATACTTCATAAGTCGGTGAATGCGGCATTGTGGCACAGGGGATCTGGAAAGACCGGAAGAGCTACCATAGCTCTCTAAGGTTAAAAGGGGAGGAAAGTGGTGGCTCAGTTGGTAGAGCACTTGCTCTGTAAGCGAGGGATCCCGGGTTCGAGTCACGTATCGGCCCCATTTTCGCCCGCTTCCGATTATTACCCCCAATCCCATCCCACCCTACTCACACCGGAAAACCGATTTATTTTTCCATATGTCTGTATTGTTGTGCTTTATCAATTATACACCTATGGCTATGTTGCGACCCCCGCCCCATCCATCCCCAACCACCCCCTACCACATCATCACCGCCACCTGAATGTTTTTTGTTTTTGTTTTACATATCTCTATGTAGTTTTGTTTTACAAATTCATCAATGAGTTTCCGCCCCACATCCCCACCCCCAATCGTACCACCATCCGATTTGTTTTACGTATATCTGTGTTGGTTTCTTTTATCAAATCTACACCTATATCAATGATGCGCCCCGACCTGCCCCCAACGCCCATTGGTTTATGGGCTCCCCTCACATGGAGGACAGGGGCAGGGGAATTGTTTTCATTTGATATTTTATTATTTGGATATCATAATTTCAATTTGAACACAATCATTTACATATAAAACAATTTAGATTAAATTCAGATACACAGATGAAATATCAATAAAAAACACAACTGAAATGAGGCCACAATAAAAGTTGCTAGATTCTCATCCCATCCATCTCTAAGTTGCCTTTCGACCACAAATTTCTTTAAAATGACAGCAATTTTGGATTAAAACTGATAAAAATAAAAAATAAAATTTCACACCATGCCCTAAATTTTACTATAATGAGATTCAAACAATAATTTTATATCAGCCCGAGTTTCTATACCCGCCCCCCCCCACCCCCCCCCCCACCCCAACCCCAGTGTGGAAATAGAGTAAAGCATGCCCATTCGAACCTTTTTCGGAGATTTTTTTCGATTAAAACAGACTGAATCCCGAATTATTAAAAATCTCTCTGTTTTACGTTTTTAGCTCTACTGGCCTTATGGGATGGCGAGTTGTCCGTCGTCCGTCCGTCCGTCGTCCGTCTGTTAACTTTTGCCTTGTGAACACTCTAGGGCCTTCATTATTAGTCAAATCTTTACGAAACTTTGCCAGTGTCTTCATATCAATAAGAGCTCGGAAAAGTTCGAAAATCAGCCGGATCAGATAAATTTCACCGGAGTTATGGCCCTTGTTTTGCTGAAAAATGCCATATTAAGCCTTGTGAACATTCTAGCACCTTCATTTATTATTTGATCTTTACCAAACTTGCAAAGATTGTTAAAATCAATGAAAGCTCGGACAAGTTTGAAAACCAGCCAAATCAGACCAGTAACAGCGGAGTTATGGCCCTTGATTTAGTTAAAAATGCTATATTTTGCCTCGTAAAGAAAGGCATTCATCTTTCATCCAATCTTAACCAAACTTTACCAGATTGTTTATATCAATAAAAGCTCGGAGAAGTTTGAAAACCAGCTAGATCAAACTATTAACAGCGGAGTTATGGCCCTTGATTTAGTTAAAAATGCTATAATTTGACTCGTTAAGACAATAGGGGCTTTATCTTTCATTTGATCTTTACCAAACTTTAACAGATTGTTTATATAAATAAAAGCTCGGACAAGTTCAAAGACCAGTCAGATCGGACTAGTAACAACGGAGTTATGGCCCTTGATTTAGTTAAAAATGCTATATTTTGCGTCGTTAATATGACAGGGCCTTTATTTTTCATGCGATCTTTACGAAACTTTACCTGATTGTTTATATTAATGACAGCTCAAATAATTTCGAAAACCAGCCATATCGGACCAGTAACAGATGAGTTATGGCCCTTGATT
Organism: Cyrtodaria siliqua; assembly: GCA_037043455.1. Classification (NCBI taxonomy): domain Eukaryota; kingdom Metazoa; phylum Mollusca; class Bivalvia; order Adapedonta; family Hiatellidae; genus Cyrtodaria; species Cyrtodaria siliqua. Next base: position 62,307 of record JAWPHD010004380.1, read on the forward strand.
TAGTTAAAAATGCTATATTTTACCTCGTTAAGATGATAGGGCCTTCACTTTATGAAACTTTACTAGATTGTTAATATCAATGACAGTTTGCTCAAGTTCGAAAACCAGCCATATCGGGCCAGTAACAATGTAGTTATGGCCCTTGATTTAGTTAAAAATCCCATATTTTGCCTCGTTAAAACAATAGGGCCTTCATCTTTCATTCGATTTTTAAGAAACTTTACCAGATTGTTAATATCAATGAAAGCTTGGACAAGTTCGAAAACCATCGAGATCGGACCATTTACATCGGAGTCATGGCCCTTGATTTTCTGAAATATGCTATATCTTGGCCTCATTAAGACGAAAGGCCTTCATTTGGCCGGATTTTATTGAAACTTTGCAGGGATGATCAGTACCAAGCCTAGTTGTACGTAGTCAACGTGTTCCAGTTGAATGATTTTGTCGGAGTTATTGCCCTTTAAAGGTTTTAATACACAAACTTTGTTCTGACTAGTTCTCCTGAACCCCTGGCCGGATTAAACGAAACTTTTTAGGGATGATCTATTCTATGTCTAGTTGTGCAAATCATCGCCGTGTTCCGGTTGAATGTTTTTTGTCGGAGTTATGGCCCTATAAAGGTTTTTAATACACAAACTTTGTTCTGACTAGTTCTCCTGAACCCCTGGCCGGATTTAAACGAAGCATTTTAGGGATGATCAATTCCATGTCTAGTTGTACAAATCATTGCCGGTTGAATGATTTTTTGGCAGAATTATGGCCCTTTAAAGGTTTTAATACACAAACTGTGTCTGATCTACTTCTCCTGAACCCCTCGCCAGATTTCAATGAAACTTTGCAGGGATGATCAGCACCAAGCCTAGTTGTGCATGTCATAGTCGCGTTCCGGTTTACAGATATTTGGCAGGGTTATGGCACTTTAAAGGATTTTGACACAACATTTTTTTCCGGGCTAGTTATCCTGAACCCCTGGCTGGATATAGACGAAACTTGACAAGGATGATCAGTATCAAGCCTAGTCGTGCATATCATCATCATATTTCGGTTGAATGATTTTTGGCAGATTGGTGACCCTTTAAATGTTTTAATACACAAACTTTGTCCAGATTAGTCTCTTCTGAACTCTTTGCCAGATTTTAACGAATCTTGGCGACGATGATCAGTACTAAGCCTAGTTGCACCTGTCATTGCCATGTTCTGCTTGAATGAATTTTGGCAGAGTTATGAGCCCTTACAGGTTTTAATAGATAACTTTGTCTAGACTAGTTCTCCTGAACCTCTGGCTGGATTTCAAAGAAACTTTGCAGGGATGATCAGTACCAAGCCTAGTTGCATATGTCATCACCATGTTCCGGTTGAATGATTTTTGAAAGACTTATGACCCCTTATACATAAACTTTATCTTGAGCCAGGAAAATGTCCACAGGCCCTCTCGCGCCTCTAGTTTAATAGAAGAATGCCAGAAAGTTAACCATTGTGATAAGTTATTAGTGGTACATAAACTTGAATTTTGTGAAGTTTTAGAATCTAGTACATACACAACGTCCTTCTCCAGCAATGGTGTGGTTAGATAGGCAGATGTGATTGCTATTCCTAGTTCTGGAGTCTAAGTATTGATATAATGCAATCGTCAGACAACAATGATATTATTGGAGGCGCTGTATGGAGGAAATAATTAGTACGAAGATTCTGGATTACCTTCTTAAGATATCATGCATTGTAAAATGTCGGCCGTGAAAGCAAGGAAAACATTTAACTCGTAAAATTTTAATACTATACGAAATCGATAATTTCAGAAATTGTTTTCATCCAAGCAGAAAGTGCATTTTATCAGTGCTTTCGCGATTACACAACTTAATACAGAAATCTACTAATAAATGGAAGGTGATTTTTTTATCACCGTTGACAATTAAAGTTAACTGTCTGGTCCTCATATCTCGCTGTAACTTGTTAAGACTCTGCACAATTAGTAAAATCATTACACTGATCATTGATATAATGCAAAACCCAAATAAAATGGGTTTTATATTGGTCTAACATATGGTATACGACGCATATGACTACGTAGCTATCACGCCAATCTACCATATCACCAGTTCGTATTATTTTGTCATGCTATATAGTTATTATTTGGTCTTACACATTATCGTAATGCAATTGTGCAATTTGATGTAGTATGACAGTTTCCATTTACACTGTTGAAGTTTAATTTGCCCATGAATTCTTAAATGTTGAATGTGCTATTTAAATTCGATATTTTGATAATTCAACCATGCCATTATTTCGCCTCTATTGTTACGTTTTACTGATCAACTAGATACTCGTATATTCATATTTAAATCAGTAATTAACAATATAATTAGTTTATTATTCTTTCTGACTCTAGAATTGGATAATTGGACCTCAGCATTAACCATTAACTGACATACATTTTGCGCTTGACCTTTCAATCATGCTGCACCATGTTTTGCAGTTTAACAATGATAATTGTACATCGTTTCAAAATAATGTAACCATCCAGAACCGTTCATATAAATACACCTATGCATTTAATATGTTGAATGAAATAACATGTACTTGAAGGTGACTTTTATAGAACTATATAATATGCTACGCAAAATCCCGGCAATTGTTGGGATTCCACATAATCTATATATATATTTATATAAAACCTGTATAATTGGCAGGTGTACCGCCATGAAACAGGTTATGGTGAATACTCTATATTGATTGCAAAATATACCATAATGCATCTAAAAAGATCTGTATACCAGTATTGAAAACCAATCTATATCGTTTCAAAAATTATATTGTATATATGCATATCATATATCGTTGATAGATCGTATAGGCAGTCGATTATCACTAGTTACTTATTATGTACTTGGTTACTCAATATTATTCCTTTGATACTGACCTAATAATTTTATTAATGGTTTGTTTTGCAAATGGAAAAACTAAATGCTGCATGTATATTTGTATCGTAAAAAGTTTATCTTATCTGTTAAAATCTAGGACATATGTAGTTAGATAAATAGCCGTCCTCGAGCTTAACGTCCTCTTAAACAAGACACATATAATCGAATCGATATTACTCCACGAACCTTGTTTTTCTACAATCGATATGTGTGTATGCGTGTATACGTGTGTGTGTATACATGTGTGAGTGTGTGTGTGTGTGCGCATGTGTTTGTGTTAGCGTGTGCGCGTGCGTGGGTGCGTACGTGGATGGATGCATGTATGGCTGCTTGTATGGTTGGTTGCATAGTTTAATTCCGAATGCATGGTTGAATGTACGGCTGGATTTGGCTGTGGATTAAACCTAACTTTTAACAATCATTCAGCTATATCCCTACGGTTTGTACTTAAAGCAGTGATATAGTACTGTCACACTTGAATACTACTACATAGACATTACATGATACCCAAACCCAGTCACATTATTATACTGACACCGGACTGACCAGCCCTATCATTACACTCTCTATATACAAATCACTTACACATATGTGCAATACTTTTCTTACAAATATAATTCCACGACAAAAAATAACAAAAAAATCAGCCTTGTTCTCAAAGTTTTCTTTCTCATGTCCGCCTTATGTCACCTGTGTCCCCGATTGTTCATTTAGCGTCCCAGTCGTCTGTCTGTGGGGATATTTGATGTGTTTTTATTAAGACGGAAACATATTACATAATCGTACTAGTATACTGCCCAGGCAAATACATCACTGAATGCTCTAGTCTGTTTTTTATTTTTCTATCTATTTTTTTTGTATAAATGTATGGATCTATAATTATTAATTGTAACACAAACTATCATCGAATCCATTAATACAGTTGTTATTAAAATAGTATTTATTGTCATCGAATGATAGCCATCAAGGACACAGTAAGGATATGATTTCCTTCCGTGACATTTTCCTGAATTATGGATTATACGTTAGGTGGTTACCCGATATAGAGTGTTAATGCGAATAAACACATCATAATATACTTCAAAGTACATGTCTGACTTTACTTCCTTGTCATAAAATCCTGGAGTTGACTGTGTTCTGACAAATTTCCTGTTCAATTTCCATGCCTACACTAAAAAGTTGAACAGGAAATATAGCATTCAAGGACCGCAGTCAACCACAAAAACGCACAGAAACAAACAATAACTTCAACGATGAATAAAAGGCGTGATATAACATCCCAAACATCAAAGGTTGACAACTGGACTACCTTCTTGGACACGTTTCCATTCATGATCACATGTACTATGTATTTGTAAATAATGCTGCTACGGCCAGAAATAAGCCTTCTATCGTTCTAATGAAACTGGGCTGAATCGTTTTTAATATATTTATTACAGGCAAACCAACGGGTTAAACAGTATATATGACCAGTAATTGTGTTGACAAACATATTCCTCATACACGTTATCCAATTATGAGATATTTTTTCCTATTCGAAATACCAACCGGATCGCTTCGGTGGAGAAGTTAATTTTTTATTTAACTTTGAAAGTCGCCATTTTTATTCTTGACAAGGCTACTGTCTACCAGCTGTATTTACTTTATCCCCTGTTACTTTCTAACTTGTTAATTTTATGTATTTTCGTAATACTTTATTCTAACACATACGCATGAGTGGCAATCATTGATGCATAACACGCCATAATGAGTCATGTTTAACTAATTCTGATAAACGATGTAGCTCATACTAGTATGGTATTGCTACCATACTAGTGTCGAATTTGAATAAAATCAAGATATAAAAGTCGATAATTCTCAAAACGCAGTCAACCATAGTAGATACAAATTCGAAAGATAAATGTAGCAATCACATAATGCAGTGAACCACAGTAGATAAAACAGTCGCAGATGATCTAGACTACGTATTCATTTTGCATGTTTAAAAATTCGAGTGAACAATTGGAAGGTTGTGTGTGCATAAACATTCCCTGACGTTTCTAGTCGTCGTTTGCATATTTGGTAATCTGTAGTATCTAAACTAAAAGAAGAACAAAATACCTAGACGGAGACGTGAGAATCATGGCTGTTGTGATAGTCAGTGTCATTCAGACCCTGTGTATACCGAATGTGTCTAGGATATTTGTGTATGACTCATGTTTCAGGAGACTTCCAGACATATTTTTCTTGAATGTTTATCTTTCGAAACATCTTGTGCTCTTTTGTTTCCATATAATTTTGGAAACTTAACCCTGCGGTCGCCAAGTGTTAAGCATACTTGACTCGAGTCCAAGAAATCACGTGTATGATTCCAATGGGGTCACATCCCGGATTTTTCAAACAAACTCCCGCAGTATCTTACTTGGGCATGGTACTGTGAATATAGGTCATCCTTCGGAGGAATGTAAAGTAGTTTGTCCAGTGTACAGGGAGAACTATACCCTGTGCAATATCTCTCTGAATTTCTGTGTTAAGCAGTGATACAAAACCAGGGCCCTATATGAATTATATAGAGATTATTTAACTGCTGGGATCGATTATAGGGAAATCCTTCACAAGAGGTAGGCGTGTAGTTTTTTTCACGAACGAGCGCATGCGAGTGAGTAAAAAAAGCAAAGCACGTCTACCATCAAGTAAATCATTACCCATAGTCGATCCCAGCAGTTAAATAATCTATTTATTACATTTTAAATTACGTTATCGGCGGATGATGTTGACGTCAGCAACACTTTATTGACGTCACGACTCAACGTCGCAACGTTAGTTATTATTGTGTTCTGAGTTAGTTATTAATATTTAGCGATAATGATTATTCTTGCACTGAGTTCAAACACCTGCGCCTCTTTTAGCCATGTTGACGTAAAGAGAAAGTTGAAGTCTTCGGTGATGCCGAATAATTAAAAATAGACTGAATACAACATTTTTGTTCCTGAAGGATTTACTTTCCAGTGAAAAAAATAAACTTGATAACCAGTCACATTAAGCCAATCTCAATTGCTCGCTTATTTGAGAATTGACTGGAAACGGCGATGCATTCCGTTTGATATTGGCCGTCTTTACGGTAATGGATAAAATATGATATGCTGACAAAAACGGTTATTTTGCGTAATTAATTTGTTAAACATTTTACGCACCAATAGGGTAATTTAATTGTGTATTTAGCCTAATTTAGGGAGTTTTAACTGGGAATTTACGCAAATACGTTGCTTATCTGTAGCTCTGTTCTGTGACGTTTCATGTCATAGAACTATACCAAGCCTAGTTGCACTGTCATTGTTGTGTACTGGTTAATGATATTGAGTTCTTTAAAGTTTTAATACACAAACTTTGTCACAATTCTGTTCTCTTGATACAATGGCAGGGATGATTAGTGCCATGTGTAGTTGTGCGCATGTCATTGTTGTGTTCCAGTTGAATGACTTTTGGCGGTGTTATGCCCCATTAAAGGACATAATATCATGCTTCCCATACCGGGAAAAAGTTCAGAACTTTTTAAAAATTGTATTTAATTTAATGTAATTTTAATTTTTAAAAATTGTAAAGACTGACATTTAAAAAAGGACAGAATGATTATGAATGCATGCATTTATAATAAGAAAATACCAAAATGCAGACTCTTGTCACCATTTAGTATTTTCATTAAATGCATTTCAATATGCTAACATGCAGAGAAATAAAATAAATAGCAATATATTTAAAAAATGTAAGGCTAAACTGAGGCATATACAAGTTCAACTAACACAAGTTCCAAAGAATCTAGAAAGATCGCTCTGCAAATTCAGAAATACTAAATACACCAATATTTTGAGTAATCACACCTTTTGTATTGTTTCATGTTGATTGAACAATCAACCATAAAATGAACCCAATTCAGAAACAGCCGATTAAACACCGGTTCACACTTGCCATTGTTCCAGTTTACGCTACCGTGTGTACAACTAATTAGTAGGCACTTAAAGGGACACATGGCAATCTTGCAGTATTTGAAATGGGTGTCACAATTTATATATCCAGTATCATTTTTACTTTTACCCTGGTTACATTTAAATAAATCAAATTTTAAGTATTCACTATTTCGTCTTATTATACTATAAGTTTTAATATATTACTGGTGCAATAATATAAAAGAAAATAATAATATGCAAAAACAAATGGCTTAATAGAATTCTTATAATTAACATTAATGATTGAACAAATGCAATTTATGTAGAAAAACTAACGGGACGCTGCTAGATTTTGAAAACTCAAGATTGCCATGTGTTCCTTTAACACTTATCAGTGATCGTAAAGTTCAAAAACACAGACGGGCTGAGTATCTCTGGCTAATTCGTAAGCAAACATTTTCAAATTTTCTGTTTTGATCAGCCATTTTGGCCGCTAGAGGGCGCCACATTATTTGATGTTTTACCCGGCTCGATCACGCAGTTAAATCTGTGAATAATGTCACAACTTTATATGACAGATAATATTGAGCGCGGGGACACAAACCAGTTGATTGACAGCAAGAGGCGTAACAGTGGGCGGAGTCTTATCGCACCGACAATTTGACAGTGGTTTTCAATACACGCTGACATAATTAGTTTATCGATCTAAATTGATTGTCACTAATTAGCTAAAACACTCAGCGGGATAGTGGCTTATAAACAGTGAAAGACTTTGTGAATTAGAATTCGGGATTTTCCGAGATCTTTTAGACAAAATCGGTCGGAAATTTGGATTCGCCAGACCGCCGATGTCTGGCGAATTTGGTGTGTATTTCTTACGGTTTTCATTCGCCAGTTCAGGTTATTTTTCACATATGGCGATTTGGGGAATGGCCTAGTAAGCCCATACAAATTAACCATTGGTATTCGTGAACAATCGTAAAGATGTGTTAATGCTCTGATCAATGAAATGTGAACCCCAAATTGTTCTTTTGTTTTCGATCGCTGTCGTACAAATTCGTTACCTCACCGGTTGACTCATAAAATATGTTGACGATTTTAGTCGAGTATTTTCTAATAAAACTCGCAATGTTCCGTCGTATATGCAAGCGTCTAATCATTTAAATCGATAAAGCATGTCGTCTGAGAACAAGTTAAATGTCAACACTAAATTTCCTTCATAGGAGGGAGAACGGCCTAAAAAACAGCGGGTTAAAGTCAATACTTGTCAAAAACAATAAACTAACATCTTGTGTGGTGTCACATATTAGTACTGCGAACAATTTAACGTTTTTGCAACAACGGTGTCGGACAAACACTGGTATAAATTGTCCTTGAAAACAGTGGGAAAACCTGGAAAAGACCTTGAGTTTTGTTCTCAAAAAACTGTGGGAACCCTGTCATACATTAACTTTGTACAGACTAGTTCTCCTGCTACCCTGGCTGGCATTCAACAACTAGTGACCTATATCATTGCCATGTGCCGGTTGAATGAATGTTGAAAATGTGTTACGGTCCCCTGCACATTTAGCCAGTAGAGCATCCACAGACTCTTTCACCTCTTGTCTTCACCGTATTTTCAATATTATAACAGAGATACCAAACTTGGTATGTGGATACATCTTGGGATAGCTGTGTGTCGCATACCAAAATAAGGCCACTGTGACTTTGACCTTGACCTGTGACCTCTGTCATAGAAAATGCTTGTCCAGGCCGTATTTTCAATACTATAACACTAAGTCTTAGAGATAGCAAACTTTGTATTTAGATACATCTTGGGATAGCGATGTGTCGCGTACCAGAATAAGGTAATTGTGACCTTGACCTGTGACCTCTGTCATAGAAAATGCTTGTCCGGAACATATTTTCAATACAATAACACTTAGAAATACCAAACTTGGTATGTTAATACATCTTGGGATAGCGGTGTGTCGCATACCAAAATAAGGTCACCGTGACCTCTGTCATACCGCAAACATTGTGAGAAGCATCAGTATGAAGTGGAAATGCGCATATACATGAAGTCATGGGGTATGCGTTTGCAAGGGTATTAATAACCTTCTGTGATAGTTATGGTTCCCCCACACAAAGTGTGTAGGGGAGCCTTATTGATTTTGTGCTGTCCGTCTGTCTGTGTCACAAACGATGTCCGATCAATAACTAGAGAATGGTTGGACCTAGGGTCCTCAAACTTAGAAGGATGGTTGATCATGACCATTAGATGACCCTATTGATTTTGGGGTCACTAGGTCAAAGGTCAAGGTCGCGGTGACATTGACTATCAAAACGATTCCGATCAATAACTACAGAATGGTTAGACCTAGGGTCTTCAAACTTGGAAGGATGGTTGGTCATGACCAGTAGATGACCCCTATTGATTTTGGGGTCACTAGGTCAAAGGTCAAGGTCGCGGTGACATTGACTATCAAAACGATATCCGATCAATAACTACACAATGGTTGGACCTAGGGTCCTCAAATTTGGAAGGATGGTTGGTCATGACCAGTAGATGACCCTATTGATTTTGGGGTCACTAGATCAAAGGTCAAGGTCGCGGTGACATTGACTATCAAAACGATATCCGATCAATAACTACACAATGGTTAGACATAGGGTCCTCAAACTTGGAAGGATGGTTTGTCATGACCAGTAGATGACCCCTATTGATTTTGGGGTCACTAGGTAAAGGTCAATATCGTGATGACATTGACTATCAAATCGATGTTCACTAGGTCAAAGGTCAAGGTCGCGGTGACATTGACTATCAAACGATGTCTGATCAATAACTAGAGAATGGTTGGACCTAGGGTTCTCAAAATTGTAAGGATGGTTGGTCATGACCAGCAGATGACTCCTATTGATTTTGGGGTCACTAGGTCAAAGGTCAAGGTCGCGGCGACATTGACTATCAAAACGATGTCCAATCAATAACTAGAGAATGGTTGGACCTAGGGTCCTCAAACTTGGAAGGATGGTTGGTCATGAACAGAACATGACCCCTATTGATATTAAAACGATCCCCAATCAATAATAAAACAATGTCCAATCAATAACTAGAGAATGGTTGGACCTAGTATCCTCAAACTTGGAAGGATGGTTGACCAGTAAATATTACTGATACAGATAGTAAATACAGTCACAGGGATATTGAATATCAAAACGATCTCAGATCAATGAGAACGGTTGGACCTAGAGTCGTCATTTATGTCTGTTCGGGCGAGTGGGGGAGCCATACGTTTTTGGACAATAACAATTTCTAGTTTTAGTTTGACATTCTTTTGATCTACATCTTTATTAATTTCGCTTAGTTTTGTACACTCTTTTTGTGATGTCTGGGCGATCTCTGTAGTGTAAGGAAACACGCTTGTCTTTCCAGAAAAGAGATTCAAGTTCAAGTCTTGGCAGGGACCTGACACACTGAGTTGTACATACAATTATTTTTTTCCACATCAGTAATGTTGTTTTTGTACAGCATGAACTTAAAAATATGTACATTGGATAGTCATTCATCATATTATTACCGTATGTAAATTGTAATTATTCATACATATTCAGAGTGTGTTTTTATATAATTGTGCTTTAAAAATATTATTTATAGTCAAAAGAATACATATAGCCGGAATACATATTTATAGCCTAAATCACCTATAGCGAATTGTCGGTTTTAACGAAGGTCCTTTTTGTCCAGCTCCTCCAGTCTTTGCTTAATATAAAAATAGCGAATATAGCACTTTCTTGGTTATAGCAAAGCACTTAAATTGGACATTTAGTTTCAAATAAAAAACTTTCTATCTTTATTTTGCTTTTCCATTTTGTTTCCTGCCATTGCTACACCAAATAGAACTCGCTATTAATTTTACACAAACAAACCACACATGATGCTCTTATTCCAATGCAATGAATTAAAACAAATATATTCTACAATTTTCATTCTTATTGCCGCTCGTCGTCATAGTATATATTGTATACTATGACTTTTCTTGTTAACACTAAATAGGCATTTGTCCATAACAAGCGTGCACACACAAACTCATCAAGCGCTAAATAACAAGTCGAGATATGGTTGTTTGTGGTGAAGTATTAGTTTCATATTGATAACATACAGTAGGCCGATTACACCAGGCAATGTTAATTTACACGTGCAACAAGATGGACTACATATTTATTGATATTTGACTTGCGTTCAAATATGTTAAGTTATTTTGCCTCATAATAAATGGTAGTTAGTATACTATTTTCTCAAGTGGCGTTATAGTTCAGTTGAAAAAGCACCAGACTTGAACTCAGAAGTTCGTGTGTTCGAACCCCGGAAGAGGCTATGTTTTTGTTTTCCTGTAAAAATTACTGTTACCTGTGTATAGGTACGATGTGCACTGGTCGATGTATATACAGAAAATGATTTCCTGCGCTATATTTACTCGCTTAAATACCCGATTTCGACATGAGCTGGTGAACATGAAGTTACAAATAAAGACACGCCTACAAAGAAGAAATCGATTGATATAGAGACTCTGTAGCTTTAATGACATTAAACTGTGTACACTGATACTAAAACGTAATCGATATTTAAACTATAGATTTGGAATCCAAGTTGTTCTAAATTTAGTAACGATATAATGTTGATATGGCATATAAATGGTCGAGTTTGGAACAATTACAAAGTATAGTTATTTTTAAAAGTTTTGGCAAAACAGATTGGCAAGGTTCCATCTAGAAACTATATAAGTTGAAGAATGGGCTTCACGGGGGTTAACTGGATTCAGCTTACCTCAGGTTTAGCAAAAATTGAACAGATATCATGTCATGAAATTCATGCAATTCTATTTTATAATAATGATACGGCGATACTTAAAACTTTTACAGATTTTATAAACAAATATCTTAATAAAAGAAAAGATGAAATGAATTTGTCTATTGATAATATGTGTTGAATTATGTTTTCTGCTTTGTTGTTGTTGTTGTTTTTCTTCTTTATGAAATAGCTAATACCGCTTAGGGGGCGTGAGAAGTGTTGCTTCTTTCATTACTTCTCATGAACAGACTCAATAAAACCGAGTCTGCTGCTTTATTCTCTGAATTGTGTTTGATCACCTTTATCAGTATTTATTAACATGCACACTAGCGTTCGTTTAGTGCAGTGTGGCGGCTGTAAAAAGTCTCCCCGTGCTACGAATCAGTAGTGTTATTTTTTACTGGTCCTTTGGGACCAACGAGCCCAATATAGGTGGATTTAAAGTAGAATACCGCTTAGGGGGCGTGAGAAGTGTTGCTTCTTTCATTACTTCTCATGAACAGACTCAATAAAACCGAGTCTGCTGCTTTATTCTCTGAATTGTGTTTGTTGCTCTCAAAGGATCACCTTTATCAGTATTTATTAACATGCACACTAGCGTTCGTTTAGTGCAGTGTGGCGGCTGTAAAAAGTCTCCCCTGGCTACGAATCAGTAGTGTTATGTTTTACTGGTCCTTTGGGACCAACGAGCCCAATATAGGTGGCTTTAAAGTAGAATACCGCTTAGGGGGCGTGAGAAGTGTTGCTTCTTTCATTACTTCTCATGAACAGACTCAATAAAACCGAGTCTGCTGCTTTATTCTCTGAATTGTGTTTGTTGCTCTCAAAGGATCACCTTTATCAGTATTTATTAACATGCACACTAGCGTTCGTTTAGTGCAGTGTGGCGGCTGTAAAAAGTCTCCCCGTGCTACGAATCAGTAGTGTTATTTTTTACTGGTCCTTTGGGACCAACGAGCCCAATATAGGTGGCTTTAAAGTAGAATACCGCTTAGGGGGCGTGAGAAGTGTTGCTTCTTTCATTACTTCTCATGAACAGACTCAATAAAATCGAGTCTGCTGCTTTATTCTCTGAATTGTGTTTGTTGCTCTCAAAGGATCACCTTTATCAGTATTTATTGACATGCACACTAGCGTTCGTTTAGTGCAGTGTGGCGGCTGTAAAAAGTATCCCCGTGCTACGAATCAGTAGTGTTATTTTTTACTGGTCCTTTGGGACCAACGAGCCCAATATAGGTGGCTTTAAAGTAGTATACCGCTTAGGGGGCGTGAGAAGTGTTGCTTCTTTCATTACTTCTCATGAACAGACTCAATAAAACCGAGTCTGCTGCTTTATTCTCTGAATTGTGTTTGTTGCTCTCAAAGGATCACCTTTATCAGTATTTATTAACATGCACACTAGCGTTCGTTTAGTGCAGTGTGGCGGCTGTAAAAAGTCTCCCCGTGCTACGAATCAGTAGTGTTATTTTTTACTGGTCCTTTGAGACCAACGAGCCCAATATAGGTGGCTTTAAAGTAGAATACCGCTTAGGGGGCGTGAGAAGTGTTGCTTCTTTCATTACTTCTCATGAACAGACTCAATAAAATCGAGTCTGCTGCTTTATTCTCTGAATTGTGTTTGTTGCTCTCAAAGGATCACCTTTATCAGTATTTATTGACATGCACACTAGCGTTCGTTTAGTGCAGTGTGGCGGCTGTAAAAAGTATCCCCGTGCTACGAATCAGTAGTGTTATTTTTTACTGGTCCTTTGGGACCAACGAGCCCAATATAGGTGGCTTTAAAGTAGAATACCGCTTAGGGGGCGTGAGAAGTGTTGCTTCTTTCATTACTTCTCATGAACAGACTCAATAAAACCGAGTCTGCTGCTTTATTCTCTGAATTGTGTTTGTTGCTCTCAAAGGATCACCTTTATCAGTATTTATTAACATGCACACTAGCGTTCGTTTAGTGCAGTGTGGCGGCTGTAAAAAGTCTCCCCGTGCTACGAATCAGTAGTGTTATTTTTTACTGGTCCTTTGGGACCAACGAGCCCAATATAGGTGGCTTTAAAGTAGAATACCGCTTAGGGGGCGTGAGAAGTGTTGCTTCTTTCATTACTTCTCATGAACAGACTCAATAAAATCGAGTCTGCTGCTTTATTCTCTGAATTGTGTTTGTTGCTCTCAAAGGATCACCTTTATCAGTATTTATTGACATGCACACTAGCGTTCGTTTAGTGCAGTGTGGCGGCTGTAAAAAGTATCCCCGTGCTACGAATCAGTAGTGTTATTTTTTACTGGTCCTTTGGGACCAACGAGCCCAATATAGGTGGCTTTAAAGTAGTATACCGCTTAGGGGGCGTGAGAAGTGTTGCTTCTTTCATTACTTCTCATGAACAGACTCAATAAAACCGAGTCTGCTGCTTTATTCTCTGAATTGTGTTTGTTGCTCTCAAAGGATCACACCTTTATCAGTATTTATTAACATGCACACTAGCGTTCGTTTAGTGCAGTGTGGCGGCTGTAAAAAGTCTCCCCGTGCTGCGAATCAGTAGTGTTATTTTTTACTGGTCCTTTGGGACCAACGAGCCCAATATAGGTGGCTTTAAAGTAGAATACCGCTTAGGGGGCGTGAGAAGTGTTGCTTCTTTCATTACTTCTCATGAACAGACTCAATAAAACCGAGTCTGCTGCTTTATTCTCTGAATTGTGTTTGTTGCTCTCAAAGGATCACCTTTATCAGTATTTATTAACATGCACACTAGCGTTCGTTTAGTGCAGTGTGGCGGCTGTAAAAAGTCTCCCCGTGCTACGAATCAGTAGTGTTATTTTTTACTGGTCCTTTGGGACCAACGAGCCCAATATAGGTGGCTTTAAAGTAGTATACCGCTTAGGGGGCGTGAGAAGTGTTGCTTCTTTCATTACTTCTCATGAACAGACTCAATAAAACCGAGTCTGCTGCTTTATTCTCTGAATAGTGTTTGTTGCTCTCAAAGGATCACACCTTTATCAGTATTTATTAACATGCACACTAGCGTTCGTTTAGTGCAGTGTGGCGGCTGTAAAAAGTCTCCCCGTGATGCGAATCAGTAGTGTTATTTTTTACTGGTCCTTTGGGACCAACGAGCCCAATATAGGTGGCTTTAAATTAGAATACCGCTTAGGGGGCGTGAGATGTGTTGCTTCTTTCATTACTTCTCATGAACAGACTCAATAAAACCGAGTCTGCTGCTTTATTCTCTGAATTGTGTTTGTTGCTCTCAAAGGATCACCTTTACCAGTATTTATTAACATGCACACTAGCGTTCGTTTAGTGCAGTGTGGCGGCTGTAAAAAGTCTCCCCGTGCTACGAATCAGTAGTGTTATTTTTTACTGGTCCTTTGGGACCAACGAGCCCAATATAGGTGGCTTTAAAGTAGAATACCGCTTAGGGGGCGTGAGAAGTGTTGCTTTTTTCATTACTTCTCATGAACAGACTCAATAAAACCGAGTCTGCTGCTTTATTCTCTGAATTGTGTTTGTTGCTCTCAAAGGATCACCTTTATCAGTATTTATTAACATGCACACTAGCGTTCGTTTAGTGCAGTGTGGCGGCTGTAAAAAGTCTCCCCGTGCTACGAATCAGTAGTGTTATTTTTTACTGGTCCTTTGGGACCAACGAGCCCAATATAGGTGGCTTTAAAGTAGAATACCGCTTAGGGGGCATGAGAAGTGTTGCTTCTTTCATTACTTCTCATGAACAGACTCAATAAAACCGAGTCTGCTGCTTTATTCTCTGAATTGTGTTTGTTGCTCTCAAAGGATCACCTTTATCAGTATTTATTAACATGCACACTAGCGTTCGTTTAGTGCAGTGTGGCGGCTGTAAAAAGTCTCCCCGTGCTACGAATCAGTAGTGTTATTTTTTACTGGTCCTTTGGGACCAACGAGCCCAATATAGGTGGCTTTAAATTAGAATACCGCTTAGGGGGCGTGAGATGTGTTGCTTCTTTCATTACTTCTCATGAACAGACTCAATAAAACCGAGTCTGCTGCTTTATTCTCTGAATTGTGTTTGTTGCTCTCAAAGGATCACCTTTACCAGTATTTATTAACATGCACACTAGCGTTCGTTTAGTGCAGTGTGGCGGCTGTAAAAAGTCTCCCCGTGCTACGAATCAGTAGTGTTATTTTTTACTGGTCCTTTGGGACCTACGAGCCCAATATAGGTGGCTTTAAAGTAGAATACCGCTTAGGGGGCGTGAGAAGTGTTGCTTCTTTCATTACTTCTCATGAACAGACTCAATAAAACCGAGTCTGCTGCTTTATTCTCTGAATTGTGTTTGTTGCTCTCAAAGGATCACCTTTATCAGTATTTATTAACATGCACACTAGCGTTCGTTTGGTGCAGTGTGGCGGCTGTAAAAAGTCTCCCCGTGCTACGAATCAGTAGTGTTATTTTTTACTGGTCCTTTGGGACCAACGAGCCCAATATAGGTGGCTTTAAAGTAGAATACTGCTTAGGGAGCGTGAGAAGTGTTGCTTCTTTCATTACTTCTCATGAACAGACTCAATAAAACCGAGTCTGCTGCTTTATTCTCTGAATTGTGTTTGTTGCTCTCAAAGGATCACCTTTATCAGTATTTATTAACATGCACACTAGCGTTCGTTTAGTGCAGTGTGGCGGCTGTAAAAAGTCTCCCCGTGCTACGAATCAGTAGTGTTATTTTTTACTGGTCCTTTGGGACCAACGAGCCCAATATAGGTGGCTTTAAAGTAGAATACCGCTTAGGGGGCGTGAGAAGTGTTGCTTCTTTCATTACTTCTCATGAACAGACTCAATAAAACCGAGTCTGCTGCTTTATTCTCTGAATTGTGTTTGTTGCTCTCAAAGGATCACCTTATTTGTATTTATTGTATGATAGACTAGTAATGTTCGTATGTGTGAATTAAAATAATAAAGAATTTGAATTTGAATTCGAATTTGAATTTGTAACATAGAACTTGTATACAGTGCATAGGGTATGTCATGTATGGATAGTTTACATTACAAGCCACAAAACTATTATGCACGAGTAACATTTTCTTTCAAATTGCATTCCATTTTAATTTGTCATGTAAAAAAGATTATTTTGTCACCACAATGAGCCGTAACAGTAGAATTTCGGTAAAACGATTCGTTAGTGCAGTATAGTTTGACATAACTTCCTATTTCGGATTTACAACAAGACGACGAAGATGGCCCTAAATCGATCACCTGAGTACTGGCCCATTAACGAACCTTTTCGAAATCTTATGGTCATCTACAATCTGTGCAAGTGTGGTTAAGATTGTTCAAGATATATGGCCTATGTTGTGTTAACAACATTGATATAAAGACACTGACACAGTTTGTTAAAGATCAAATACAAAATTAAGGTGCTGAGTGCCTTGTGGTTTCAGAGAAGAGTTTTTAAGTTTTTCCCTATACAAGTCTATGTAAAACATGTGACCCCTGGTTAGTGCCAAATGTGACCCCAGAGTCACCATTTGAATAAACTTGGTAAAGTTAAGCTCATAGTAAATGCAAACTATTAAACCTCTGGCTCTTGTAGTTTAGAGAAGAAGTTTTTTTATTTTTTTTAACTATATAAATATATGTAAAACTGTGACGCCCGGGACGGGGCCAAATTTGACCCCAGGGTCACCATTTGAACTAACTTGGTGGAGGACCATGAGCTTATAGCAAATGCAAAATATTAAACCTCTGGCTCTTGCTGTTTCAGAGAAGAAGACTTTTTAAGTTTTTCCCTATACAAGTCTATGTAAAACTAAGACCCCCGGGGCGGGGCCAAATGTGACCCCAGGGTCACCATTTGAACAAACTTGGTAAAGGACCATAATCTTATAGTAACTGCAAACTGTTAAACCTCTGGCTCTTGAAGTTTCAGAGAAAAAGATTTTTTAATTATTTTCCTATATAAGTCTATGAAAAACTGTGACCCCTAGGGCAGTGCCAAATTTGACACCAGGGTCACCATTTGAACAAACTTGGTAGAGGACGATAAGCTTATAGCAAATGCAAAATATTAAACCTCTGGCTCTTGCAGTTTCAGAGACGATGATTTTTTATGTTTTTACTTATACAAGGGTATGTAAAACATGTGACCCCTTGGGCGGGGCCAAATATGACCCCAAACTTGGTAAAGGAGCATAAGAATATAGTAAATTCAAAATAATAAACCTCTGGCTCTTGTAGATTCAGAGAAGAAGATTCTTAATATTTTTCATATGTAAGTCTATGTAAAACTGTCACCCCCGGGGCGGGGCCAAATTAGACCCCAAGCACCATTTGAACAAACTTAGTAGAGGACCATACGATGATGCTACATGTAATACATGAAAGCTCTGTGCCTTGTGGTTTCAAAGAAGAAGATTTTTTAAGGTTTCGAATATATATAGTAATGACGGCCATATTGGATGTCGCGCTGACCTAATTTTAACAAATCTTAAAAGCATTTATCTAAGGATCATCCATGTGAAGTTTGGTCAAAATTGGCCAAGTGGTTCTGAAGAGAAGTCGTTTGAAGCAAAAGTTAACGCCAACAATAAAAAAAAAAAAATAATAATAATAAAAAACAACAACAAAAAAACCCTGAAAAAACAACAACTGAACTTTCCTGAGCTTTTATTGACATTAACAATCTGGTAAGGTTTGGTAAAGATCGGATGAAAAATGAAGGCCCTATCATCTTAACGAGGCAAAATATAGCATTTTCAACTCAATCAAGGGCCATAACTCCGCTGTTACTGATCCGATCTGGCTGGTATCTTTCACATATTAACAATATGTTAAAGTCTGGTAAAGATCGGATGAAAAATGAAGGCCCTATCTTAACGAGATAAAAGTTAAAGACGGCGGACGGACGGCGGACGACGGACAAAGAGTGATCCCAATACATCACCTTGAGCCGATCTAAAAAACTTATATTCTTGCAGTCGACAATTCAGTGACTTGACAATCATTTTCCATGTTTTTAATACTGAACATTTTTTATTAAGATAAATCTTTAAATACTGAATTTCCAACTATGGTTAATAATATTTATCCTAAAGATATCTTAACAAAGCTAATATATCTGATAATAACGCTTCTTTTCTTGATTTAGATCTCTCGATTGAAAATGGTGAAATAATTAGCAAAATCTATGACAAGAAAGATAATTTTAATTTTGACAGTGTTAATTACCTCCACTTGGATATGGATGTTCCCTGAGCAACTTCTTATGGGGTGTATGTGTCTCAACTTATTCGTTTTTCAAGAGCTTGTACTCCAGTTGAGGATTTTAATATTCGTAATCTTTGAATAACTAAAAGGCTACTCAATCAGGTTTACCGTTACCATAAACTTCGTAAAAACTTTGAAATTTTTATCATCGTAACCCTGACCTTCTTTCCAAATATAAAGAAATTTAAGGACTCTTTTGCGACAACCTGACTTCTATGGTGATGTGATTTATAAACTTCGTACGATTCTTGGGCATGATCACTTTCGTGCTATCTTTGTTAAACTTGTTAAAACGTTTATCAAAAGAGGTTATGACCCTATCATTTTGCAACGTACAGCATGCTTGGTGGTCGACCCTTTTACAGTTCGCCACTATGCTTTCGTCTTTAATTGTACGATGACCGGACAGAAAATGTACCCTATGATGACGCCTACCTTAAGCCCGTTTAATGTTTGTCTATGATCTTTCTTGTAGTGCCCTTAATGGTTTATTCTCTTGTTGCTCTGGCTTCTGCCAAGTCACTGAGAACCTTCATTGTGGCTTTCTAGGCTATTGTTTTTTTGTATTATATTTACACGAGTTGTGTTTTACTTATATTGCCTATTGATGCTGCCTTGTTGGTTAGAGAAGAGATCATGGCGGGGATTTATTTATTTACACTGTCCTGTTTTAATGGGATGACAGTATGGTAAGTGTGAGGTTTGGTGCACCCTAGAACCGGTTTAAACCCCCAGTGGTCTACTTTGCCACTGACCGTTCCAAGGCGGTAGCCCTATTGTCAACCCTTTTGTGTTTGTGATGTCGTTTGCATTTCTGACTACTTTTGCCTTCTTGTTTGTCTTTTTGCGTGTTTGTTTCTGTGTTTTGTGGTTGACTGTCCTCCTTGAATGCTATTTTCCCTGTCCGATCTTTTTATATTTCTTTGATTAGCGGTTACCATAAAATCAGATTCAAAAAAAGCATTGTTGTCCGTTTTTATAGTTTAACAATGCAGTATTTTAATTGGTACATTGTCATCCTTGTCCAAAATCAACAATTGACAAATAGCGATTATAAAACTATCTCGAATAACATTTAGATAACATGATTATTTAGGTTATCTTTCCGAACCTTTTATACATTTGCAGTCAATGTTATCTTCATCACATGTTCGAATTTTGCTTCATGAGCGATCTTGCCCCTTCGTTTTTCATCTGATCTTTACCAAACCCGGCCAGATTGTTTATATTAATAAACTTTGAACATCAAGTTCAAGTATAATTAGTAACACAGGAATTTTGGCACTTGATTTATTGAAAAATATCACATTGTAAAAAATATATTAAATCTCCAGATATTGCATTTTTTGTCTGATCTTTAACAAACTTGCTCCGAGTGTTTATATCAATGCAAGCTTTAACAAGTTCAATAACCTGTCACTTTTGAGAAAGGCCAGCAGAGTTGTCGGTCATACAAGGGAGTGTGGACACATTGAACAACTATCAATGTCGGACTAGAAACAGCACATTACAGTCACTGGTCTAGTTAAATATTCCAAAACGTGCGTTTTTAACGCTCTGGTTTCTTAATTGGTCGTTCCATCTTTACCAAGCAAACTTGAATTTGATAACAGCTCTGATTAGACTGAAACTGAAAACCATTTATATCTCTGGATCCTTCACGTTTAACCTAATATTTCCCAACCTTCGCCATAGTTGTTATATCAATGACAGCTTAAACAAGTTCAATAACTTGTAAAATTCCGAATTGTGGCCCTTGATGGAATGAAAAGTGCTGTTTTGCTTTCTTTACTCTCTAGGTCCTTCATTTGTCATCTTTACCAGCCATATCTGAAACCAATATTGATCCCATCTCTGACCTATTATAAAAGCCCTTGTTTAATTTAGTTAACTTTGCAATTACAGATTTTATTCACTAAAAATAATGTATAACTCTAACCAATCTCTAACTTCTTAATGTCTTTTTAACCATTTCCACTAATGAACTCAAAACGTCTATATTAGTTTCATATTGTACTCAATCGGGTATCTAGTGTCAGAAATCTATATTAATTTATATGTGTATTCAAAAAAATCAATATTACGTATTTGTATTATGGAAGATAACAGTTAAACTCAATGAACTCAATTCGAGAACGTATTGTAGTTGCTTACAACTGAAACAGTACTGTTATGATACATTACTTGTTTGTTTTAGTTTTTTTAAATTATAATTATATTTTATGCTGAAAAAATATTGTTTTGTTCTGTTTAATTAATAAGGGACAATTCAAGATGAAATTTAACGTTTTGTTAGATAGAGTTAAAGAGTTCATTTAACAATGTTGAGTACAATACTGAATTCAACTGGACTCGACCAATATGGATTCTGTCCGCTGGGTACTCGTCCAATAGAATTCAGTATTGTACTCCACATTGTTCAATAACCTCATATGCATGCATTTACTATTTGTTGTTGAATGGCGTTTTATGTCATTTTCAGAACATTTTAGGCAATATTTGAAGGTCGGCTTTTAGTAGTGGAGGCAGACCATCCACCTTTTCCTGGATAGAACCAGTACTATACTCGGTTGCGAAAGAAAGTGTGCACTTAGGTTTTTGTAAAATTAATTTAATTACTTAGGGAAGAAATATTTCATGTTTCGTGTCAAAATTTAGAGCAAGGAATGACCAATATACTGCGCATATTTCTTTCGGAAACTGATTAACTTCAAATGGACGTTTTACTGCATAGAAAGGGTAGGGGTCAAAACCAAAAGTTGCAAATTGCTTGAAAGACAACAACCTGGAGGAAATGATTAATTTATTGTTTGTATTTGAAATGTTGATGTTGATTTCGAATTAATATCGCGACGCCCCGTATTTGTTCAAAACGTTGACGCAGTCGGATAATTGAATCCCTATGGCAATTTAATGCCCTGCTAACGTCAGTAACATTGTCGCCACGTGCAATCACCGTTAATGCTTGCATTCGTTGGTTTTCAACAAGTCTTGAGATTTTGCTATCGCACAGATTTGAAATATTTCGTAAAAGGCAAAATGAAAGTCATGGAACAGGTTTTAGCCAGATGTAGCTTTTCCATGTGATGCACATGCAAATACTGCTAAATATCAAAACTTATATCGCATTTTTTACGGTTGACCGATAGTGACTCGGTTTAAGAAATTTGGATCGATACGACTTTTAGAACTGGAGATATTTCAAAATCAAAAGTGCACACTTTCTTTTGCTGTAATAATCGGCACTTTCTCACTTACAAGATAAAGTCCCAGTGGGAGTGGAACCCGTGCATTTACTAGCATTAACTTTTGACTTAGAACTATTTGCGCTACATTTCAATTTCAATTAAATGACTCGGCTTTTTAATCTTTGGACGACCTTATTCGACATATACATTTATAACGATTCTACAATTGACTTAATAATTAATTAAGAGATCACTTCAAGCTTAAACACTTGTGAGAGCCTGGCCTTCTCGATAATAAGCAATTTGCTTGTACATGAACAATTGAGTCAATTGACAGTACAATTGAAATATCCGTTAGTCCTGTATTTAATATGATATATTATGTTTCCTGTTGTCAATATGATTGATACAAGTATCATTTTATCGAAATACAAAACCCGGAAATTACTCCAAATATCATTCTTGCAAGAATCTCAGATTTATCTTAATGAGGAAAGAACCAATAGTGAGAATGTTTATTGAATGAAGAATGATAGACATATGAATGCAAGTTTGGAACCAACCTTTCGAACCGGAATATCTCAGAAAGAAAAAAAACTAAAAATGGTAATGATAATTGGAGTTGAAGTTAATATGTTACCTGCTTAAATATCCAAAAATCCAGATCCAATATACAAATCCTTATTCTGATACGATCGCATTTCGAAAGTTAAAGAAAAATCTCCGATATCAATCTGACGTTTAGTACAGTTGTTTTATAGTTCCACTGCAAATGTTCACATCACATGTCTTTTACACTCACACATACGGAATTGATTGTTGTCACTGCACTCGCGAACAACAGTGATAACGTTAAAGCACGGTGTATTATATATATATATACAAAATATAGCCGAAGAGTAGGACGACTACTTAAGCGCTCACTCCTTTAGAGTTTATTAGTTGTTAAAAATCGTTATCTGCTGTGCTATTAATAGAATAATAAACGCTAAATTTTAAAGCTTGGTATCCCACAATTATTTTTAGACCTGGGAAATTCTGTACATTCTATTATGTCTAATCGCGGGAAACAAAAAACATTCTAAACTAGGAGGTAGTGTAGATAAGCAAATACATATACAACTTCGAGCGCACTTAGTATCTGGTTTTTATTTCAACTATTAACTAAATTGCGATATAAAAATACTTTAAAGGACACCTGTAAACATGCTGTTAAGCAGTCTATAATATTATACCTCACGTTTAGACTCCAGTATATCATGCCTATACACTGACTTGAAACATGTATACTAATACATCAGTATTGTCAATGTTTGTAAAATTGAGTATGATCTGACTATGGGTCCGTATACTTGGAAAAATGGGGATACACTCCGTATATTTTGAATATACGGGAAATATACGGAGATATACGGAAAATTAAGTATACGGAGATATAAGGACCTGAACTATTCCCGTATACGCACCAGTAGTATACGGAGTCCCTTTATACTCTGGATACGTAAAATGAATACGGGAATATCCTAACGCGTGGAGTGCGTGGTCCAGTGGTAGAGCGCCGAACTCCAGATCGAGGGGTCGTGGGTTCGATCCTCGCCGCGGCCACGTTAGTTATCCTTGAGCAATATAATTAATCCACATTGCTTAGTACTGGTTCTACCAAACAAGCCATCGAGAGTGATTAATCTAAGTTGCAAGAACTTGTTTCGCAGTCGATGTTAAATAAATATGTTTAAACAAATATCCTAAATCTGTATAATCAGGCATATTGTAAACATCCTTGTTTTAAGAATAATGCAACATTACAATCTCTGAGAATGTTTATATTCCCGTATACGTACAAGTGCGGGAATTTATCTCCGTATATATGCGATAGTATGGAGTTAAATATTTCACTTTTATCGTAAGACAAAAGTTGACACCACCATTAAAAAACAAAACAAATGCGATTCTTATTAATTATTAACAGTGATAGTTAATATTAGGATTTCTTTCATAGAAACAGTTGGTTTGGTGAGAGAGTAGGTGTTTGGGTTGGGGAGGGTATTAGTTTTATGAGTTAGGTCTGATTGAAACCTATGTTTAATAATATGGACTAGTCTTGACTATTGACGTAAGGATGGGGTTTCTCTTAATTAGACAATAGGTAGTGAATATTGTTTCGAACTATTCGCAAAAGACCAATTTACAAAGCACTTGGGTAAATACAAAGAATGTAAATAAGTAATAGATAGGGTATGGTCTCGGCGAGTTGGTCCATTTAAACACCGAGATGGGCGTAGCACTTACAATTTTTTATTGATATAAATATGTATTTTTTTTCCCGAGCCTCTCTGATAATTCATCTGGCTATGTAAAAGCCATAAAACAACAACAAACAACAACAACAACCCCCACTTTTATAGGGTCGGTTTATATTAAAATTTGTGTTGACTTTATTTCAGATAAGAAATAAATGTTTCAACTGATTTATTTACCCCCCTCTCTCTCTCTCTCTCTCTCTCTCTCTCTCTCTCTCTCTCTCTCTCATATTAAAACATGTTTTGACTTCATTTATTTACTCTCTCTCTTTCTCTCAATTTATTTTATATTAAAAATAAATGTTTCGACTTATTTAATCTCTCTGTCCTTCTCTCTCTCTCTCTCTCTCTCTCTCTCTCTCTCTCTCTCATATTAAAACATGTTTTGACTTCATTTATTTACTCTCTCTCTTTCTCTCAATTTATTTTATATTAAAAATAAATGTTTCGACTAATTTAATCTCTCTCTCTCTCTCTCTCTCTCTCTCTCTCTCTCTCTCCTTTTAAAATGTATTTAATTATTTTTTATCCATCCATCCATCCATCCACCCACCCACCCACCCACCAACCCACCAATCCATCCACCCATTCATTCATTCATTCATTCATTCATTCATTCATTTATTTATTCTCATTAATTGACATATTTATTTTATGTTTATTTATCATAATCTTTGTATTGAGTTCATAAATATTTCTACAAAATTTAATTGTTGATAACAAATTGAAAATATGAAGAAAGAGTTATTATTGATGTAATATTTAATTGTTGATTTAATATTTTCCCATCTATTTGTTATAGGTCCCCGTTGTTTGGCCGACTACCAGGGGAATTTTACCAATCACTCTGGTAAAAGGGAGGAATCCAGGGGAACTTTACCAATCACTGTGGTAAATGGGAGGAAATCAGGGGAACTTTACCAATCACTCTGGTAAAAGAGAGGAATCCAGGGAACTTTACCAATCACTCTGGTAAATGGAAGGAATTCAGGGGAACTTTAACAATCACACTTTTAAAAGGTAGGAATCCAGGGGGACTTTACCAATCACTCTGGTATACGGGAGGAATCCAGGGGAACTTTACCAATCACTCTGGTAAAACGGAGGAATCCAAGGGAATTTTACCAATCACTCTAGTAAATGGGAGGAATCCAGGGGAACTTTACCAATCACTCTGGTAAAAGGGAGGAATCCAGGGGATTTTTTCCAATCACTCTGGTAAAAGGGAGGAATCCAGGGGAACGTTTCCAATCACTCTGGTAAATGGGAAGAATCCAGGGGAACGTTACTAATCACTCTGGTAAAAGGGAGGAATCCAGGGGAACTTTAGCAATCACTCTGGTAAAAGGGAGGAATCCAGGGGTACTTTACCAATCACTCTGGTAAATTGGAGGAATCCAGGGGAACTTTACCAATCTCTCTGGTAAGACGGAGGAATCCAGGGGGATTTCTTTATTTATACTGTCCTGTTTCAATGCGATGACAGTAGGGTAAGTGTGAGGTTTGGTGCACCCTAGAACCGGTTTAAACCCCCAGTGGCCTACTTTGCCACTGACCGTTCCAAGGCGGTAGCCCTATTGTCAATCCTTTTGTGTTTGTGATGTCGTTTGCATTTCTGATTACTTTTGCCTTTTTGTTTGTCTGTGTGCGTGTTTGTTTCTGTGTTTTGTGGTTGACTGTCCTCCTTGAATGCTACTTTCCCTGTCCGATCTTTTTGTCCGATCTTTTTATATTTCTTTGATTAGCGGTTACCATAAAATCAGATTCAAAAAAAGCATTGTTGTCCGTTTTTATAGTTTAACAATGCAGTATTTTAATTGGTACATTGTCATCTTTGTACGAAATCAACAATTGACAAATAGCGATTATAAAACTATCTCGAATAACATTTATATAACATGTTTATTTAGGTTATCTTTCCGAACCTTTTATACATGCGCAGTCAATGTTATCTTCATCACATGTTCGAGTTTTGCTTCATGAGCTATCTAACCTAACCCCTTCGTTTTTCATCTGATCTTTACCAAACTCGGCCAGATTGTTTATATTAATAAACTTTTGAAAAATACCACATTGTAAAAAATATATCAAATCTCCAGATATTGCATTTTTTGTCTGATCTTTAACAAACTTGCTCCGAGTGTTTATATCAATGCAAGCTTTAACAAGTTCAATAATCTGTCACTTTTGAGAAAGGCCAGCAGAATTGTCGGTCATACAAGAGAGTGTGAACACATTGAACATCTAGCAATGTCGGACTAGAAACAGCACATTACTGCCACTGGACAAGTTAAACATGCTAAAACGTGCGTTTTTAACGCTCTGGTTTCTTAATTGGTCGTTCCATCTTTACCAAGCAAACTTGAATTTGATAACAGCTCTGATTAGACTGACACTGAAAACCATTGATATCTCTTGATCCTTCACGTTTAACCTGATCTTTACCAACCTTCGCCATAGTAATTATATCAATGACAGCTTAAACAAGTTCAATAACCTGTAAAATTCGAGAACAAACAGCCGAATTGTGGTCCTTGATAGAATGAAAAGCGCTGTTTTGCTTTCTTTACTCTCTAGGTCCTTCATTTGTCATCTTTACCAGCCATATCTAACACTCCTTTTGATCCCATCTCTGACCTGTTATAAAAGCCCTTGTTTAATTTAGTTATCTTTGCAATTACCGATTTTATTCACTAATGTATAACTCTAACCAATCTCTAACTTCTTAACGTCTTTTTAACCATGTGACAATCACGTATTTCCGCTAATGAACTCAAAACATCTATATTAGTTTCATATTGTACTCAATCGGGTATCTAGTGTCAGAAATCTATATTAATTTATATGTGTATTCCACAAAAGGAATATTACGTATTTGTATTATGGAAAGATAACAGTTAAACTCAATGAGTAATTCGAGAATGTATTGTAGTTGCTTACAACTGAAACAGTACTGTTATGATACATTACATTATTTTTTTTTATTATAATTATATATTAACAGTTATGCTAAAAAAATATTCTTTTTGTTCTGTTTAATTAATAAGGGACATTTCAAGATGAAATTTAAAAATGTACAACGTTTTGTTATATAGAGTTAAAGAGTTCATTGAACAATGTTGAGTATGAAGATGAATTTACATAAGTTTTCATCGAAAGCTTGTTTTCAAATCCTGTTCATGTACCATTGAAACATTGTTCATTACATTTCTTGAATAAATACTGTTTAAACCAATGTTGAGTACAATACTGAATTCAACTGGACTCGACCAATATGGATTCTGTGCGCGGGGTACTCGTCCAATAGAATTCAGTGTTGTACTCAACATTGTTCAATAACCTCATAAGCATGCATTTACTATTTGTTGTTGAATGACGTTTTACGTCTTTTTCAGCACATTTTAGGCAATATATGAAGGTCGACTTTTAGTAGTGGAGGCAGACCATCCACCTTTTCCTGGATAGAACCAGTACTATACTCGGTTGCAAAAGAAAGTGTGCACTTATGTTTTTATAAAATTAATTTAATTATTTAGGGAAGAATTATTTCATGTTTGGTGTCAAAATTTAAAGCAAGGAATGGCCAATATACTGCGCATACTTCTTTCGGAAACTGATTAACTTCAAATGGACGTTTTATTGCATAAAAAGGGTAGGGGTCAAAACCAAAAGTTGCAAATTGCTTGAAAGACAACAACCTGGAGGAAAAGATTAATTTATTGTTTGTATTTGAAATGTTGATGTTGATTCCGAATTAATATACCCATATTTGTTCAAAACGTTGACGCAGTCGGATAATTGAATCCCTATGGCAATTTAATGCCCTGCTAACGTCAGTAACGTTGACGCCACGTGCAAGCATCGTTAATGCTTGCATTCGTTGGTTTTCAACACGTCTTGGCATTTTGCTACCGCACAGATTTGAAATATTTCGTGTTTTTCCCTTCATAAAAGGCAAAATGAAAGTCATGGAACAGGTTTTAGCCAAATGTAGCTTTTCCATGTGATGCACATGTAAATCCTGCTAAATATCAAACCATATCGCATTTTTAACGGTTGACCGATAGTGACTGTTGTATGCATATTGGTTTAAAAAATTTGGATCAATACGACTTGTAGAACTGGAGATATGTCCAAATCAAAAGTGCACACTTTCTTTTGCTGTAATAATCGGCACTTTCTCACTTACAAGATAAAGTCCCAGTGGGAGTGGAACCCGTGCATTTACTAGCATTAACTTTTGACTTAGAACTATTTGCGCTACATTTCAATTTCAATTAAATGACTCGGCTTTTTAATCTTTGGACGACCTTATTCGACATATACATTTATAACGATTCTACAATTGACATAATAATTAATTAAGAGATCACTTCAAGCTTAAACACTTGTGAGAGCCTGGCCTTCTCGATAATAAGCAAATTGCTTGTACATGAACAATTGACTCAATTAACAGTACAATTGAAATATCCGTTAGTCCTGTATTTAACATGATATATTATGTTTCCTGTTGTCAATATGGTTTTTACAAGTATCATTTTATCGAAATATAAAAGCCGGAAATTACTCCAAATATCATTCTTGCAAGAATCTCAGATGTATCTTAATGAGGAAAGAACCAATAGTGAGAATGTTTATTGAACGAAGAATGATAGACATATGAATGCAAGTTTGGAACCGAACCGGAATATCTCAGA
This sequence comes from Cyrtodaria siliqua, assembly GCA_037043455.1. Lineage (NCBI taxonomy): Eukaryota > Metazoa > Mollusca > Bivalvia > Adapedonta > Hiatellidae > Cyrtodaria > Cyrtodaria siliqua. The sequence goes on from JAWPHD010004380.1 coordinate 91,390, forward strand.
AAGAAAACAAACTGAAAATGGTAATGATAATTGGAGTTGAAGTTAATATGTTACCTGCTTAAATATTCAAAAGTCCAGATCCAATATACAAATCCTTATTCTGATACGATCGCATTTCGAAAGTTAAAGAAAAATCTCCGATATCAATCTGACGTTTAGTACAGTTGTTTTATAGTTCCACTGCAAATGTTCACATCACATGTCTTTTACACTCACTTAAATACGGAATTGATTGTTGTCACTGCACTCGCGAACAACAGTGTTAACGCGCGATGTATGTTATATATATATATATATATAAAATATAGCCGAAGAGTAGGACGACTACTTAAACGCTAACTCCTTTAAAATTTATTAGTTGTTAAAATTCACCTCATAGCAATCGTTATTCTCTGTGCTATTAATAGAATAATAAACGCTAAATTATAAAGCTTGGTATCCCACAATTATTTTTAGACCGGGGAAATTCGGAACATTCTATTTATGTCTAATCGCGGGAAACAAGAAACATTCTAAACTAGGAGGTAGTGTAGATAAACATATACATACACAACTTCGAGTGCACTTTGCTCGAATAAAGAGTATCTGGTTTCCAAATTGCGATATAAAAATACTTTAAAGGACACTTGTTAAGCAGTCTATAATATTATACCTCACGTTTAGACTCTAGTATATCATGCCTATACACTGACTTGAAACATGTATACTAATACATCAGTATTGTCAATGTTTGTAACACTGAGTATGATCTGAGTATGGGTCCGTATACTTGGAAAAATGGGGATACACTCCGTATATTTTGAATATACGGGAAATATACGGAGATATACGGGAAATTATGTATACGGAGATATAAGGACCTGAACTATTCCCGTATACGCACCAGTAGTATACGGAGTCCCCTTATACGATGGATACGTAAAATGAATACGGGAATATCTTAAATCTGTATATTCAGGCATATTGGAAACGTCCTTGTTTTAGGTATAATGCAACATTACAATCTCTGAGAATGTTTATATTCCCGTATACGTACAAGTGCGGGGTTTTATCTCCGTATATATGCGATAGTATGGAGTTACATATTTCCCTTTTATCGTAAGAAAAAAAATGACACCACCATTAAAAAACAAAACAAATGCGATTCTTATTAACAGTGATAGTTAATATTAAGATTTCTTTCATAGAAAGAGTTGGTTTGGTGAGAGAGTAGGTGTTTGGGTTGGGGAGGGTATTAGTTTATGAGTTAGGGCTGATTGAAACCAATGTTTAATAATATGGACTAGTCTTGACTATTGACGTAAGGATGAGGGTTCTCTTAATTAGACAATAGGTAGTGAATATTGTTTCGAGCTATTCGCAAAAGACCAATTTACAAAGCACTTGGGTAAATACAAAGAATGTAAATAAGTAATAGATAGGGTATGGTCTCGGCGAGTTGGTCCATTTAAACACTGAGATGGGCGTAGCACTTACAATTTATTTATTTATATACATATGTATTTTTTTCCCGAGCCTTCTCTGATAATTCATCTGGCTATGTAAAAGCCATAAAAACAACAAACAACAACAACAACAACCCCCACTTTTATAGGGTCGGAGAAGGCTCGGATTAATATATTTTATATCAAAATATTAAAGTAATGTTCGACATATTCATTTAATCTCTCTCTCAATTTATTTCATATTAAAATTTGTTTTGACTTTATTTCATATAAGAAATAAATGTTTCAACTGATTTATTTACCCCCCCCCCCCTCTCTCTCTCTCTCTCTCTCTCTCTCTCTTTTTATATTAAAACATGTTTTAACTTCATTTATTTACTCTCTCTTTCTCGCAATTTATTTTATATTAAAAATAAATGTTTCGACTTATTTAATCTCTCTGTCCTTCTCCCACCTCTCTCTCTCTCTCTCTCTCTCTCTCTCTCTCTCTCTTTTTAGAATGTATTGAATTATTTTTCATCCATCCATCCATCCATCCATCCATCCATTCATTCATTATTCATTCATTCATTCATTCATTCATTCATTCATTCATTCATTCATTCATTCATTCTTTTATTCATTCATTTATTCTCATTAATTGACATATTCATTTTATGTTTATTTATCATAATCTTTGTATTGAATTCATAAATATTTCTACAAAATTTAATTGTTGATAACTAATTGAAAATATGAAGAAAGAGTTATTATTGATGTAATATTTAATTGTTGATTTAATATTTTCCCATCTATTTGTTATAGGTCCCCGTTGTTCGGCCGACTACCAGGGGAATTTTACCAATCACTCTGGTAAAAGGGAGGAATCCAGGGGAACTTTACCAATCACTGTGGTTAAAGGGAGGAATTCAGGGGAACTTTACCAATCACTCTGGTAAAAGAGAGGAATCCAGGGAACTTTACCAATCACTCTGGTAAATGGGAGGAATTCAGGGGAACTTTAACAATAACACTTTTAAAAGGGAGGAATCCAGGGGGACTTTACCAATCACTCTGGTATATGGGAGGAATACAGGGGAACTTTACCAATCACTCTGGTAAAACGGAGGAATCCAAGGGATTTTTACCAATCACTCTAGTAAATGGGAGGAATCCAGGGGAACTTTACCAATCACTCTGGTAAAAGGGAGGAATCCAGGGTTACTTTTCCAATCACTCTGGTAAAAGGGAGGAATCCAGGGGCACTTTTCCAATCACTCTGGTAAATTGGAGGAATCCAGGGGAACTTTACCAATCACTCTGGTAAGGAGGAGGAATCCAGGGGAATTTTACCAATCACTCTAGTAAATGGGAGGAATCCAGGGGAACTTTACCAATCACTCTGGTAAAAGGGAGGAATCCAGGGGAACTTTACTAATCACTCTGGTAAAAGGAAGGAATCCATTGGAACTTTATCAATCACTCTAGTAAATGGGAGGAATCCAGGGGAACTTTACTAATCACTCTGGTAAAAGGAAGGAATCCTGGGGAACTTTACCAATCACTCTGGTAAATGGGAGGAATCCATGGGAACTTTACCAATCACTCTGGTAAAGGGGAAGAATCCAGGGGAACTTTACCAATCACTCTGGTAAATGGGAGGAATCCAAGGGAACTTTACCAATCACTCTGGAAAAAGGGAGGAATCCAGGGGAACTTTACCAATCACTCTGGTAAAACTTTCATTAGGAATGGGCTATTGCGACGAAAAAATCTGTGCTGTAGATTAGATATTGAAAGAAAGCTTAAGATTATATTTTTGAGGTCCCTGGGGTCAAGGTCAATGTTGCTGTTTCTCCCTCACAAAACCCTGCTGTAAGCTACCCGAGCATATTATAACCAGAAACATATTGAAACACCTTGATACTCACCATATCCTAACCGACTGCCAGCATGGATTCCGAGCCAGGGTGATCTGCGAAACAACTTCTGACGAAACTGTGTCACTATGGGATAAGAGGCAGCGTACTAATGTGGACACTAGCATTTTTCGTTAAAGTACTGCTAGACGGTGCTGCCTTAGACAGGTACTAGTTGTCAACTGGGTAACACAAAGTACAATTGTTATTTTTTTACCTCCCGGACTTGTACTATCTAGCAGCAGCCGCTTCTCCGATGACGATATGCAATGCTCGATAATTATGTACTGCGTGTGTAATTCAAAGGAGTATAGTCCCTCCGCCCTGATAGGGAGTGTGGACTGTCTAGTTAGTGATTGTGTGTAGTGCTATGTATCTATCTACAGTTTACTTGAAACAGATATAGTGCTACCACACTGGTATACCACGCCGTATGACGCGGGCAGGGGACTCGAACCCACGACCTCCCGATTGCAGGTGAGACAGTATTACCACTACACCACTGGTTAAATTTGATCGCTTACATACCCGATTTCGTCATGACCTTCTGAACATGAAGGTACAAATAAAGACACCCATACAAATAAGAATACGATTTAAATACAGGTTATGTAGCTTTAACAAGGCTGGGCGACCACTTATGCACACAATAGTTCAATGACTTCTACCATGTAACAATAGTATTACAGTGTGTGCATATAAGGAAAGTAATTTGATCTTCCGCGTTTGGTATTTTATAGTTCTGAATATATTAGCTCAGTTAAATTGTACAAACCGTTTGTCGACAATATCACGGTTTTTCTTTTAAGTATCTAAACTTGCCCCTCACTGCTCTGGGTTCGATCCCTCATGGGCCGAGGAATCATTATGTGAGGAACGTCGGTGGTTCTACCCAGGTGCCCGCCCGTGCACGAAAATTGCCCAGAGGTGCCCCTGGGGGCTTTCTCCACCAATGGAAGCTGTAAAATCGCCATATGACCTTAGCTGTTGGTGCGACTATAAAACCAAATCAGTTCAATTCAATTATGTATCTAAATATAACGTTGAACAACCAAACAAATACGTGTTCTTTTGAAAATCCAGGGTGCAACGACTTAAAGAGACTTAAGGCGATATGGAAGAGTGACTGGTGTCAGTCCAAATAAAAACAAAAAACACCATAATATTCTTCAGTGTTGCTAATGTACTAAATTGGACCGTATGCTAACTAGACGACTAGGAAAGTTTTTTAATATTGGGTTCACACGGTGAAACATGTCAAGTCCGCCAGTCGGCAATAAGTCTCTCGCCTGAAAAACTTAAACGTAAACTCCGAGTGCCCTCAATAATACGAAGAAATATTAACAACGTTTTATTTAATGTTGAACATATTAGAATGTGAACGACTAACGATATTAGAATCATGAGAAAATCTTTACCCATTCTATACATACACCGGCTACGTCACAACTGACGAAAGGCCTCTATACTAAGACGCATTACCGAGAAAAAAATGACTTTTGTCTACATGTATACGCATACGCATAACCGCCAACAGATTACTTTATTTTTCAATACATTATTTATAAATCATATTGTAACAAATTATTTGTTTGTACAAACACAGGAGTTCATAGTTTAATAAGTAAAACCTAATGTTTTTATTTACTATCATGTTACCGTCTAAACATAACGCTTTATCTTTTATGACTTTTGAAGTACTTTTATTTTCGATTTATAAATAGGCATTATGCTAATTAGCCACGAGCTACTCACGAGGTAGCGACAAACTAATTCATAAATTATATCGGTCAACTTGTGACAGATATTGGTCGAATTATGGATCTGACACGGGTACGTATATAGAAACCTGTCAAAATTAGAAGATAGCGGCCAGTCCTCCCCAAAATATAACTCGCAGCAGACGGTATTATTGTTTACACCGCCATTGATTACCGGCATGCCTTGCGCAGAATCACACAGGTCAATCGCGCAGAAATTCAATGTCGAAAAAGAGTCATGCTCTTTCTAGAACACAATACAGATTACATGTTACAAAACCTGTTTGTATAAGTAGATATTGGAACGAAACGAAACTTTGAAGACGCCAATGACGTCGAACTTAAAAATAGACATAGAAATATGAAATTTAGCAGAGCGGTATAACTTAAAAAATAAAGAAGAATACTAGTCAGCATTGTAAATTCAAATTCACTCAAACTTTGCAATTATGGCTTTAGTATGATCAAGAGCGATTGTTACATACGTTATTGCCTGGAAACCATTTCTTTGTTTTAAGTAAAAGGGACCTTGAGCCCTTAGTATATAAGCTACATACAAAACAAGCTTCATTCCAATATCTAATACTTAACTAACGTTACTGCCCAGGAACTATTTATATATTGTTAGTTATAGTGACCTTGACCTTCACCCAGTGACCTCAAATGAAATATCAAATAAAGTCTTCAAACAGAAACCATTTCTCCGAATTTTAAAGCTTTTAATTGTTGTAGACTGAATTTTAACATTCAAATGATCTTGACCTTGACCCCAGTGACCTCAAATGTAATCCCAAGCTTCATTTCCTACTTTACAGCAAGTTTCGCTCCAATATGTCATTCTTAACTACAGTTATTGATCTGTAGAACTTTTTCTTATTTTAATAGCAACGACCTTTCTCCCATTGACTTCCAATGTAATCCCAAGCTTCCTTTTCATATAACGTAAATACACGGCAAGTTTCTTTCCAATATATCATTCCTCACTAAAGTTATTATGGGGGTGGGGGAGGGGAACGATATTGCTATTTTTAGCAACAGCGATCTTAACCTTGATCCCAGTGATCTCAAATGAAAACCTGAGCTTTGATTCTGTATAAGCTACATACACAATAAGCTTATATACATGGCAAGCTTTGCTCCAATATCTCATTTCTAACTAAAGTTATTATCAGGAAACCATTTCGCTATTTTAGTAACAGTGACCTTGACATAGTGACCTCGAAATCTCAAGCTTTTATCTATATAAGCTACCGACTATCGTTACACTATTTCGTTCCTTACACAAGTTATTTTGCAGAAATCATTTTTGTATTCATGAAACAGCTACCGTGACCTTGACCACAGTGACCCCAAATGAAGCAAGCTTTTTGTCTATATAAGCCACCTTTACAGCAAGTTTAACGTCGACCTTTACCTTCACAGCAATAACCTCAAATGCAATATCGAGCTAGCTAACTACACAGCAAGTTTCGTTCCGTTTTGCTATTTTTAGTAAAAGCGAGTGACCACAAATTCAAATTCCAAGCTTCCTGTCAACACCCACACAGCAAGTGTCGTTCCATTATCTCATTCCTAACTAAGTTACTGAGTGATTGAAGGTGTGACTACCAATGGACGACGGACGTCAGGCGAGTTAATGTCAAAAAACATAACAAACTGTGGAGAATATATCAAATACCATTATAAAACCTTTTAAACACATGTTTCGACTGGGGAAATCTTCAAGAGATTGTTTGTTTGTTTGAAGTGTTCCACGTGACGGATGGTGGTAGGTATACAGTACTGGTTCTTCACATGAAATATAGCGTGGTCTGCCTCCGCCGCTAAGAAAATCGACCGTCATACAGTCATGTGTTATACCCATTTTGACAAATCGAGCTCCCAGTGGGATTTGAACCCACCGCGGTGAGAGGCGAGAACGTTTTAGACGCAGTGTCTTTACTATTCCGGCCACGGATGTGCTTTTTTGCTGAGTATATATCAAACACAATATGCTTGGGTGATTATATTTTTGAAGGATGTAAGTAAGTAAGTAAATAAGTAAGAAATTTCTTTATTTATAGAGGGTGACTCAATTGGCATAACCAGTCATCCTTGAGGCTCTCTTAATACACATTTACAAATATAATACAACAAATAAATGTCATACTTATATGAACATATATCAAAGCATACGCCAATGTGATAAAATGAGTGCTATATTATATTTGTCGATAGTCTTAACTGCACACTTATATGTTAACTGCATAATTATACTGAGATGTCTAACTTAAGTAACATGTAACTGTTTCACAATTTGACATACTTTAAAAACACACACAAAAAACACTTTATCCAACATAAAACATAATGATAGTTAAAACACAAACATATGCAGTAAACCATTAGTCATAAACACATCATCTAATATCAATATATTTATAATTTATAACTGTTCATTTCTGAATCAAAGAAGATTTTTCTTTAATACCGTTCTGTCATTGTCATTTTGACGAGAAGGATACAATATTTCTGTTACAAAACATTTCTGTTATATTATATTTGGTAAAGGTACAAACGTCAATCTTGAAGCAATTGCCAAGCATTCAAATTAGTCTCGTTTCATTAATCCAGGATCACTATGGCTTCAAACCTGTTAGCTGTAGACATCTATGCGTATACTTAAATACAATTTTCAGTTTTATTTTTTCACTAATTCTACCATAGGTTTAAGTAAAATAAAGGATCTAAAAACGCAAAATAAAGGCTCTAGAAACGCAACTTGTTTATGGTCGGTATATATGTAGTTGTGTTTGTTCAAATAATGTTAATTTACCATGAACTGAGAATCTCCACGGGCATGTCCAACGTATTGTCTTTTGAAATTTAATACTACGTACTGAAATGAATATTTTTTTTGTTAAATTCACGAACAGTAGTTTGGTTATAAACACAGTGTTGCGTTTCTTATTTTCCTTAAGTATATATTATTGGTGCGGTGAAATATAATCAACAATTAATAATATGCACGAACAATTTACTTTTAACTAACATAATGATTGAATAAATTCAAGTAATGTAGAACAACGTATGAAAGGTGAGGTTTTTAAAATCACGACTGCCATGTATTCCTTTAAATACTATAGCAATATGTACTTTGTATGCATTGTTATGTTGAGCCTACTGGCGAATAATACAGGATAAGTGTTGTACCAACTGTTAACTAGAAGCACAATACGTACACTCGAGACTTTGAGAAACACTAAACCTTAACGTAAATTGAACGAAGTACAGTAATAGCGGATATCATTTTCCATTGTGTCTGGACATTACTAGTCACATGACCTACACACACAGGATACCATTTTCCATTTTGTCTGGACATTACTAGTCACACGACCTTAACACAGTTAACGGGATAAAGTCTAATCTGAGACTTCTGGCGGTCATGTGATACATTAAACATATATTCTAAAGGAAAACATATACGAAACTAAGGGCTTTCCGCTATATATTGTATATACGAGTATAATATGCTGCTGTTAATCGAACGGTACTTGGCTACAATAGACTTTTCCTTTCCGAAAAGAACTAAAACGTCACATAACATACCAAATATTATCGTTTCAAAGTTTCATTATTGACAAGATACGCGTTTGGCTCAAACAGGTGAGTAAATGTAGGTTGAAAAAAAATCAATCTCTTAACATTAAATATAGTACTGAAATAGCTCAAAGTATTCAAAGCGGAAGTTCAACATTTTGGAATTTCGTGTTAAAAGTAAACTGATTTTTTTCACCTAACATCTTGGGATTTCTCTGTAATATTTCATGGAATTATGTGTGCATAAACATTATATAGCGGAAATTCCTGAGTTGCGTTTCTTTTTTCCTTTAGTATATTACAGTGCGTCTCTCATTGTTAGTTACTGTATAGCCGTAGCAGAAAAAAGTTATGTACTTATGCAGAATGTTTCTTAATATACATACAACACCAGCCAGGAATTTACATAAAGTATCTAGCAACGTCAGAATTCCAAGATTACTTTTCATTGAATCACAATTTCGGTATAGTGGCATATCTTTACTTTGCACTATGAGACCTATCTGTATAAATCATGTAACCTAGAAACAGGAAATCGGCCAGATTCAACGGAAACTGGAATCGCTACACAGAAATAAAAAGATAATTGGATACTAATGTAATACATATTACAGGGAGTCAAATACCACCATGTATTTTAGAACTGTTTAAGACTGTCTGCTGAAAGTAATACTAGTATGGTTGGATCTGAATATCCCTCTCAAAAGATCACAGAGACCTTTCACACGTCAATTTTAGTGAACGTTTTTAATAGGAGACTTATTCGAAAGCGATACTCTATCTTGCTTTATTACATAACATGTGGTGTGGGAGTGTAATAACACCATTCACTATTTTCGATATTTCACTAGTGGTATCACATAACGTTCATGACGTCATGGATGTCAATTTATTGTACGTTTTCTGACGTAATGTGACGTTATAAGTTATGCAATAAATACAATCTTACATTCGTTCTCATATATTATTGAATTTATTAAAGTCGTTAGCAAAAATGATATAATGCTCGGCAAGAGTCTCGCATTATATCATTTTTCCAACTCAATAATGAATAGCCGAGTATTATATCATTTTGCTAATGAGTTAAATAAATTCAATAATGAATGAGTACTCATGTAAGATCCTTTATATATCGTGCTGTTGTTTTTGGCAATTGTAAAGGAAATAGACTAGTTATCACAAAATAATCGTGCCTAGTAAAAAACATAGTAGCACTTAAAAGCGTGGACACCAGAAACACCAGTGAAACGGAGGGCTTGCTAGACTTTATTGGTTCAGTATATAAAATATGTACTGTACTTCAGAGAATACGGCATTGGCTGTGTTTCACTATGCGTTTCTGGACGAATCTTATGTCTCTTACCCATAGGCGTTATAATGGCCTATTTTTGTTTCAAACTGTATGTCTACTAAATTCATATTTCTTGCATAACATCTTGTTAAATCGATTAATGTCTGGACAAACGAGTTGTGATCATGTTTTTTAACATGTCATTTCTTTTCAATATATTTGTTATACATGCATCCGAACACTAGCGGTAAAGCCAATGGATTAAGAAAGAGAGTGCACTAATGCAAACATCTTATGTCGCATTAATATTGACATCAATAACATTCTTGAACTGGCTTATTCCCAGTGAAACTGCACCACTGTCAGGAAGATTGTTCAAAGCACTGGCGACTCTATGGTTGAAGAATATTTGCATTACACCGAGTCTAACTCACAGTTTTAGTAGCTTGAAAGAGTGACCTGTTTTGTTTAGTATTTATTTGGAAAAAAAACATGCATAAATCTACACATTCAATGTTTCTTATGCCTTTTTGTTATATGCTGTAACGCCGACCGTCATGTGTGGTAAAGCTTAATGTAAACATTTTGTAATCAATGTATTTGTTCTATGCTAGCTAGGTTTCCTAAGCCATATATCATTTATTTAAGCAGGATACATGTACCATTCTAGAATGATTTATTCAAGTTGTGGCATTACAATGGATTTGTCAAGTTTTAAAATTATTTCTCTATCCCCAGTGATAGCATAGTTCATGGCGAGGATTCCTTTATTTACACTGTACCGTTTTATTGGGATGACAGTACGATAAGTGTGAGGTTTGGTGCTTGTCATTTGGAATGATATCACATTAGAATCACCGCTTTTGTCTCGAAGTGACAATTGTTTCATCAACAATACTAGGTATACATTACTTTGACGTGCCATTATCATGAACGTTTTAGAGTAATCGAAACTTTGCAATGAACCTGGAACTGAATCATTAACTGGAGATTAAGCATTTAACGTATTTGCAATATCACTGCAAATAACACTTCTAACTTAATCTACCTCCCACTCCCCCCGCACCCCCATCCCACCACACACACACACACACACACATCTTGAGTCACACTAATTGCATACCTTGTCAAAGGTGTAGAACGGTCCCGCACGACAAGATATACAGTTCCCGTTATTATGCCATCTACATCGAGCCTCAGCATGCTCTGCTTGCGCTTTAAATCTGGCGATATCTAAACCGAACGGTGAGCACCAGTACCAGATTTTAATCATACGAGTGTTATTTAATACGTTCCTGTTAGAATCCATGTAGACCGAGTCTGATGCACAGATGATCAATTCCCACACGCTGACATCTTTTTCAACAAGTCCTTTAATATTCAGATATGGATCCTCAATAAGTGATGAAGTGATGACAATTTCAGTCAGAAGACACATTCCGAAATAAACTTTTACCCGTGTCCATGTCATGCGACTCAGTAATATCACGACACTTCTTCAGTAACTCAAATTTTGAAAGTTGGCTTCAGAATTATTGTTCCAGTTTTTGTCATATTTTCATGCACAGCATTTATTGCCATAAGCACATTTAGCCAATCTCCCTTCCTACATCCGCAATAAAATTATTCGTAAGGACCATGACTCATAACTAATACAATCATCTCCAATTTATGTTGTACTTGGCCGCTTATGACTCGGTATAATCCTCAAAATCTTCATAAGAACCACGTGGTGTTGACAATTTAAACACTCGCTATTAAGACTCAGAGCCAAACGTACTCTTATGGTGTTTGTCAGTGACAAGTTAATTCAGTATCTTTCTGTTTAAATAATAATGGTGCTTATTGTTTACGTGTTCATTAACAATTCATCACGGTAATGTTTCATGTCTGCCAATGATGACGTCATAGGACAATTGTGATTCTTCGTATAAATAGTTCATGAAATTATGAAGTCCTAGTCAACTGAAGTATATTACATACTCTTTAAAAACAGATTAATGTCAATGAGGTCATGCACTAACGGTAAAAACAGTTTTATCGATGAGAAAACACAGAGTTTTATGAAAACCCTTATTTAAACAACAACAGAGTATCCTTCTAGATTTATTGTCGTCTACAATTCTATTTTACTATGTACAGATACAGTTTTACACAATTCTGTGTACTTCGTCCTTTCTGTGTATATATCCACCGCTAAAGACGGGAATGCATTCGAACAAACGACAGTTGCGGGGATACCAAATAGAGTATGTCAAGCTTGCTGTCGTCATTGTACTTCTGATGGCATATTGAAATACATCTGGACTAATGACATTCATTCGTATCACGGGTTTATTCACGGTCAGCACGGGTAGTTGTGTACGTCAAAAGGTGGCAGTGTACCACTGTATTAATAAAACGGGCTTTGGTAATACTATATCTATCGCCATATATTGTAACACAGTAGCTGCGGAATCAGATAGCACCAAGTGTTCGGTATTGTTTTCAATGTGCAACTCAGCTGAGGCATCAGTGTTCACCGAGTAATTAGCAATGGGACATTCGTGCTGCACACATGCTGTGGAATCAACTCTAACCCAATTAGCAACAGCTTGGTCAATCAGTTGCGTACACTCTTTGGAATCAGTTATCGTATGGTTATCAACAGTTGGACAACCACGTAAAACACTTTCTATGGGACTGGCTATGTCATGATTAGCAATAGTTGGACTACCACGTGGAACCCTAAGATTGTGATCGTCTATCGCATTAGTTCCAACAGCTGAACTGCCAACTGGAACACTATCGTTGGGATCGGCTATTGCATGCTTATCAACAGATGGACTACCACGTGAAACACTTTCTTTGAGATCGGCTATCGCATGATTATCAACATATGGACAACCACGTGGAACATTATCATTGGGATCGGCTATCGAATGATTATCAACCACTGCACTACCACGTGGAGCACAATTGTTGGGATCTCCTATCGCATGATTATCGTCAGTGGGACTTCCACGTGAAACATTATTGCTGGGATCGCCTATCGCATGATTAGCAACATCTTGACTACCACGTGGAACATTATCGCCGGGATCGGCTATCGTATGAGTATCAGCAGTTAGACTAACACGTGGAATACATTCGTTGGGATCGCCTATCGCATGATTATCAACAGTTGAACTAACACGTGGAACGCTATCGTGGGGATCGCCTATCGCTTGAGCATCAACAGGTGAACTACCACGCGGAATACTATCGTAGGTTTCGGCAACCGCATGATTATCAACAGGTGGACTACCACGTGGAACATTATCGTTGCGATCGGTTTCCAATGCATCATAAACAGTTGCTCTGTCGTGTTGTATACACGCCATAGGATTGTTTATTGCAGGGTGATTGTACGTTGGACTACAGAAACAATATAACATGAACAACCCAAACTCCTGCATGTTAACCATTGGACTATCGTTGGATTCTGCTATAGCCTGGGTGTTAAACGGTATGACTAAGTTTACCACACTAACTGAACCAACAGCTTGCATTGTTTGTACTAAACTGTCTGTAGAATCTGCTGCTATCGCATTAAGACCAACAGTTTGACATGGGTGTACTAAACTGTATGTAGATTCTTCTGTTATCTCAGGAGTATCAACAATTTGAAATGAGTCCGCTCAACTGTCTGTAGATTCCTCAGTCATCGATTTATTAACATTGTTCTCAGCCACAGCATAGGTCTTGTTTTCCAATGCGATAGTTTTGGAATATTCCTTTTCAGTTTTACTTTGATTTAACGCATTACCTTTAACATCGGTATCTTGAATATCTGCATCGTTACCTGTTTCGCTTATCTCAGCTAGATTGTGTGTAGTATGGTGTTCTTTCGTGACATGTCTGTCCATTTTAATTGTTTCACTGGTTTCTGGCATGTAATTGAATGCAGTCTGGGATTTCTTGAGTTCATTCAAACATGCAATAATGGCAAGGTAACATAAAATTAATTCGGAAGGATCCATACCGTAAATTTGAGTATATAGAGTAGGATATGATACTAATGTATTTTGTCTAGCATTGTTGTCTTTTGCAAGACGTCCATCCTCGTGTATATAATCATCTTTGAATTCCCGTATGCCAGGCACATGATGTGTGGCTCGTTCGTCGTTGTGTGTAGTATGGTGTTCCTTCGTGACATGTCTGTCCATTTTAATTGTTTCACTGGTTTCTGGCATGTAATTGAATGCAGTCTGGGATTTCTTGAGTTCATTCAAACATGCAATAATGGCAAGGTAACATAAAATTAATTCGGAAGGATCCATACCGTAAATTTGAGTATATAGAGTAGGATATGATACTAATGTGTGTTTTCTAGCATTGTTGTTTTTTGCAAGACGTCCATCCTCGTGTATATAATCATCTTGGAATTTTCGTACCCCAGGAACATGATGTGTGGCTCGTTCTTCGTTGTGTATAGTATGGTGTTCCTTCGTGACATGTCTGTCCATTTTAATTGTTTCACTGGTTTCTGGCATGTAGTTGAATGCAGTCTGGGATTTCTTGAGTTCATTCAAACATGCAATAACAGCAATGTAACACAAATTTAATTCGGAAGGATCCACACCGTAAATTTGAGTATATAGAGTAGGATATGATAGTAATGTATCTTTTCTAGCATTGTTGTCTTTTGCAAGACGTACATCCTTGTGTATATAATCATCTTGGAATTTCCGTACGCCAGGCACCTGATGTGTTGCTCGTTTGTCGTTGTTACCTGCAGTTTCATCTAAAAGGGCGGATGCTCTTTCATTATCTCCTCCTGTAACATCATCCCCATTTTGTAAAGGAGTTTCAGGTACCACAATTGTAGGACTTATGGTTGATGAACTATTATGGTTTTCTCTATTCAACTGGTTTGTAGCTGGTTGTCTTGTGTTTGTAGATGCTTTTGCATTCTCCATATTAATTGTAACATTTAGATGTATATCATTGTAGTAATGGAAGTGAGTATTTCTTGCGTTGATTACATCAGCGTCTGTATTTGTCTTCACTGATTCCTTTGGTGAATGTTTATAAGTAAACCGTTTACGGACACCATCATTCACATCATAGTTATTGTCGACGTTTGGCTGAGTCTGTTCCTGATGATTGGAAATAGCATTAAATTTACCCGGCAGATGACACTTGTTGACCTTTGGTGTACCCATGGTTTTTGAGGAGTCAATACAAGTCCCGAAGAGAAACACACAATGCATTATGTTTATGAGGCAACATAACCAATTACAGCGCACTTGGTTAAATGCAAAGAAAGCAAACATACGTTTCCAGATATGTTACTGGAGAAATATTTACAACATGCAGTGTAGTTATTCGAGCAGAAACAATTTTAGTAAGGCATGCTGTCATGTCCATTTTGTTAAGGGTTATTTAATCAGGGATCGTGAAATCTGTTCAAAGCCTGTATCAATTTTGGATATGTTAAGTATTTCCCGTCTTAGCAATCATTCCGATGAATCATAGAACCAAGGTCCCTAATATGTAAATTAAATATATACATACACAGTAGTGTAAAGATCTTGGGGTTTGTCCAGCCCTATTTGTCTGAATTGTATATATTTACTGGACTGAATAGTGAATGAATGCTTGGGGTTGTTAGGAAATCAAGTAATACATTGTGTTAGTTGTTCTTGCAGGCTGCTTTTGTTTATTTATTAATATTTCGCAAAATAATTATCCATATTAGCAAGTGATTATTATAGTAAATGTATGATATTTATCGTTGTCATCAGTTCAACGGTATTCCATCATCATTCATTTATCATTAAGTATTACCCATATTCACTGTTAACTGTATTTACTTCAACATCGTTAATTATTTGTACTGCACATTACAAATAATTTATGGAGGCTGCCATTTTGTATATCCGGGAAGAGCAATTTTAGTTCAATTCAATTCAATAAAACTTGTAAACTGACCCTATCATTTTGCAACGTACTGCATGCTTGGTGGTGGACCCTTTTACAGTTCGCCACTATGCTTTCCTCTTTAATTGTACGATGACCGGACAGGCTGTGGACCCTATGATGACGCCTACCTAAAGCCCATTGGGACGGGGGCGTTTAATGTTTGTCTATGATCTTTCCTGTCGTGCCCTTAATGGTTTATTCTCTTGTTGCTCTGGCTTCTGCCAAGTCATTGAGTACCTTCATTGTGGCTTTCTAGGCTATTGTTTTTTTGTATTATATTTACACGAGCATATTTGTGTAATTTACTTATATTGCCTATTGATGCTGCCTTGTTGGTTAGAGATTAGATCATGGCGGGGATTTCTTTATTTACACTGTCCTGTTTTAATGGGATGACAGTAGGGTAAGTGTGAGGTTTGGTGCACCCTAGAACCTACTTTGCCACTGACCGTTCCAAGGCGGTAGCCCTATTGTCAACCCTTTTGTGTTTTTGATGTCGTTTACTTTTATTATTACTTTTGCCTTCTTGTTTGTCTGTTTCCATGTTTGTTTCTGTGTTTTGTGGTTGACTGTCCTCCTTGAATGCTACTTTCCCTGTCCGATCTTTTTATATTTCTTGATACTTACTTTTCTCCAGACATAGGAATAGTATTTCAGTGTGAATAATTGTTCTTGTTATTTGTGTATTTGTTTAAAGTAGATTGTGTTCAAGGAATATTTCTTGTGTAACAACATGACGTAGTTAATGCAGACTTATGTTTCAAATGAAAACATATGTAACTGTCAAAATCATCAACTTGAATTGGACATAGAGCTGTAAGTCAAACATCCTAAACGTACCACTCCGTATGTAAGAGGCGAACATGCTACAAACAAACCAGAAATGGAAATAAGACAAACATATCTACCCTCCATAATTATATTTGCTAAACTCCATCCAAAGCGCCGAGACCCAAATAAACATAAACAAAGCTACCGACTAACCTTACTATATATATGTGCGCTAATAATCGCACAATCCCCAGATGTGCAGAAAAAAACAGGTCCTGTTGAAACCACAAGCCACATGCCTAAACGCAGTAAATTTTCCTTGTGGTCTATGCCATCTCAATGTTACATGGGTCCCAGCAGATAAAGGTATAGCCTGCGACAACTGTGACATTTGGTTCCACGGAAACTGTCAAGGAATTGGAAACGTAACTTATGATTTTCTATCAGATTCAAAGATTAATAGGCACTGGGTATGCACACTTTCAGACTGATGTAGAAGCCATATGGGCTTAACTCGATATCCCTGGTTACACAAACATATATATCTCTTTATATTACAGACCACATGAAAATGACACTGACACTGACAGCATTTCAAATCTCATTAATTCTTTACCTAAAACATCTATACAAAGTCAAATTTGGATACTGGGTGATCTCAACTATCCCCACTTTAACTGGGAAGACCAAACCATTAAAAATACATGCATACTGAAAAACATATACCAAGACTTCTTAAACTTCATAAATTACTTCTCACTCTGCCAAATTGTCAAACACCCTTACAAGAGGCGAAAACACACTAGATCTATTCATCACTACGCAACCCTCACTAGTACCGTCAAACAAACCACTTCCAGGTTAAGGAAACTCAGATCATGACATCATCGTCCACGAAATAGATATAATCCGTGAAAGACTCACACAACCAATACGCAACATCAATATATACAGCAAAATAAACTGAACTGAGTTCAAAACAGACGTCAAAAAACTCTCAACATCATTCCACAGTTGCAAAGACACAGAAAATAATCCAGAAAAACAATGGACACACTTTAAGACTGAATTAAACACACTCACTAACAAAAATGTACCAACAAAGCAAACAAAACCCAAAGAAGACCTACCATGGTTCACAAATGACATCAAACATCTAATTAGTAAAAAAGAAAAACTCCACCAAAACATCAAAAGAAAACCAAATGCTCCATGCACAAACCACAGAAAAATCAGCCTCAAAAAGATCAAATCTGAAATCCAATGCATATTGGCCTTATGTGGAAAACATAATAACAAACGATGAAGATAAAAACAAAAAAAGCTATAAATTCATTAAACACAATAAAACTGAAAGCACTGGTATAGTCAAATTACACCAAGAATATTAAAATATCTAGGAACTGAACTCGCCCCCATCCTGACAACAATATTTAACACCTCACTGAAAACAGGAATAGTACCAAAAGACTGGAAAAAAGCCCACGTAGCCCCAGTATTTAAAAAAGGACCAAAAAGCAAAGCATTAAACTACAAACCAATATCCCTAACATGTATAACCCGCAAAATCATGGAACATATAATAGCAACAAACATCATGTCTCACCTAGATAAAAAAAAACTACTTTACCATTTACAACATGGTTTTCGATCTAAGCACAGCTGCGAATCACAATTAACCAGTTTCACACAAGAGATCTTTGATAACTTAGAAAACAAAACGCAAACATACCTTATTGCCATGAACTACTCAAAAGCATTTGATAAAATTGATCACGACAAACTAATACTCAAATTACAAAGACTAGGCTTTGACACACAAACCACCCACTGGATACAATCATTTCTCTCTGACAGATCCCAACTAGTACTAGTCGAAGGCATGCAATCAGATGAGTGCAAAGTACTATCAGGCGTGCCATAAGGCTATGTTCTAGGCCCCTGTCTCTTTCCCTGCTACATAAATGACATACCCTTAGACTTCATCAGCTCAGTAAGACTCTTCGCAGATGGCACAATAGTTTGCATAACCATCAAATCAGAAACCGACGCAGAAACGCTCCAGTCAGACCTTATAAAACTTGAAAAATGGGAAAGTGAATGGCTAATGGAATTTAACCCAGATAAATGTGAAATAATTAGAATTACAAGAAAAAGAAATAAAATATCCCTACAAAGTACATGGCAAAATAATAAAATCCACTGAAAATGCAAAATACTATCAACCAAATCTTAGACTGGACCCTCACATAAAAAACATCACAAAGGCAGTACCACACTTAATTTTATCAAAAGAAATATTAAAGTCAGAAATAGCAAAATTAAAGAAATAGCATACAAAACATATGTCAGACCCTAAGTAAAATACTGTTCCTCAGTGTGGCATCCATGGCAAAAAGAACTCACCCAAAAAATAGAAATATAACGAAGAGCTGCTGGATTTGTTTTTAGTGATTAAAACTACCAAAGCACTGTGACCTTAATGCTTAACGAACTAAAACGGCCAACTTAAGAACATAGAAGAGAAATGACCCCCTTAACAAATCTGTACAAAATTCAAAATAACCTTCTGTGTGCAGATTATCATCATCTCTTACCGTCTCGAAACCTGAACTTTGTCATTCCATTTTAGCATTAATTACCACCAAAACTCCTTCTTCCCACGCACAGTACGATACTGGCATAAACTAATACTTAATACAAAAGAGAGCTCTAGCCTAGACATGTTCAAATCTAGGCTCCCACTACCACTTTTTCCATAGATACAGTGTTTTTATTGTTTTTAAATTGTTAACCCTGTCATATATTAACTTCAGATCTCATAATTGTCTTATTTGTTACCCTGAATTGCGCCTCCCTAGTATCTTCAATTTGAAGGATGGGAGTATTTTGCAGATTGCAGGTTCACTATCGTGACATCCTGTTTAATGTTGAAAGCTGCATGAAAGCTGCATAAATGCTGACACTTGCACATATTCCATGTTATAATCACATTTAGACATACTAGCATTACTGAATTATTGTTAAAGTTTATTTGTTAAAGTTATTATGCTTATATTTATTATAAATGTAATTTCGATGTGTCAGGACCGCATTGCATCCTTACTAAATATTTAAGAGTAATGTATTTCATTAGTTGATGGAAATCCTGACGAGCAGTAGTTGGTTGAATATCGTGTCGTCAGGATCAACCACTATAAATACCTAGCTGACAAGGTAAATATCAGAAGTTTCAAACCATCAGAGGCAGTGTTACTCCATCAGAAGAGGCTTCTTTGTATATTTCCTCTAGTGTGGATACATTGTTGTCCATGCCAATGACTGAATCATTCAGTTTGACCATAGCGGAATCGCAAAATTCATGAAATTGGGAACTCAGAGAAAGTAGGCTCCCAGATAATATTATCAACGTTTCTCCGGTAGTCAGTACGCCGTTGATCCAAATACCACTAATGCCATCGCAATTGTCTCTAGGCATAAAGCCCCAACACCGGTCAATGGGTGAGCATGGTGAGGGTTACCGCTCAACATATGAGGATGAGAGGTATTCCCTAACCCGGCACATCCAATAAAGGCATATACACCTCAGCCCATAATGCCACAACTTTAGACCGCATTGTAAGTATGGAAGACGGATGCGTCCATTTCGACTTTTCACCATGCTACTTACCCCTACTTTATCGCAAAGATCCAAGTCAGAAAGTCGAAAAGTCGTATAACTGAGGGCGAAAAGTATTCGGCAAAGGAAGGGAAAACGTAGATTTGGATAGGCTATGGTATGGTATAGTAGAGTAAGGTAGAGTAATGTGGGATAGGGAAGGGTAAGGTAGAGACGCGTAACTTATGATAGGGTGGGGTAGAGCAGAGTAGGATAGGGTTTTTAGTGAAAGGTAACTTAGAGCATGGTAGGGTAAGGGTATGAAAAATGTACGTTACTGGTAATGGACGGTCAGTGTTTGCATCATAGAATAGATTTTATGTGATTTCATATTTTTCAATGAGGAATTATTGAACAAACTGTATAACGTTGTGAAGGTAATAAAACAATCTTTTAATACTTAAGCTTAATACACTAACATCTTGATGGTGAAAATTAATTACACATGACCTACCTACACGCAACAATATCTCACTCCTATATGAAATTATTTCCCGGGGACCATTTTTCTATTTTTAGCCAAAGTGACATGACCTTGACCCGCTGATCTCAAATGCAATCACAAGCTTTCTTTCCATACAACCTACCTTAGCTAGTATCGTTGCAAAATCTCATTCCTATCAAAAGTTCTAGCCCATCAACCGTTTTTTATTTTTATTAACAGCGTATTTGACCCCAGTGACCTTAAATGCAATTCCTTCTCATATCAGATACCTACACACGAATAAATACCGATAAAGGTGATCCTTTGGGAGCAACAAACACAATTAAGAGAATAAAGTAGCAGACTCGGTTTTATTGAGTCTGTTCATGAGAAGTAATGAAAGAAGCAACACCTCTCACGCCCCCTAGTACCGGCTTAAGCGGTATTCTACTTTAAAGCCACCTATATTGGGCTCGTCGGTCCCAAAGGACTAGTACAAATAACACTACTGATACGTAGCACGGGGAGACTTTTTACAGCCGCCACACTGCACTAAACGAACGCTGGTGTGAACGTTAATAAATACTGATAAAGGTGATCCTTTGGGAGCAACAAACACAATAAAGAGAATAAAGTAGCAGACTCGGTTTTATTGAGTCTGTTCATGAGAAGTAATGAAAGAAGCAACACCTCTCACGCTTGATTCAATTTCATTCCTGACTAAAGTTATTGCCCAGAAACCATTTTTTTTTCATTTCTAGAAACATTTACCTAGAACCCAGAGACCTCAAATGCAATCCCAAGCTTCCATTTCATATAATATAGATATAAAAATCGAACAGACAAAATAGCATTCATGGACGACAGTCAACCACAAACACACACAAAAACAAAGAACAACTTTAAAGATGAATAAGAGGCCAAATAAGACAACACAAACACAAAAGGGTTGACAATAGGGCTAACGCCTTGGAACGGTCAGCAGCAAAAAAGGCCCCTGGTGGTTTACACCAGGTTCTAGGTTGCACCAAATCTCACACTTACCCTACTGTCATCCCAATAAAACGGGACAGTGTAAATAAAGAAATCCCCGCCACGAACTATTCTCTAACCAACAAGGCAGCATTAATATGCAATACAAGTAAAACACAAAGATGCTTGCGTATATATAGATACAAAAAAACAATAGCCTAGAAAGCCACAAAGAAGGTACTCAATGATTGGCAGAAGCCAGAGCAACAAGAGGACAAACCATTGAGGGCATGACAATATTGCAGACAAACATCAAACGTCACCGTCCTTTTGGGCTTTAGGTAGACGTCATCATAGGGTCCACAGTGTGTCCGGTCATCGCACAATGAATGAGGAAAGTATAGTGACGAGCAGTAAATGGGTCCACCATCACAAGCATACAGTGCGTTGCAAAATGATAGGGTCATAACCTCTTTTGATAAATCGTTTAACGATTTTAACAAAGACAGTATTTAAGTGATCATGACCAAGGATCTTACGATTTTTGTAGATCATGTCACCATAGAAGTCAAGTTGTGATTGTCCTTGCTTGTCGCAGAAGAGTTCTTAAATTACTTTTATATTTGGAAAGAATCAAAATAAAGTTATTGCCCTATAACGTTTTTCTATTTTGGTAACAGCGACCATAACTTTGTCCTCAGTGACCTCAAATACAATCCGAAGTTAGTAGCAGTAACCTCAAGCTTCCTTTCCGTTTTTTGTAATTTTATGAATAGTGCCCTTGACTCTAGTGAACTTATATTCAATACCAAGCGTCCTAACCATATAAGCTACTAACACATCAAGTTTTGTCGTAATATCTCATTCCTAACAAAAGTTATTGAGTGGAAACATTTGTTTCTATTTTCAGTAACAGCGATCTTAACTTTGACCCCAGTGACCTCAATTACAATCCCAAGCTTCCTGTTCATATAAGCTACATACATAGCAAGTTTCGTCGCAATGTCATTGCCAACTAAAGTTATTAAACGGAAACCATGAGTTTGACGCCGCCCGCCCGCCTGCCCGACAAATGAAATTCAGCAGTCTAATAACCAGACTGTTCCAAACGAAAAACCTGATTAAAAAACATTAAAAGGTATGAAGTAGTTAGATCTTAAGAACTTTCACTAAGCATTCAGCTTATCAGTTTCTCAAAATTAAAGTTAATAAACAGGTTACACAGTTCATTAGATATTTATACATTAAATAATGCAAGTATCTCGTTGTCTGCCAATGCCACCTTGAAACAGATAGAATTTAAGGCATAAACCATGCATCAGTTTGTTTAAATAGACTAGAATACGCGTAGTAGTCAAGTAAATCGACAATGCGCTAGTAAATCAGTCAGTAGATTCCAGCGCTGTTGTTTCTTTCTAGAGTTCCACCTTAAACACATAAATGATTCAAGAAACACAACTATTCAGTCAGCTACAGGCCTTACTATATTCCAGAATATGCTGTGCCCTTAGAGGAAGCAGGAGTGTACACCTTAGGAATATATACAACTGGTGTAAGAATACCTAGATGGGGGAAATACGCAATGAAACGTGCACTGTTATTGTCTTTGCAAAGAAAATACCAATAAAATCATTCCATTTATTTTAGTAAATACATTCTTTACTCGAAATTAGATTTTCACATAGTTAAATTAACAATTGTAGCAATTAATCACAGGCGTATTTGGCAAACTCCAAATGATACCGATTTACATGTTTTAAATATGTTACTGCAAGCTGAACGGATGAACGGATGGGCAGCCATGTGCGGAAATAGTATATGCCTAATGGGTTAACTGAAATGGATGGGTAAACGTTAATGTTCGTCGATGTAACACGTGTAATGACGTAATTATTTTAGCGAAGTACTATTAAAGCGAACTACTCGATATTTTGCAATATGAATCCAGCCATGCATTATAAACCATATGGTTCCAGAGAAACTAGCAAACAATACACTTAAATGTCGTTGTAAATATATATAAAAAGAATAATTAGAAAAACCTCTGGATGTATCCAGAATTACACCGAACAACCACAGTAGTTGCAGCCAAATAGGGCACGACTAAAAATAACTTTAGGACGAATGTTCATGCACCTACTTCCCTTTGTCCGGGTTTAAGCAGGCGCAATCATGGAGTTTGAAGCGTATTGACTGACTGTAGTGTGGTCAATCACTAAACATGAAGTGCGTTGCAATAATAAAGGGTCGTATCCTTCTACGACGAATTTCCTAATTAATTTTGAAAAGTGATCAAGAAACCCGGCAGCTCCCTGTAACTCCCAAAGTTTATAGACCACACCTCCATAAATTATAGGTTGTGATATTCCTTATCGAGTAAATGTTTTAAGGTTGGTGTTGTACTTCTCCAGTAGGCGTTCGTTGCTGCGATAGAATTTTGAGAAAGATGTATGCAGTCTGCGATAACGGAAACCTTACTTAAAAAGTTTACAGGTAATAACTTGAATTCGATCATTGAAGTCCTTAACATCATTACAGACTCTAGCAAAACGAATGAGCTGGGAGATATACACCCCATATGATGTAGCACGAGGTACATCCCCATCCAGGTTTGGATAGTTTACGATGTCAAAGTTACAGTAGTCATCTCTCGGGAAAATCTGCTGTAGTATCCAAAATGTTGACTTTATTCAACGTGAGCTCTGGTGGATAAATATTAATGACCATATGAGCAGAGAACATATTAGCAAAATTGAGTATGTCAGGTATATACCGAGATGTATTATTAAACTGGCGGCAAACTGTTTTACCGTATCTTATAAAAATGTTATTGAGAAAGAAAGATAACGATCTACAAACATCAGCGCAAGTCCACATATTATGATTATTATTTTATTAGGGGCGTTTGTAAAGAAAGCCCTGATATTGTTACAAGAAAGAAAAGTTGTTCCTTCTCTAGCAAAAGTATTCTGTGTAAGCTGAATCAGTTTATCTTTGATATGTGATAGAGTGGTGTATGATGTGGAAAAGTCATAGATGCTTAGAGTTGAGGCATGGAAATGCTTACACCGTAGTTTATCAACGACTTCTCCGAGTGTTTGATAGACCAAAACAAATTGATTGAGTTTTCAAAAACCTTTCCACAATAAGTTATTACATTTATTTAATCGCGGAAAGCTTAAATTTGCATTTGAGAATAAGCAGCGCTTTCAAAAAGTTCATATGTTGTTTGTTGTACCTTATTCTATTATCATGATTATATGGCAATATATATTTTATATTCGAGTGTCTCCAGTACTTAAACATTTAGATGTACCGTTTTTGATATATTATCACTATATCACTAAGCCATCATGAGAACAATTACACTACCGTGTCAACTTTTAAAATTCACTTTATCCCTTAGAATCAATACACTATAAATGCATATGTTTGAAATCACCAGGAAGTTTGACGTGATTTGCTTAAGGGGAAGTGGCATTACGGTGCGGACTAGGCAAGAGTTTTCATTATCGGTTCATGATGTGATGTCGTGGTGTGACCCAGACCTCTGATAAAAAGGCCTCACAATCAGAAATGCACAATAAGACATCATACTGATGCTTTGTACAATGTTTTGTCAAAATTCAAGGTCAACAAGCCGTTAAAGAGGAGTAGCGCTGACTTCATCAGCGGAGATATAATACGATTTGATTCGCATTGTTCGGCATTTATGCAGAACAAATGCCGGTATTAAATGGCAAATTTACAATAAACGTAGGTATATAAGTCGAACAGACAATGTAGCATTCACAAAACAAATGCAACCAAAAACACGTATACAAAAACAAACAACAATCACAACGAAACAACAAAGCATGTGACACCTCAAACATTAATAAAGGGTTGACAATAGGACTTCCGACTTGAAACGGTCAATGTCAAAAAGTGCGTTAAATTTGCCTTTCATTGTCGGCGTTTAAAACCGCCTAAATACCAAATGGTTGTTCAAAGCGCGCGTTAAATTTGCAGTTGAAAACGGCAAAAATACCAATCTCCTGTTCAATGGCTCATCAACATATTGCTTAGGCTATTTCGATATTGAATGAAATAAAGCAATAACGCGTTCTCTTAAGCTTGTATCTCAAAATGTTTATTTACAATTCTGACACATTTTTAAAAAAAAATAATTATATATATAATCATCGCATTTATGCATCACGTGGGACTATCGTCTAATCATTAATATACGTGTGTTTAAACACATCTGACCTTGTTTTTATCTATTTGTAAATGTGTAAGGGTATTCAGGTCAAATCCTTGATAAATTGAAGTATAACTTCCTCGTATACTTGTTCACACATTGTGTTCGTATTTTGGCAAGTAACTTATCTATTTGCCATTAAATCAACTGATATGTGAATAATATATAAATGGTCACATGTTTTACTGAAATCGAGCCAAATGATATCCTGCCAAATGAAACGGTCTTATTGTG
This sequence comes from Cyrtodaria siliqua, assembly GCA_037043455.1. Classification (NCBI taxonomy): domain Eukaryota; kingdom Metazoa; phylum Mollusca; class Bivalvia; order Adapedonta; family Hiatellidae; genus Cyrtodaria; species Cyrtodaria siliqua. The sequence continues at coordinate 117,614 of JAWPHD010004380.1, forward strand.
ACGTATTGTTACGTTTGAGGTCACTAAGGCCACAGTGATTTTTTTCCGTTCTCAGATCCATGGACCCTAATGTGTGTAAAATTTAAAAATTAATGCTAAATCAGATCACTTTGTATAGGTTAGTTTTGGTTAGTTTATGTTTTACGATGCAACTAGATAAATACTTGTAAAAAATCAGACTTCGTTCCCCACCCCTCCTCATGCGGAACATTTTCAACAAAAAAAAAGAAGATAATCTGAGAAACCAAAAATGCGAAAAAAAACTAACAAAACTTGCTAAACCTGATTTGGAGGTCACATGCCTAATTTGGAAAAAAATAATATTGTAAGTGAAAAAAATAAGGTTTTTAAGATATTGTATGCCATTTTTATTTCTTTTTCGAAAGCTTGTAACATGAAATCATAATGCCACTTAATATTTTTCAATGCGACTCAATGAAATCAGTTTTCAACCCCGGGCTAGAGAGCGTGAGCGATAGCTAGCATATTTCACTACCGTTCATGAACAGTCTCAGTCAAACCGAGACTGCAATATTTTGTATGTGTCGTTTTCGGCCGTTTTCAAAGGTCCATTTTCATACTCTGTTATATAGCACAGTGGCGTTGCTTGTGCAGTGTGGCGGCAGTAAACGTCTCCATGCGCTTGAAATCAGGACTGTTTGGAGATCGCTGAGCCCGATACTTATATTTAGTTATCGGTGGAACATTTTCAATTGCTTTTGTTTTCTTACTTAATTTTCGATTCGGTGGTTCCACTACTCCGGCCGATAAAATACTCTGGTATTGTTTCTCATAGGATATGTTGTCTGCTTTTTAATTTAGTCTTTTGACTGTTACTTGTGATATGCAGGCTTCATAACCGCTGCTGCCAACTAAATTCCATTTTGTTTATTTCGCTCTTCGGGGCATAGTTTTTGTTAGATACTGGGACCATACGCCGCTGGACATGGGGGAGGAAAATCTCTATGTCCACCGCCATATGCATGCTATCTTCGGGATGGTTAAAAGTATGTACTATTGATTTTATGAATATTGAGTTCTGCTCAACCCGGGTCTAGAAAGCGTGAGCGGTAGCAAGCACACATGAACAGTCTCAATCAAACCGAGACTGCAAGATTTCTATTTGTTTGAAGCAAATTAATTATTTTTCGAAGAGAGAGTCAAATTGACCGCCATATAGAGCGAGCCTCGTATTCGTTCTCCAAAAAGATATTTAAGTAGAAGTCATCGATTATTGAAATTAAATCAAAGCGAGCGGAACGAGAACATGCTTTAGTCATACAATTCAAAAATATTTACATCTATACATCGACTGAGTTACACGTACATTTTCAGCTCTGAAAATATTGTATAACTGGACCATTATCTGTTTTCTTTGGGTAAATTGAGGACTAGACGGTATCAACCCGATCTGATCTTATTTCTTATTTCTGGATTAAACCAGACTCTTAGCGGCATTAAGCCGGAGAGTGCCTTTGAGTGTATTCTTCAATACATACACTCATAAACATATAACTGTAAGACTATTAATACAGACGGTATCATCCCCATCTGGTCTTACCCCTGAATACTCTGTTCTCTTTGGTCAAAAGTGAAGGCTGAATAAGACAACCTAGACGGTATCAACCCGATCTGAACTTATTTCTGGACTCAACCAGACTCTTAACGGCATCACGCCGTAGAGTGCATTTGAGTGTACACATTCTCCAATACATACATTCATAAACATTAACTGTAAGACAATACAGACGGTATAAACCCGATCTGGCCTTACTTTTGTATATATTACACTACTTCTTATGTATATATGGAGACACCAAAAGAAATAGACAAAATATAAGACACATATAGATTGTCTTACATTACTAACGTAAATCGCTAGCTGATGATTTGGAGATCCATACTATAGACATCGTATGCCCTCAGAACGGGATATCAATCTGCATGTCAGTGCATACACGACCTTTCAGTGTAACACTCGGTCGTGCACGCTACTTATATGACATATACTCATAGTAATACACGATATTACGAAATACGTGCTGAAGAGTATATTTGCTAAAGGTACTATATAAACTTGGCAGATTACGGAATATACCGTAATAACTGCCGAGAATAGGTGATATTCCTATATACCACTACCACAGCGAGTGCCAACTAGACGGTCCCTATATATTTGACACATTCTCCTTCACAATATAATAAGACAATAAGTATATTGTCATTGATAATACAAATAATTTAGGATTTCATTGCAACTGAAGAAGACCTTTTTAGGTCGAAAGCGCTATTGCTTATCGGGATATTGTCTTCCCGAGTGAAATCATACAAGACACATAATACACACGTCTCTTAAATACCTCTAGGGATTTTGCTTTTTTTATTTTTAAAATAAATAGTACTACAGAAGGCGTGTGCATTACTTCATAATATTATCAAATATTACAAAAGATACGTTTATTACGAATTGACGTTTATATAAACACACTACTGTATACTATATATATTCTATATTGCAACTGGTTAATTATATATAGCAATTGGGTAAACTGGTCAATACACAGTTTACGACCAAAATATATAATATGCAACAAAACAATAGCTAACGGAAAAAAACTGCTGAGGATGAGAAAAAAAACCGTGGCTAGTGTACTAACTGGGCATGTCACTACCACGAGACAGTTTGAAACCGCTACTATGGTCAGACACCCGGAACCCCCATTTTAAACTATATCACTTATATCACTTTGTATAAGTCAGGGGCGGATAGAGGATGTAAGATTAAGGGGATGGTGTGCAACTTTTAGAAAACATTTGACACACAGAGAAGCACGTTTATTCTGTTTTGGCGGTTGTGTGTGTGGGGGGTTGGGTGGGGATGTGGTTTGTGAGAGGGGCGGAGGCGAAGGGCGGGCGTAACTTTCAATAAAACTGTCAAATACACATTTTACATATGGGTGTGTTAGAGAGGGTGCGCCAGATGCGACGCGCCTGTATCCGCCTATGTGGTTATGTCACTAGAACATAGGGATTTTAATGGCTCAGAAAGTATGTCAAATCTTTATTAATTAAGAAGTACCGATACTCCTTATGTTTCTGACAGTAACGTATATACATTGGTCTAAACAGTTTGAACTGAAAAACAAACTTATGAGAGAGAGAGAGATTTCTATCTAAAATTGTATATATCTTACCTTCTAGTTCAGCAATATCTCCCAACACATTTGATCACATCTGATGTTACCACTTCGATGTTTTCGTCTTTGTTACCATATAAACCACAGCGCGTGACCCTTTTTCAAACTCAGAGTAGTCGGATTTGGGCCATATAACTTACTATTAAAATCATATCGATACACGTCTCACAATGTAAACGATAATAGGCTAGCGGTAAGTGTAGAATTTCCGAGTATAACCTTACAGTAATGCGTAATTATCCAAATATAGAACGAGTGTAATCATAATGGAAAAACCCAGCATTTATACAGCTGTCACAGGGTTCGGTGAGTAAGGCGGTATTCCTCTCCGGCTGATATGGGTCTGGGCTCGGGAAAATTTGCAAAAATTAATTTAAAATCTTCGAATCCGAGGCATTCACACGTGTTTTATAGCAGTATTTAACGACATCAATTTATTTCAGAAAATTCCTCCTTCACCATGTTCAGTTATTGCATTCTTTCAATTTTTAGACCTAATTTGTTATTTTTTTTGATTTTCATAGTTACTCGCATTACTGCATGTAGGGATCCGTACACCGGATCTTGGTCAAGACCCCGTTCACTAGTACAACGTGCGGATAACAACAGCAAAGGTAGGTTAACCACGTTTTTCGCCTATTTTTGTTCATTTATATGAATAATCAGTATTGCTATATGTTGCGGAAACATTTCCCCGTTCAAATATTACAGTACATTGTTGACATATTACTTTAAATGCTACAATTCGGATCAAAGGAAAACAATTGCCGGTGCTGAAATTCGCCCAAAGTACAATTCAGCAATAAATATCTCATTAATTTTGAAGTTAATGAAAATTTTGCGTTGGCAGATTTATTTGTTTTTCCAATATACGTGCATGTTCAAATGTTCAACTTCATTCATCCGAAATTGACCGAGATATGAATCGAAACAAGATTAATGTTTGTGTACGGGGTACTGCAAATATTCTCTTTTTACTGTACGGAGTTTTGCTTTTAATATATTGGACCATTGGACCATGACAGCTAGGAGGTTCTCTCAGTAAATTCGTTTAATGTAAGGGACCGACCATTTCATTTTCTGTGGGGATTGGGTAAGAGGGTAGGTATGGGGGTGGGGCATGGATCTAGGATTTTTCTTTCAGTCGGAATATTGTTTTTTGTATTTCTTTAAAGACGGGAGTTTTATTTCTCCTATTACACTGGCCAAAATTGATCTCAAGGAAGTAGTATCTTATTGATATAAAGTTTCCCACCAAATTTGATTTGAACCCAAAGCAATTGAGAGAAGTTATCAACAACTTTCGTATACGCTTCAGCCTAAACGTGGACGCCCGTTCCTCCATCCATCCATTTACCCGCCACCATAAATCCATCAACCGCTTTTAATTAAAAAAACGTTATAAAATGTTAAACATTGCAATCTGCATCAACAGGATATAATCAGGCTAGTTTATGTCTTCTTCATATACAAAACAAAATCAAAGCGCTAAAAATTATACTTGTATAAACATGTTGTTCTATGAACATTAATATTTTCTTTTCACATACGGGCTTCCGAAGAAAATGCGTTGGTGTTACATAATACGAAGTATGCCTTACATCCATACAATGGTTTTGTATGAAGCACATGTTTTGCAATTGATATGCAAACATTCATGCGTATATCTTTCCAGGTAAATCAAAAGTGTCATTGGACGATACGAGAAGATAGGTACCTGACTATTTAGTCATATTATAACAACAAAACGACATCATGATTTCTCTTACAAATTGCCGCCGTACTGTATTCAAGTATAGGTTATTGTTTTGCCTGATACTAATTTTGATGACGCAATCAAGGACGAAACAGTATGGTACTTTGACCTTGCGCTTACCCATCTCTGTTAAAAAAACACTTGTGATAAAAATGACGGGAAAACAATTGTTGTGGAGCTGTAACACAGAATTCACCAAACGAACAAATGTCAAATAATATGACATTTAAATGACGAAAAAACCCCGACCAATTTGCCTTGCAGGTTAGACACTAGTTCATGGCGGGGATTTCTTTATTTACACTGTCCCGTTTTATTAGGATGACAGTAGGGTAAGTGTGAGGTTTGGTGGTGCACCCTATAACCTGATTTAAACTCCCAGCGGCCCTTTTTTGCCACTGACCGTTCCAAGGCAGTAGCCGTATTGTCAACCTTTGTTTGTGTTTGTGACGTCATATGCCTCTGTTCATTATAAGCATTGTCATTCATGTTATTGTCGTTTTGAGTGTTTTTGGGGTTTACTAGGTTCTGTGAAAAGCTGCATTTCCTGTTCGACTTTTATACTTATGTTAATTGTGTTTTGTTTGAAATGATTAATACAGTATTGAACGGATAACTTCATTTGAAAGAATAACAAGGGTTGTGTAATTTTGTTTAAATTTTTTGTCAGTGATTTAAATAGTTTAGAGAATTGTGTCCATTTATTTTAAAAACGACTTTGTAAATAAAATAATGACCGAAAAACACCAGGTGTTTTAATGATTATATTTCAGGCCTCATCACATCTGCTTTTAATTCCATATCCTTATTTCATATTTAAAAAGCAAACAAAATAAAAATTAAATCATTCAAGTTGGGATATACAACAGCACCCCACTCCTGCATCCTCTTGTCAAACAAACTTATTCTACACAGGTTTACTCCGATACGATTGCATCATTACACATAACAACCACGTGGTGGGCGGAGCTTATCATCGAACAAAATAAGTACAATTGCTCACATACATCAGCAAGAGGGATGTTTTAAGCAACATATTTTTCAGTTTTTTAATTGGACCTAGGGATTTCATTGGCTTAGAAAGTATGTCATCCTGTAAGTATATATACTGGTATATATGTATATATATACCAGTCCATGGGCCACTCGTACTGAAGAGTGTAGTGTCACAGGGGGTAAACCCGGTATGAACGTAAATGGATTCTCGACGAAAACCAGTCACGTTTGCGCAGCGAAAAGTAAATACTGCCTGTATTATGTATTTATTCGGCATAACAATGCCATTGTATAAATCTGTCACGGTGAAAGTGATGAGTCCACGTTAAAGGGACACACAGCAATCGAGTTTAGACAAGCTTAGTTTTTTTATATAAAAAAATCATTTGCTTAATCAGTAATAATTATTATAAGAATAGAAGGCAAATTATTTTATTTTTTTTGCATATTACTAACTGCTGATTATATTTCACCAGTAATGTATTCAAACCCATGATATAAAAACGAAGAAACGTTGAACAATCAGCATTGTATTTAAATATATGCAAGTATGTTTAAAGTCAAAATGATACTGGATCATGAAAGGCTAATTTTAATGCTCAACCAACTGGAGCTAGAGGGCATAAACGGTATCAAGTATTTTTGACTACCGTTCATGAACAGTCTCTATCAAACCGAGAATGCTCTATGTTTTGTATTGTTCGTGTTCGGCAATTTACAAATGTCTCATTTCATGCTCTTTCTCCCTTTAACAAGAACATCAGTGAATACAAACTTGTAGTATGTTAGTTATACTACAATAGCAAACATATGGAATATTAAAAAATAAAATATATATGATGAGTATGACGGATATATGAAGATTTAATAGCGTCACAATATTCTTTGACACTAGCCAACACAAGCCGCATGAAAAGGAATGCCGTATTGGGTTTTATTAATAACGTCATTTGGTGTTATCACCTACAAGAATAGGCGATATCAACAAATGGTGTTTACAAAGGCAATACGACACCCTATAATGATGGTTTTCTTCATAGTTTTAAATTGTTTTCCTACAGAACAGTAAGCAGCTAAGTGTACGCACGTAGACTCATAAAGATGGTATGAATCAAACTATGTATCGTTTCCGTGTATGTTAAATGGAATAGTTTTATGATTAATCCCGTAATTTGATTCAACTGTCTATATTATTGTTGTTTCCTGTCCCTGTTATTCTCGATGCATTGTCTAACCGTTTATGTACATGATGAAAACCACTGAGTATAATGTTTGCATAGATCTGCTAGTTAGACTCTGAAAAGAGAAAAATCGTCGTTGAGTAACCGTTACATAAAAAATGTTGTCGTTGAGACGCCGTAACACTTTCAAGGAAAAACCGTGACATGCATTTTTTTTAAAAAAAAAGGTCTTTTTAACCCTATGACAAACAATATGAACTAATTATTATTTTCTGCTGGTTCGTATACATGTTTTGATAAAGCATAATGTATTAAAGTGCTATACATTTTGAAGGTTTTAAGAATTCTTTCATTTTATAAATTGATGTATAAAATGTGCTTTATATAGAAACTATGCAAAACACTTTAACATAATTCGTTAACTCATATTAGCTTATATAAGGATAAATTTCGCGTGAAAAACTCTCTTAAAAGTAAAATGCTTACCATTTTCATTCAACATCCATGTTTGTGTTGAGAATCATTGACTATTCGTGGCGAAACCGAAACCACTGTCGATGAGCAACCGTGTTTTCGTCGAGAATCCATTTGCGCTGATACCGGGTTTACACCCAGTGAGTGTGGGGTAGTGTAGTATAGTACATTGTATTGTACTATTTGGTGTAACGTTCGCGTGACGATAACAATGAAGATATCACGATAACAATGAAAATATCGTGTATGGCCAGGAGCAGAGGCAAATAGAAATGGCTACTTGATAATACACTGAACTGTATATAAGCAATGCAGGCGTAAAATAAAATGGAACTTTGATATCCAGTACCTCATTGATTTAACTGAAACATGACACAACTGTTCTTGAATGCATTTTACAATAACCTCAATGTAAACTGACATTTTCATTCAACATCCATGTTTGTGTTGAGAATCATTGACTATTCGTGGCGAAACCGAAACCACTGTCGATGAGCAACCGTGTTTTCGTCGAGAATCCATTTGCGCTGATACCGGGTTTACACCCAGTGAGTGTGGGGTAGTGTAGTATAGTACATTGTATTGTACTATTTGGTGTAACGTTCGCGTGACGATAACAATGAAGATATCACGATAACAATGAAAATATCGTGTATGGCCAGGAGCAGAGGCAAATAGAAATGGCTACTTGATAATACACTGAACTGTATATAAGCAATGCAGGCGTAAAATAAAATGGAACTTTGATATCCAGTACCTCATTGATTTAACTGAAACATGACACAACTGTTCTTGAATGCATTTTACAATAACCTCAATGTAAACTGACTTAATACACTGAACTGTATATAAGCAATGCAGGTTTAAACTAAAATGGAATTTTAATACCCAGTACCTCATTGATTTAACTGAAACATGACACAACTGTTCTTGAATTGTTCATTTTACAACAACCTCAATGTAAGCTGACTTATACATGTATATGACTTCATTTTGAAGATTGCCTTTGTGAAGATAAGTGCAGTGATGATACTTGATGCTTACTGATGATGATGAAAATGATGATTTTGCTGTTGCTGCTGCTGCGGCTGAGGATGATAATGCTTAGGATGTTGATGATTGTTGGCGACGATGATAATGATTGATGATGATGATTTACTTTGAAAAAAATATAATGATGATTAGGAGGATGATGATACTGATGATGCTGATGTTGTTGCTGCTACTGAAGATGATGATGGTGATGATGATGTTGCTTATGATAATGATGATTGCTGGTGACGATAATAATGATTGATGATGGAAATAATATTGCTAATTATATATGTTGATTCTTATATATAACGATATTGATGATGCCACTGATGATTTTGATAATGATCATGGTTGGTAATGATGGTGGTGGTAGTTGGTGTTAATTTTGGACATATATGAGGCTCATGCTGCTGCTGATGCTGATAACGGTGCTTGATGGCAATACATGATATACTATTAATGACTATATTGTGAGTATACTTGTGTGTGATCTTAACAAATGTTTAAGAAGACCAATAAACTCTTCCCACCATAATGATTGTCAAAGCTCAATTGGACACAGCCATTTACTGTGTGTTCTGTTGTATATGTCTTTTGTTCGTGTGCAAACATTATGTGCTTTATCTACCAGCGTAAATATCTAAATACGATTTTATTGGTCAAAATGCATGGTCAGATACATTTTTATGATGCCAAACTTATACCGTTTCCTTTAATCGTAACATATTTTTGAATGTGATGTCAGAAAATCTGTGTTGTCAAATGTGAACCTTTATCTACGTTTTAAATATATTAGTTTATTCACAAATGACTAAATATGTATTTCTTTATTCTGTGTTTATATCTTTCGTATAATGTTTCATAAAACGTAGTATAGGCTAACCTTTGTGATTCAACATATTTATCATATAAAACAATGATATAGTAGATAATGTTACTTATCGGTATCCAGATCTTGTGAAATTCAAACCCCATATTGTTACGTCTATTGTCCATGTTATAACAAATACCGTCCTTTTGTTTTAATCTTTCGATCAGGAGTGGGAAAATATTCGCAATGTCTATTCGTCCGTCCATATGCAGATTCAGGGGACGATCCTGTAGTCGCCCTATATGCCATTATAAAGTCGTTTGGCATTTCTTCTTGTTTGTTTGTTTAAGAAATTCGAAATGCGCCAAATGAAATCCATAAATAGTATTATTTTTAGTTTGAATCCGTTAGACAGTAAAACGGCGGAAGCAAAACCCTTATACAAACGAGTTTTAACAATAATAGTTGTTTTTATATAAGCTTTCCATAGCAAAGCATATGCGATGTAGGATAAATTCCTTAGATTATAAAACCCGATCAGTATCATAACACCTTTAAAATAGGGTGTGCATACTCTCTTTCCAAACACACCCGCACACACACCCGCACACGTGTGATGCTGAGCACAGGATAACTAAAGCGTTATTTTAATTTAATGTCTAGGTCGAAACAAGATGGATCAAAGATTATGTAACGTTATTTGTTAGCTATTTTGCGACTTGTGTTTTTATTAACTGATATTCAGTTGTTTATTACACATTTTATAAATGAAAAGTAGTATGTATAATAGACAAAATGTAGGCGTTTATTCAGCTTAAATTAAACATCCTTAATACGCATACATCAAAAACACACACAAAAAAATCAAGGAACAATCTATACATCTACCCATCAGTCCGTCCTTCCGTTCGTCCACCCACCCAAAAAAATCACCTTGTAGGTAGGTCTACACTGTACTGCAAACTAAATCGCGTAAACAAACTAAATAGTCAATACACAACACAGATATCTGAAGACAGGGTTACCAACTTGAACTTGGAACTGTCAACATTAAATACTTGGAATTTATAGAATAAATTCATATATTATACACTCAATATCTACGTGTGTATGTAAATGCAAACATTAAATGTGAAATAATATATTTTTTTCGCTGATATGTCTCTGTTGGTGGGCCGTAAAGCTATAAAAAAGAGTATGATAATGGACCTTTGGAAACGGCCGAGCACGACACATACGAAATATTGCAGTCTCGGTTTGATTTAGACTGTTCATGAGCGGTAGTGAAATATGCTAGCTACCGCTCACGCCCTCTAGCCCCGGGTTGAGCAGAACTCAATATTCATAAAATCAATAGTACACAATTTTAACCATCCCGAAGATGGCATGTATACGGCGGTGGACATGGAGTTATTTGCTTCCCCATGTCGTACGGCGTATGGTCCCAGTATCTAATAAAATTAAATGCCCCGAAGAGCGAAATAAACATAATGGAATTTAGTTGGGAGCAGCGGTTATGAAGCCTGCGTATCACAAGGAACAGCCAAAAGACTAAATTAAAAAGCAGACAACATATCCTATAAGTGGTTAAACAATACCCAGAGCCTTTTATCGGCCGGAGTAGTGGAACCACCGAATCAAAAATTAAGTAAGAAAACAAAAGAAATTGAAAATGTACCACCGATAACTAAATATAAGTATCGGGCTCAGCGATCTCCAAAGATCGAATGAATAACAGTACTGACCCAAACACTCATCCTTATACAAAATTGCATCACAAGCACTATAATTTCCCGTGCAAACTATAAGCTAACCACAGCTAAGTTTGCATAATATATTATAATATGGAGGAGTGTTTCAGAAGGCTTGGTGAAATGTCTTCACCAAATTTAACGATGTGTCGCCATTGCATCTCACTAAGTGTTTACAACAACTAAGGGTAACATAAAGCTACTATAGCTTTATATACAGCTAGTGGGCGTATTCCTAAAGCAAATGGGAGCGGTTTAACGTTTGGTTTACAACCAAATTTAAGCTACTGAAGCATAACTGGAAACCGGTATTATATAAGGCAGTTGTATAGCGAACCTTTTACATATCTTTACCTGCGATCGACAAAGCAACATAAACAAGAAATTGCAGCACAGCTGCTGGAAAAAATGTTGGACAATTCTGAACATAATATTAATAATTCAGGGGTCAAGCTAGGGGAGAAGGAGAGTACAGCGAAGTGGGAAATTCACAATTATTTATATTGGTTTAATAAAACTGGATGAATGATTGATATATGTTGTCAATTTTTATTTAAATATATGATATATCTAGGCCTGTTGTTTCATTTCAAATTAAAGTGTTTTTTTAATTTCATGTTTTAATAATTTTAATTTTGAGTGGTCATATTCATTATCAGAGAATTTAATATGAATGCCATTAACGGCTCAAAACATTATAGATTATTTAGAGCCGCCCTTGAGAGAGGGTAATGATACGTGTATAGGCCCATACCCTTACTCTTACCGCAGTTTCTTTGTTTTCTACATGACATAATGTGAATTCAAATGCATGTTCAAAACATTTAATTGCTAAATCCTATGATAATGACCCCGTGCGAGGCCCTTAAAATCTGACAAGCATAGGCTAACATTGCTTGTCGAATTTTAGGTGTGTGATGGTGTGGGTGGGTGCGGTGAGAGCCTCTGGTTGGCTCTTGTTATTTGCGGATAAGCCAATTCAATCTGTAACCTAAAGGTTCTTGGTATGAATTGAATGTTGTTTAATGACTCATCAACACATTATTCGAGAGAGGAGATCACACACAGGAATCTGGAACCTGGAACCTGACATACTATACTAAAAATATAGTCTTATATATAGTTCTTTAAACTAACGTGCTTGGAGGATAGACTCCAATATACAAAACCTCCCAGTTTACGTCCCCATCCGTCGGACGAGGCTAATGAAAAGCGTCTTGCTGAAGAACACAAAGACGAAACTCAGTGGCGATGGTAAAGTTTGACCCCGGGTTCACCGGATTTCAAGTTCAGCGGTTATTTATAGGGCCACGCCAGCCCCTTTATAAATTATGAAGCGGTATTTAAAATATTCCTTTAAACATGTTAATGAAATTGAGACTAGACGCTCGTTTGCGCTCGCAATCATCTTGTGTGTGTTTGGATGATGGAGACTACAACTGTAAATAATTAAACCTTTTGTGAGATACACACATCTTGTTAAATTGTTGTTATACACCTCGCTGCGCTCGGCATTATTTCGGCGTTTACAGCACCATTTCACCATGTTTACCACACTGTCATAAAAATGTTATAACATATGAATTTGTAAGCGATTTGGGGCTCGAAGCTTATGTCAGTATGTGATCTATGAGTTTGTTTAATGTTCGGGGTCTCGCTTCGAGCGAATTGAAAATGTCAACTAAGGTCAAACTACGAAATTGAAGAACAGGACGAATCATGGCCTATACCAACATATTATTGTTTTATTTAGTGTTCGGGGCTTCGCTTCGGGCGAAGCCGAATACTTTGTAATTATTAAATTTTCACGAATTACATCAGTTTACTCCGGACTACATGTACTGTAACATAGCTAGGCCCAAATGACAGTATAGTCCTATGGTTGGGGGCGTGGAGGCATGATCCGCCGGACTTTTTATTTCATTTTAAAATGCATTTATTAGGTAAGTAAACTGTCACAGATGTGTATCTGAAAATACCCACATCCCCTTCCCCATTGCCAGATTGGCAAACATTGTAGACCAATTAGCACATGTTCATGCACATGACTGTTGACGTCATGTTTACAATATCGCATGACGTCATATTTACAATATCGCATGACGTCATGTTTAACATATCGCATGACGTCATGTTTAACGTCAGTCACTGATGCACCAGTTACCCCTTCTCACATGCTGCTTCTCACAAGAACAAAGTAAGAAATTTACATTTATACGCTTATTGATGCAAGTCTAAATCCGCGTACCATACGCCGTTCTGAAAAATATGAAGCAGGTCGGACGAGGTAAACTCCGGACATGAAGAACGCGGTCGACATAATGTCGTAAATATGAATAATTTGGGGCTTCGCTGCGCGAAGCTTAGTGACAATATAAACGAGCTATGTGGCTCGTTTGTCGAGCTTTGCTCGCCCGTATTATTTTCACGACTTTCGCGAAAGTTTACTTTGTGAATTTTTTTGACTTTTTACGGTAATCGCCGCCATGACCGAAAAAGTGATTACTAGTGGACAACTTCGAAGCCGGGCTGCGCCCGGCGAGAATTGTCCAAAAAATGCACACCCATTCACAGAAATTTTTTTCTATAGGTAACTGTAAATCACTGTTAGCCATGCAATTCCAAGAGAACATTGTGATATTCCATTTTGATTCAGATTATGAGGCCCACCCAATAAAGCCTTTTTGCTTGCAGTAAAATATAAACACACAACAGAAAGTTGTTCATTTAATGCTTTGCTATCATTCTTGTTCTAGAAACAATGAAGAAATGTCAGACAAGTTTGTATTTAAACTAGCTAAATCATGAATATGCTTTTCTAAATTACAAAGTTGTGTTTAGCTTTTCTTACGCAAGACAATATCTAATATAGCAATTTAACACAAAGAAAAGAGGGCCTCAATTTATATACCTGAGTTGATCGGTAATGGAGCATGCAGTCAGTAAATAAACAAGATTCCCATGCTTTTTCCATGAGCAAGTAGCGATGGGAAATACTAGGAAATATACTCGGCAAAAAAAGTTTTGGACAAGTGTATATAAAGTCATATAAAAATAAAACTTGTGGACAGAATTTAAGTATCTTTTTTTAGTAACAAAGGTCTACCCTACTCGGTTAATTTGGTACGAGAATCATTAAATTCCAAACAAGATTTGATTTGAAAAAATATGGCAAACACACAAAGGGTCTGTACAAATGTTGCAAAGTTCATACAAAGTAACAGTTACGGACACATTCGAGTAACCAATAAAAAGATTATTATTTTTTCACAAAATTTCATTGTAAACGATAATAATTGTTGATTATTGATCTATTGTGAATTATCAACTGAGATAATAAGGGTTATGGTCGAATGTCATGGTTCAGCGATCATTGTACGGGTTCGAACACTGCCATGGTCCAAAACTTTTTTACAGAGTATATGTCCTTAAGGACATCACACCAGCCTTATCCATCGTATAGAAATAGTGGGGGCATAATTATGATTGTTTTGTTCATGCATTGTGAGAAGTACGAGAATTTCATGCAAAATAGAGATTGGTATGTACCGTTATATTATGAGGCCCCGACAAACTATTTTAAATCCGATTTAATAATTTCTAAATTTTATGTGTAACAGTACCAGCATGGTTTAATTTCAATATTCTTAGTATTGATTTTGGTTAAGTTTAAGACAACATATATTATATTGTTAATTTAATAATAATTATGTGTAAACTTACATTAATTGGGTCTTCTAAAATCGTCTCCAAATACAATCTTTGAACAATAAACTGACCCATCTTAACCAAAGTCGATTTCGGTATCCAAAGGATGATCGACGTGCGTTGTTCAAGCGAATGTTTTCATTCCAATGACACACAGCTAAGTTTGTTTTTAAAATGTACTGTATATCATCACAAGAACCTATCCTTTTGTCGTGAAAAATGTTTAGTGTGTTATTAAAAGATTCCACTAAATAAGAGTCCATACTGAAAATGTAATTCTGGGGAGTTTTGTAAACGTCAGAACTTTTGATTGTCGATAATAAAAGCTGTTTTGCAAAAGGGTCTGTTATGATAATACGACTTGGCTCATAATTTGTATCTGTTTTACATCTGGATGCCGGTTCACACTTGTCATGGATGTTCTCATAGTGTGGCACAATATTCTCTAACATAGATTTTAATTTGTCTTTATCACCCTTACAATTTCTCATTGCATATTGCACGTGAGTTTTTACAGGTCCAACCTTGTCATACAATTGAACAGACCAGGTTTTGCCGTGCCTACTTTTAGCGCCGGAAGATATGTTTTTCTTTTTTTTCCATAGACACAGACACGTGCCACGTGTCATTTTGATTTGCTGTGTCTTTTCTCTGCTCGCGTACACATTTATTTATGCTTGCATTTCTATCGTGTACATGACGGCGCACTTTAATTTTTTTTTCATCAAATGCCATAATTATTTAAATGTTTATCATGTTTATATTCCAAACTGTAAAATGAACATTTAGCAATTGTAAGAAACATTGCACATTGTAGTCTTATATAAAATTATGTCAGGGCCTCAATAAATATTTTCCACAGTAGAGGATTAACAAGTTTGTGATCGTCTCTAGCTGTAAATGTCCGTGATATTTTGATTCTGCTTTTTCACAGACCAAGTAGCGTTGGGAAATGTGTATTTAAGGACATATTACGCAACGTTAAGTAAGCTCGGAAGCTTACTTATTTACATGCTACTTGACCGATTACCTCACGTATTTCAATTGAGGCCATAAATAGGATTTTGATATTAAATATTATTAAAGGTATGTCTATATTCTACTTTAATTTATACTTTACTTTTATAAACGAAATAAAGTTACAATTTAACTGTTCTAAATACAACATGTTTTGTTCATAATTATTATTTTAGAACAAATAAAACCAAAAACTTATGAAAAATTTACTTTCATGTTTTAATATGTTTGTGACAAAACGTTTTTGTCATTGTTTTAATATATTTGCTCTATGCAAAAGCTTAATTTGACTGATACTAAATTGAAAGTCTTTAATTATTGAGGGTGGCCCAATTAGTTTAAACTAATCTTCCTTGGGGCCCTCTATAACAAATACAAAATGAAAACAGAAATGAAAACTTCACGCACGCACCTACACTCACACATCCAGCCAAACACAAACACTCTCAACCATACTCACACACATGCACAAAAACGCATACAAGCACACACACACGCACGCACACACACGCATGGCAAGATACATAAGGTATATGTAAAATAATAACATTGCTGGTGGTGGTAGACGATATTTACATGATAGTGATATAAGATGATATCTATATCGAGTTTAATATTGTTCTTCCTTCATCCATTCTATGCAGTTGTTTGTAAAGCTGTTCATTGTTGAACACTTCTGAATGTGCTTTGGAATATTATTCCACAAAATGGTCCCGGAGTAAGACATGCTGCCCTTGAAAAGTTCCCGATTGGGCTTAGGAGTACTCTAAAATTAGTATCAGTTAAGGATCTGAAACTTCTGCCAGTGAATTACGAGTTACGGTTACATTTCGGAAATATATGAAGGGGCAGTATTGTTTGAAACTTGGTACATTAATTTGGCCTTTTGAAGTATAATTCTCTGATCAATTGTGAGGCAATTTATTTGTTCCATAGCGGCTTGAAAAGTAATATACTGTTCACCTAAAATAATATGACATGCCCTTTTTTTGCATTATTAAAAGGTTGTGGATATTTTTTTCGACTTGTGTTACCCCAGATTACATTACACAAATCTAGAGATGTGAATGTACGTAAGGTTTATAGAAAATAATTCGATAATTCAAAGGAATAAAATATGTTAGTCTTGGTAGTTACCATATATTTTTAGTTGTAGTTAGAGCGAATTATGCATATTTCGAATGTATCTAGACAAGCCGGATAAAAACACCAAATGTTTCACAGAGGTTGTTCAGGTCATATTATTCAATTTTAGAAAGTACGCCAAAGTTAAAAAATCCTCTTTTTACTATTTATAGCGCATTCAATATGGCCGTCGTCATTTACAGCTATTTTTCAAGGTTTTGTAGGTATTTCCAGCATCCTTGAAGATATAATATATTTGCGAATTTTGGTAAGAACAATTTATATATAATGTCTTATAAGATTACTATTTAAAACCAAAAAAAGAAGAAAAAAAAGAAAGGGGAACATTTGTCAAAATTTGATGGCGGGGATTTCTTTATTTACACTGTCCTGTTTTAATGGGATGACAGTAGGGTAAGTGTGAGGTTTGGTGCACCCTAGAACCGGTTTAAACCCCCAGTGGCCTTTGTTGCCACTGACCGTTCCAAGGCGGTAGCCGTATTGTCAACCCTTTTGTGTTTGTGATGTCGTTTGCGTTTTTTATTACTTTTGCCTTCTCGTTTGTCTGTTTGCGAGTTTGTTTTTGTGTTTTGTGGTTGACTGTCGTCCTTGAATGCTGCTTTCCCTGTCCGATATTTTTATCTTTATTGGTAGGGTTATTGATAATACTTCAGTGAAATTCAGCAAAAGGAAAAGCCATTTAAAATAATCTATATCTACTTCAATCAAACCGAGACTGCAATATTTCGTATGTGTCGTGCTCGGCCGTTTCCAAAGGTCCATTATCATAGTCTCTTTTATATATAACCTATATGCAACAATTATTTTCTAAAACTGGTTTAAATTATGATCCAGTAAGTATATTTTATTTATAAGCATACTTTTATTTGAATTATATATTATCAGTATTTACGAGTATTCAAAAGTTGTTCACCTTGTTAAAGATTCCGCCATTACAGACTAGCAGAAGATGTTTCCTATCATAGAAAGTTATGCCAACATTGGCACATTAAAGTCATAAACTTCTTCCCTGCCCTGACCCATCACCCTGTAAAAAAGTAAAAAAATCCATCTTAGCAAATCTCTTTCCTCTTCCAGATATCAGAGAGAGAACATGGACTGGTCATGATGCATGGTTTGCCAAAAAACAAAACAAAAAAAAAGACAGAAGAAAAACTGAAATGTCAACTAAATTGTTGTGTACTCAGAGACAAATCAGAGCCGTACAAACTATTTCTAAGTGACCCTGAATTTCAAATGATTGACCAAAACAATAGGCAGATATATTTAGACAAAACTTTTACGGCGGAGAAACTTACGAAGCAAAAGGCTTTTTGACGTTCCTCCTAGCGTAGACAATTTAAACAAAAAAAGCTAGATCGTTTCAAACGCAAGCACAAATCATATAATGAGGCAGAAGTTTGTGTATGTGAGAAACTGTACTTATATTGTGTGATGATAAGTGAAACTGGTAGCTCCGCCCACCACGTGGTTGTTATGTGTAATGATGCAATCATATCGGCGTAACACCTGTGTATAATAAGTTTGTTTGACAAGAGGGTGCAGGAGTGGGGTTCTGGTGTATATCCTAACTTGAATGATTTAATTTTTAATTTGTTTGCTTTTTAAATATGAAATAAGAATATGGAATTAAAAGCAGATGTGAAGAGGCCTGAAATATAATCATTAAAACACCTTGTGTTTTTCGGGCATTATTTTATTGACAAAGTCATTCCGTCCCTGAACTTCCTATTAATGCAAATCTAATCCAGGAACATACTGACGCTGCCTTATCTAAGGTGAACTGTTGGTTAGTAAATTCTCCTAGATTACTTCTCAAATCTGTACTTGACAAAGGTGAGAGTGTTTCATGGGCTTCATACCATGCCTCTCTACAGTCTCAGTCAGAAGAATCCCAAATATTTCTGAGTCAACTATTGCCTCAATGATCAAACATGGTATGACAATTCAGCAACAAGCTACAAAATACCTCAATCCTGGACAATTACCTGAGATTTCACTGAATGCCCCACTCTACGTACTTGCCAAATGTGTATAGTGGCAGTGGCCAAAAACACACAGTGATGACAAATATGTGGGTGTGTTTGGTGGACTCCACATTGAATTGGCAATGCGGAAGTCATTTGGTAACTTTTTGGATTGATCCGGTGCAAATGTAGCGTCTTCAGGGACAGCATATTTCTATTTGAAGATCACCCATCTTACAAGAACAAGGCATGTGTCAGTCAGTGTCCTTGCTTTGGCAAGTCTTAAACAAGAGGCATTCCTTAGTATTGAGGGTCCTCAAGATGAATTCAGTACAGAAGAGTGGCGGCAAACAATGTGTAGTTTAAAGATATATAAAAATATCGGACAGGGAAAGCAGCATTCAATAACGACAGTCAAACCCAAAACACAAAAACAAACACGCAAATAGACAAACGAGAAGGCAAAAGTAATACATAATGCAAACGACATCACAAACATAAAAGGGTTGACAATAGGGCTACCGCCTTGGAACGGTCAGTGGCAACAAAGGCCACTGTGGCCTTGGAACGGTCAGTGGCAACAAAGGCCACCGGGGGTTTACCTACTTTAAATACTGAAATACAATGCTTACCATGGAACTAGTAGGACTAATATTTGTGAGAGCTCATCTGGAACACAATTTCGCATTATGTTACGAGCTTGAAAGCTATTGTTCCTTGATTTATTTTGCATTTGACCATCAGAATTATGCACGGAGGATCATTATACATGTGAGTGAGTGATATGGAACATCTCCTAAATGAGATTATGGTTGAATTTAGAAGATGGGCATAAGGTGGTACGGAAGACAAAAGCAGGTTCTCGTCAAAACCGATTGACCAGGCACATGAACAGAATAATGAGTTGATAAAGGGATCAGGTTGAGCAGTAGGATTTACGAAAAATCCTTTTGCTTTCAGAAAATGGATGATTGCTGGTCCAGAGCAGGCTTGAATTCTCAAAGAATTTGAGAAAGAATCTAAGAATGAAAGTGAATCTACTCAGCATAACGAGGAAGGCATGTCTTCCAAGATTGCTTTCACAGAGCAGGTGCCTAACCTCATACAGTCAAAGAATACTATGGGGAACCCATTTCTTCAAGATTGGACTAGACCTAATCAACATTGACACACATGAGATTGCTGATAAAACCATCTCTGCTAATCTGTGCACAACATAAACTTTAGGCAAGGAACAATAAAATACGTAGACCAAATTTGTTTTTGAAGACCGTTCTAGATCAATACATGATCCCATTAAGAGGAACTCACTCGCCCCTGTTACGTTTGCAAGATCGCAAACAAAATTAATCCTGACGGAAAAGATGTCGCCGCTAAAGAATGATGTCGCTCTGTTTTCAAAGCTATAGAAACCCAGCATAGACATGGAAACATGGGCATATTCTTTAAGCCTGAAAACCATCCGTATCGACCTTCTCTATCCGGAAGTAGTCAGATACGTTTTGGTAAAAAGTCAGACTTACTCCTGAATTTGATTCAAGAAGATCATCCAAAGCCATCAAGATCGTACATGAAAGCTTTAAATGGAGCTGCATTTGTTAATCTTCTTCACACGTGGGGCGTTTTACCATTTGAGGAATATGCTGACCATGGTTTTCATCCCGCATATAATTGTCCAACTTGAAAACTGCAGAAGAATATATGTTGTATGGGATTCATATTTGCCGCATAGTTTAAAAGATACCACCAGACGAAAATGTGGAAAAAGCGTTGGAAAAAAAGTAAATGGGAAAAGTAAGTTTCCAGCAAATTGGAAAGGGTTTCTCCGAAATCCAACCAACAAAGAGTACTTGTTCAAGTTTCTGAAAACCACGATAGCCTCAGGCATATGAATGAAAATGAATTTTTCATAACATCGGGTGAAACAGTAGTTTCTATAGGAAATGACTATGATATGACTAGATGTGATCACGAGGAAGCAGATACGCGACTTGATGTGCATCTAAAGGTCTAAGATAAGCCCTGTTAGAACTGTAGACACAGATGTCGTTATTATTTTAGTAGGACTTAGCAAAAACTTGTAGGAATCAAGCCAGATGTAGATATAGGGTTGCTTTTGGATCTGGGAAATATTTCTCAACATATCAGATTAGATCCAGTCACAACTATCCTGGCAAGGACAAATCGATTGCTTTGCCTGTGTTTTACTGCTTCACGGGCATCGACACTACTTCTGCGTTCCTGTAAAAGTCAAAGAAGACAGCCTGGGATACATCGGTCGCCTTCCAAAGTATAACTGAAAAAGAAGATATCAAAATCGAAAAGGAAAAGTAGCATTCAAGGACGACAGTCAACCACAAATACACACAGAAACAAAGAACAACTTTAAAGATGAATAAATGGCAAGGATAAGCCATCACAAACACCAAAGGGTTGACAATAACTAATTGAAACTTTTACTTTTATAAAATATTTTGCTTTTTAACTCTGTGTTAAAACACATAATACCTATGCTATAAATAAACCATTTGGCCCAGCACACTATCTGCGTTATGCTTAGCACAGTGATACAGTTTACACATCAGATTTGAAACTATTTGTTTGACATAGGTTCTAAAGTGTTATTCTATTCTATTGGTTGAATTGCGCAATTCCCAAAGTTGTGAGGTTTTCGAATGCTGTGATCAATTAACATTTTAATAAGCATTCTCTGCCTTGACGAGAAATGATGTATCACGTATATTGCAGAAAGTTTGTGGGGGAAATTTAACAGTAGTGTAAGTATATTTTGTGTCTATCAATGAAGGCAAATAGACAATTTGTGTTTCCAAATTAAACTTTGAACTGTATGGTACAAAATATAGTTATTTAGCCTATATGTGCACTGATTTTACGCATTTAAGCCTGTAAGGGTCCATTCTTCTTTTTTTTTATTCTTTTTTTTTTTTTTAGACAAGACACATTTGTATTCACTATTTTTCTAATATCCTGTGGAATTGCAAGGATGTTATGCAGCTTAAAATATTACTTTTGCAATTGTGTCCAGGACTATAAAAGCCCAAATCTATTTTGCATGTAAATACAAAATGTTTCTGAAATTGGGAAAATATTTTGATTAGGCAGTTTGTTGTTGTGTAGTTAGGGAGAGAGCAGACACACTCTTTGAATGTTGTCCAGAGCTATAGATATTTACAATTCACACATTGCAATATCTGTTAAAAGCGAGAATAATATTTTATTTGATGACGTAGAAACTTTGGACAGGTAAATTAATCCACAGGTAAATGTATTTTTCACATAACATGTGGAGTGGGAGTGTAATAACACCATTCAATATTTTCGATATTCCACTAGTGGTATAACACTTAACGTTAATGACGTCATGGACGTCACGTTAATGTACGTTTTATGACGTAATATGACGTTATAAGTTATGTAATAAATAGAATCTAACATTCGTTCTCATTCATTATTAAATTTATTAAACTCGTCAGCAAAAATGATATTATGCTCGGCAAGAGCCCCGCATTATATCTCGGCAAGAGCCTCGCTTTATATCATTTTGCCAACTCGTTTTTCCTGCCGAGCATTATCATTTTTGCTAACGAGTTTAATAAATTCAATAATGAATGAGTCCTCATGTAAGATCCTCTATTAATCAATTATCTGGCAATAGTTGTGCAGCTAAACAATTCAGATTTACCTCATTTCCCCGTGCAGTCACGCAGTGGTAAAAGTAGCTACATCATGCAAATAATACTTATTTTGACATACAACTTAGTAACGGTTTCTCTCCGGAACTATCAAGAAATGTTCATATGACGTTCAAGAGTTAAATTTGATAATTGATAATACTACAAAAAGGTTGGCCATTCATCTTTAATGTGATTTTTTTTCCAAAATGAAAACAAGAAAATCGGTAGAACCGATGGATGCTCCCCGAAATGTATCCTCAACTTATCATATGGCCTTGTATCACCCAGCAGTTTTCAATTTGCAGTTTTCCATTAGTAGTTTATGCTCCGGATAAATAATCTAAGTATAGAATTACAAAGGACAATAACTCTTAATTTGAATGATGATAGAGTTACGGCACTTCCTCTCATTGCCCTCTATCATTCTGTGAAGTTTCATTGCAGTCCCATCAGCAGTTTTGAAGATATGCTCCGGACAAAACTTCTAAGAATAAAATACAAAGGGCAATAACTGTAATTTGAAAGATGACAGAGTTACTTTTCTTGAACTTTGCACTTTCTCTCATTGCTCTCTATCATTGTATGAAGTTTCATTTCAGTCCCATCAGTACTTTTGAAGTAATGGTCTGGACAAAAATTCTAAGTATAAAAATACAAAGGGCAATAACTCTAACTTGCATGACGACAGAGTTAGGGTTTGTGCATTCTACACTTCCTCTCATTGTCCTCTATTATTGTGTGAAGTTTCAATGTAGTCCCATCAGTAGTTGTCAAGATATGCTCCGGACAAAAGTGTGACAGACGGACACATATTCTAAGTACAAAATTACAAAGGGCAATAACTCTAATTTGAATGATGACAGAGGTACGGTTCTCGCACTCTGCAATTCCTCTCATTGCTCTCTATCATTGTGTTTAGTTTCATTGTAGTCCCATCAGTAGTCTTCAAGATAAGCTCCGGAAAATAGTGTGACGGACAAACTGACGGAAAAAATCTAAGTATAAAATTACAAAGGTTAATAAATCTAATTTGAATGAGACAGAGTTACGGTTCTTGCACTCTGCATTTCCGCTCATTGCCCTCTACCATTGTGTGAAGTTTCATTGTAGTGCCATCAGTAGTTTTCAAGATATGCTCTGGACAAAAGTGTGACGGATGGACGGACGGGCGGACAAAGCGGCGACTATATGCAATTTCGGGAAGCATAAAAAGATACGCACCCGTAAACCAACAGATCAAATAATCAGGCCTAAACAAAAACGTACCAGGAAATGAAACTGATCAGATGACATCCCACTTAAAAATAGATATAAATACACATCATAGGTAAAATGTATGGACAGGAAACAAAATACACACAAAGCAAAAATATCTGCTTACCCTTCTACAGTTAAAGGTAATTACCATGTATGTATGTGTATTTAATTTAATAAACTTTTTATTTGATATCTGATCAATTTTATAATATAGGCTATAAATGATTTGGTTAGCTTGTATTTTGGGAATCTAAACTTGAACTAAATGTCGTTTAACGGCTCATCAACACATTATAGGTTACTTAGAGTTGCCCCCAGAGAGAGGGAAAGGATACATAGGAATCAAGGAACCTGCCATACCCTTAACTAACAGATTCCTATGCTTTTTTAACGCGCTAGGAGGATAGACTCGCAATCAAATCAACAGAACAGAATATTACTTATGTTGCCAAATGAATCATTTGAACATCGCAAAACTCATGTGTGAACTTACATTGGGCTCCGTTAAACACTATGCTTATGCCTAACCCAGGTCGGTTGCAGGGTCACTTTTGTAACTCTTTCATTTTACAAATCTACTGTGAAATTTAAGCAGATACTAGCAGACTGTTTCAACACAATCATATCAAAAGTACCTATTTTTCTTTTTGGAAAAAAATCACATTCTGGTCAACAATCAAAGAGTGTGTTTGCTCTCTCCCTAACAACTGCCTGATCATTAATTAATTATTTGAGCAAACAGACTGGTATTCAATCATTTTTAATTTTAGGTGGGGTGTATACAAGAGATTCATCCTAGAGACAGGCACCATATCAGGTATACTGCACAGTGATGTCCAAGATGAAAACGAAACATGGATTCTGACCTTCATCTTCTGTACTCATTCGCAACATCTCGTACACTGCTTCGGGCCGAAGAATGACGGGGATAGGTGGAGCTTCCATACTTATAATGGTAGCATTTCTGTACATGCAATACAACCAGTGCCAAAGAACAATCAATTTTGGCCAAATAAAACACTGCTTAAGCTAGACGTACACAATATCCGAACATGGATTCCGATCCTGAATTCTTCAGGAGCTTGTCAATGAGATTAGATTGTCTGGGTTATAGTAGCGGCATGGTCAAACATAGATTACACATTTATCGTGAAGAAGCAGAACTAGAGAAATGCATTGTTGCTGGAAGTAAGGGTGAAGAACTCACTGCTCCATATGAAAGTGAAACAGACATCCTTTTTGTAGACAAACGTGTTGTTTGTGGTGATGAGGCTCAGCAGCTACGAAGATAACAGAACTACACCAGTAGAGGTGCCACTGAATCATTTCACGTGCCTCGACCGCATAACTCAAACTTGGGGTTGGAGGCAACTGACATTGGAGATATCTCTTTTACCAAATCGAGTATTTACCACCTCCACCCCCAAAATCATTCGTTGATACCCCTCACGGTCTGATAATCGGACACCCCTTAACGTCAGGGGCGGTACCTAATTGATGGGAGGAACTAACGCTACACAATTTACTGGAACGGAGTTGATTTACCGAAACGGACCGAAACGGAGCTACGAATTACCGAAACGGAGTTTGTTTTGATTATTTAAAGACTAATGCGCACATATATATTTTACTTGACGGTCCAGTGATTTAAGTTTATTACGCCACTGGTCAGTCTTAATTAATATTATAATCTTTATTGAGCAGATATTTTTTTAACAAAAGAAATAATTATAACGTCTTTAAATAAAAACTATACCGCTTACAGCAGGGTGGATCAAGCAGCTTTACCGAAACTGACTAGTAATCGGGTAAAATAACACACACAACATATATTGTCTAATTGTGAATGCATTTATAAAACGGGCTTTGTCCTCTAGCGTTAAGGGGACCCCCTACATGGGTACAACTTGGGGGAACTTGCAGTAATTTATATGTAGCTCACTGCAGTGCAAAGAGTTTTATCATAAATGCCACAACAACTAAAATTCTCCCCCCCCCTCCCCCCCCCCCCCCCCCCCCCCCACACACACACTCACACACACACAAACCACAGACTCCATATCTCGGACCTCTTGCTAATTATAGACTTATAAGTGTATCTCTTATTTTTGATATATAATTAATAGTGTAATCATTTTCTAGTAGATATTACTTTTAAAAGAGGGTTGTACTTCTTTAAATGATAATTACCTACCTGCAAATTCCCGCTCTCGCAACCGCAACCCGTACCAAAAAACAAAACAAAAAGCATTTTCACACACACGCATTCGTTTTTGTGTATTAATAGATATAAGGCGTGTGTGGTCCAGATGTAGATCGTCGGACTTCAGATCGAGAGATCGTGGGTTTGATCCTCGCCGTAGCCATGTTATTTATCTTTGAGCGAGATAATTAATCCACATTGCTTAGTTCTGATTCTACCCAGGAAGCCACCGAGAGTGATTAATATAAGTTGCAAAAACTTGTTTCGCAATAGATGTAAACAAAAAATACGTTTTAATAAATATATATATATATAAAGAAATACATCACGCACACGCTCTCGAGTATCAATAGGTATATACATCATTAAGTCAACGGGCATACATACATCGCATTAACATGTCTGTATGTGTATGCCAGTTGACTTAGACTCGCAGCAATGTCTTTAGTAACACATATATTTGAAACTTCATTCTCAAACTCCCGTTAAAAACCTATAGTGACCGTACCTATATGTACAAAATCACACGTGGCAACGAACAACCGGTTGGTTGGTTGAATGGTGTTTTCCATCATTTTCAGTACATTTTAGTATTGTAAATATCACGCCATCCGTAAGAATCGACACTTTCTAACTTACAATTCGGGCTACAAGTGGGATTTGAACCTGCAGCGGTGAGGGTCGAGAAAGGTTCAAATGCAGCGTCTTTACGATTCCGGTCCACGGGGGAACCGGACGTTGCTCCAGCGTTTTCGGTAAAACTTATACAGATACGAGGAAAATAGACACAACATTCTTACACAATTTAAGAAAAGATTTACATTTTCTCAGTAACATTCTACGTCAAATTGCGAATGTTATGAAAAGTATATAAAACTACCCATCTCCAGGGTGTACAATCTATACATTTATGGAAATATATATATATAAGACTCTCCTCAGAGTCCGGTTATATCAAACCTACCATCTTAAGGGTTTAAAATCTGTACATTTATGTATCTAAACCTTTGATATATATATTGGACTCTCCTCAGAATTAGGTTATATAGATCCATAAATCCATATCCAAGTTCTATAATCTATACATTTACGCATCTATACTCCTGATATATATCGGACTCTTCTCATATTCAGGTAACATAAAACTTAGCAACTACAGAGACTATACTCTATACATTTATATATCTATACCCGATATATATCGGACTCTCCTCAGAGTCAGGTTATATAAAACATAACATCTCCAGTGTCTATAATATTTAAAGGTATATATATATATATAATCCTGACACATATCGGACTCTTCTTAGAGTCATGTTACATAAAACATCTCCAATGTCTTAAATCTATATATTTATGCATCTATACTCCTGTTATATATCGGACTCTTCTCAGAGTCCGGTTACATAAAACATAAACACACCAGTGTCTATACTCTATACATTTATATATCTATATTCCTGTTATATATCGGACACGTATGAGAGTCAGGTTACATAAAACCTAACATCTCCAGTGTCTATAATCTATACAGTTATGCATCTATACTCCTGATATATATCGGATTCTCCTCAGAGTCAGGTTACATAAAACCTAACAACTCCAGTGTATATTCTCTATACATTTATATATATATATTCTACTGATATATGTCGGACTCTTCTCATAATCAGTTTATATAAAACCTAACATCTCCAGTGTATATAATCTATACATTTATGCATCTATACTCCTGTTATATATCGGACTCTCCTCATAGTCAAGTTATATGAAACTTAACGTTTCCAGTGTCTATAATCTTTACATTTATATATACAATCCTGATATATTTCGGAATCTTCTCAGAGTCAGGTTACATGAAACCCAACATATCCAGTGTCTATAATCTATGCATTTATATGTATATAATCCTGATATATATGTGAAATTTCTCAGAGTTAGCTTACATAAACCTAACATCTCCAGTGTATATAATCTATATATTTATGCATCTATACTCCTGATATATATCGGCCTCTTCTCAGAGTCAGGTTATATAACACCTAGCATCTCCAGTGTATATACTCTATATATATATGCATCTATACTCCTGATATATCTTGGTCTCTTCTCAGAGTCAGGTTATATAAAACCTAACATCTCCATTGTCTATAATATATGCAATTATATATACTCCTGATATACTGGACTCTACTCAGAGTCAGTTTACATAAAACCTAACATCTCCAGTGTCTATAATCTCTACATTTATACAGCTATACTCCTGATGTATATCGGACTCTACTCAGAGTCAGGTTACATAAAACCTAACATCTCCAGTGTCTTTAATCTATATATTTATGCATCTATACTCCTGATAACTATCGGTCTCTTCTCAGATACTCAGAGTCATGTTATATAAAACCTAACATATTCAGCGTCTATACTATCTACATTTATGCATCTATATCGGACTATTCTCAGAGTCAGGTTATATAAAACCTAACAGCTCAAGTGTCTATAATCTATACATGTATATATATAATCCTGATATCGGACTCCTCTAAGAGTCATGTTACATAAAACATAGCATATAATCTATAAAATTATAAATATACAATCCTGTTATGTATCGGACTCTTCTCAGAGTCAGGTTATATAAAACCTAACATCTCCAGAGTCTATAATCTATGCAACTATATATACTCCTGATATATATCGGACTTTTCGCAGAGTCAGGTTACATGAAACATAGCAACTGCACTGTCTATAGGCTATACATTTATATATGTATACTCTTGATGTATATCGGACTCTTCTTAGAGTCAGGTTATATAAAACTTAACATCTCCAGTGTCTATAATCTATGCAATTATATATATTCCTGATATATATCGGACTCTTCTCGGAGTCAGGTTACATAAAATATAGCAACTCCAGTGTCTATAATCTATAAATTTATAAATATACAATCCTGATATATATCGGACTCTTCTCAGAGTCAGGTTATATCAAACCTAACATCTCAAGTGTCTATAATCTATGCATTTATGCAGCTATACTCCTGATGTATATCGGACTCTACTAAGAGTCAGGTTACATAAAACCTACCACCACCAGTGTCTTTAATGTAAACATATATGCGTCTATACTCCTGTTATATATCGGATTCTTCTCAGCGTCAGGTTATATAACACCTAAAGACTCCAGTGTATAAAATCTATATATTTATGCATCTATACTCCTGATATATATTGGTCTCTTCTCAGGTTCTCAGAGTCATGTTATATAAACATAACATTTTCAGTGTCTACCCTTTCTACATTTATGCATCTATAGTCCTTGTGTATATCGGACTTTTTTCAGAGCCAGGTTATATAAAACCTTACATCTCCAGTGTCTATAACCTATAAATGTATATATATATATAATTCTGATATATATCGGACGCTTCTTAGTGTCAGGTTACATTAAACATAGCAACTCCAGTGTCTCTATAAATTTATAAATATACAATCCTGATATATATCGGACTCTTCTCAGAGTCAGGTTATATAAAACCTAACATCTCCAGTGTCTATAATCTATGTAATTATATATACTCCTGATATATATTCAACTCTACTCAGAGTCAGGTTACATGAAACATAGCAACTCCAGTGTCTATAGTCTATACATTTATACATTTATATATGTATACTCCTTATGTATATCGGACTTTTCTCAGATTCAGGTTACATATCGTCTGTACATTTATATATGTATACTCCTGATGTATATCGGACTCTTCTTAGAGACATGTTATATAAAACCTAACATCTCAAGTGTCTATAATCAATGCAATTATATATACTCCTGACATATATCGGACTCTTCTCAGAGTCAGGTTACATGAAATATAACAACTCCAGTGTCTATAGTCTATACATTTATAAATGTATACTCCTGATGTATATCGGACTTTCTTAGAGTCAGGTTACATAAAACATAGCAACTCCAGTGTCTATAATCTATAAATTTAGAAATATACAGTCCTGATATATATCGGACTCTTCTCAAAGTCAGGTTATATAAAACCTAACATCTCCAGTGTCTATAATTTATGCAAATATATATATCGGACTCTTCTCAGAGTCAGGCTACATGAAACATAGCAACTCCAGTGTCTATAGTCCATACATTTACATATGTCTACTCCTTATGTATATCGGACTCTTCTCAGAGTCAGGTTACTTAAAACCTAAAATCTCTAGTGTCTATAATCTATCAATCTATATATTTATATATACTCCTGATACATATCGGTCTCTTCTTAGAGTCAGGTTACATAAAACATAGCAACTCCAGTGTCTGTAATCTATAAATTTATAAATATACAATCCTGATATATATCGGACTCTTCTCAGAGTCAGGTTATATAAAACCTAACATCTCAAGTGTCTATAATCTATGCAATTATTTATACTCCTGCTATATATCGGACTCTTCTCAGAGTAAGGTTACATGGAAAAAAGCAACTCCAGTGTCTATAGTCTATACATTTATATATGTATACTCCTTATGTATATCGGACTCTTCTGTGAGTCAGGTTATATAAAACCTAACATCTCCAGTGTCTATAATCTATGCAATTATATATACTCCTGATATATATCGGACTCTTCTCAGAGTCAAGTTACATAAAACATAGCAACTCAAGTGTCTATAATTTATAAATTTATAAATATTCACTCCTGATATATATCGGACTCTTCTCAGAGTCAGGTTATATAAAACCTAACATCTCCAGTGTCTATACTCTATGCAATTATACATACTCCTGATATATATCGGACTCCTCTCAGAGTCAGGTTACATGAAACATAGCAACTCCAGTGTCTATAGTCTAAACATTTATATATTTATACTCATGATGTATATAGGACTCTTCTTAGAGTCAGGTTATATAAAACCTAACATCTCAAATGTCTATAATCTATGCAGTTATATATACTCCTGATATATATCGGACTCTTCTCAGAGTCAGGTTACATGAAACATAGCAACTCCAGTGTCTATCGTCTGTACATTTATATATGTATACTCCTGATGTATAGCGGACTCTTCTTAGAGACATGTTATATAAAACCTAACATCTCAAGTGTCTATCAGCAATGTAATTATATATACTCCTGATATATATCGGACTCTTCTCAGAGTCAGGTTACATGAAATATAACAACTCCAGTGTCTATAGTCTATACATTTATAAATGTATACTCCTGATGTATATCGGACTCTTCTTAGAGTCAGGTTACATAAAACATAGCAACTCCAGTGTCTATAATCTATAAATTTATAAATATACAGTCCTGATATATATCGGACTCTTCTCAGAGTCAGGTTATCTAAAACCTAACATCTATAGTGTATATAATCTATGCAACTATATATACTCCTGATATATATCGGAATCTTTTTTAGAGTCAGGTTACATGAAACATAGCAACTCCAATGTCTATAGTCTATACATTTATATATGTATACTCCTTATGTATATCGGACTCTTCTCAGAGTCAGGTTACATAAAACCTAACATCTCCAGTGTCTATTATCTATACATCTATATATATATATAATCCTGATACATATCGGACTCTTCTTATAGTCAGGTTACATAAAACATAGCAACTCCAGTGTCTGTAATCTATAAATTTATAAATATACAATCCTGATATATATCGGACTCTTCTCAGAGTCAAGTTATATAAAACCTAACATCTCCAGTGTCTATAATCTATGCAATTATACATACTCCTGATATATATCGGACTCTTCTCAGAGTCAGGTTACATGAAACATAGCAACTCCAGTGTTTATAGTCTATACATTTATATATGTATACTCCATATGTATATCGGACTCTTCTCAGAGTCAGGTTACATAAAACCTAACATCTCCAGTGTCTATAATCTATAAATCTATATATATATATATATAATCCTGATACATATCGGTCTCTTCTTAGAGTCAGGTTACATAAAACATAGCAACTCCAGTGTCTGTAATCTATAAATTTATAAATATTCAATCCTGATATATATCGGTCTCTTCTCAGAGTCAGGTTATATAAAACCTAACATCTCAAGTGTCTATAATCTATGCAATTATATATACTCCTGATATATATCGGACTTTTCTCAGAGTCAGGTTACATGAAACATAGCAACTCCAGTGTCTATAGTCTTTACTTTTATATATATATACTCCTGATGTATATCGGACTCTTCTTTGAGTCAAGTTATATAAAACCTAACATCTCCAGTGTCAATAATCTATGCAATTAAATATACTCCTGATATATACTTGGTAAAAAACGTTTTGGACCAGGGTATATAAAGTCATATAAAAATAAATCTAGTGCACAGAATTGAAGTATCTTTTTTTAGTAACCAAGGTCTACCCTACTCGGTTAATTTGGTACCAGAAACATTTAATTCCAAATAAGATTTGATTTTTAAAAAATATCGCGAACATACAAAAGGTCTGTAAAAAATGTTGCAAAGTCCATAAGAAGAAACGATTTCGGACACATTCGAGTAACCAATAAAAAAATTATTATTTTTCCGCAAACTTTCATTGTAAACGATAATTATTGTTGATTGTTGATCTATTGTGAATTATCAACGGAGATAATAAGGGATATGGTCGAATGTCAAGATTCAGCGATCATTGTGCGGGTTCGAACACTGCCATGGTCCAAAACCTTTTTTACAGAGTATATATCGGACTCATCTCAGAGTCAGGTTACATAAAACATAGCAACTCAAGTGTCTATAATTTATAAATTCATAAATATACAGTCCTGATATATATCGGACTCTTCTCAGAGTCAGGTTATCTAAAACCTAACATCTCCAGTGTCGATAATCTATGCAATTATATATACTCCTGATATATATCGAACTCTTCTCAGAGTCAGGTTACATAAAACATTGCAACTCAAGTGTCTATAATTTATAAATTTATAAATATACAATCCTGATATATATCGGACTGATCTCAGAGTGAGGATATTTAACATCTAACATCTCCAGTATCTATAATCTATGCAATTATATATATTCCTGAAATATATCGGACTCTTCTCAGAGTCAGGTTATATGAAACATAGCAATTCCAGTGTCTATAGTCTATACATTTATATATGTATTCTCCTGATGTATATCGGACTCTTCTTAGAGTCAGGTTACATAAAACATAGCAACTCCAATGTCTATAAACTATGCAATTATATATACTCCTGATATATATCGGACTATTCTCAGAGTCAGGCTACATGAAACATAGCAA
This sequence comes from Cyrtodaria siliqua, assembly GCA_037043455.1. Taxonomy (NCBI): domain Eukaryota; kingdom Metazoa; phylum Mollusca; class Bivalvia; order Adapedonta; family Hiatellidae; genus Cyrtodaria; species Cyrtodaria siliqua. The sequence goes on from JAWPHD010004380.1 coordinate 151,119, forward strand.
TTCCAGTGTCTTTAGTCTACATATTTATATATGTATACTCCTTATGTATATCGGACTCTTCTCAGAGTCAGGTTACATAAAACCTAACATCTCCAGTGTCTATAATCTATAAATTTATATATATATTTATATAATCCTGATACATATCGGACTCTTCTTAGAGTCAGGTTACATACAACATAGCAACTCCAGTGTCTATAATCTATGCATTAATAAATATAAAATCCTGATATATATCGGTCTCTTCTCAGAGTCAGGTTACATGAAACATAGCAACTGATGTGTCTATAGTCTATACCTTTATATATGCATACTCCTGATGTATATCGGACTCTTCTTACAGTCAGGTTACAAAAAACATAGCAACTCTATTGTCTATAATCTATAATTTATCAATATCCAATCCTGATATATATCGGACTCTTCTCAGATTCAGGTTATATAAAACCTAACATCTCAAGTGTCCATACCCTATGCAATTATATATACTCCTGATATATATTGAACTCTTCTCAGAGTCAGGTTACATGAAACATAGCAACTCCAGTTTCTATAGTCTATACATTTATAAATGTATACTCCTGGTGTATATCGGACTCTTCTTAGAGTCAGGTTACATAGAACATAGCAACTCAAGTGTCTATAATCTATAAATTTATAAATATACAGTCCTGATATATATCGGACTCTTCTCAGAGTCAGGTTACATAAAACCTAACATCTCCAGTGTCTATAATGTATAAATCTATATATATATATATAATCCTGATTCATATCGGTCTCTTCCTACAGGGATTGTATGACATTCATTGATCCAGTTTTCCTGAACTGCCTTGTTGGTTAGAGTTTAGATCATGGCGTGGTTTTCTTTATTTACTCTGTCCTGTTTTAATGGGATGACAGTAGGGTAAGTGTGAGGTTTGGTGCACCCTTGAACCGGTTTAAACCCCCAGTGGCCTACTTTGTCACTGACCGTTCCAAGGCGGAAGCCCTATTGTCAACCCTTTTGTGTTTGTGATGTCGTTTGCATTTTTTATTACTTTTGTCTTTTCGTTTGTCTGTTTGCGTGTTTGATTTTGTGTTTTGTGGTTGACTGTCGTCCTTGAATGCTGCTTTCCCTGTCGGATATTTTTACCCTTTTTTTAGAGTCAGGTTACATAAAACATAGCAACTCCAGTGTCTGTAATGTATACATTTATAAATATACAATCCTGATATATATCGGTCTCTTCTCAGAGTCAGGTTATATAAAACCTAACATCTGCAGTGTTCATACTCTATGCAATGATATATACTCCTGATATATATTGAACTCTTCTCAGAGTCAGGTTACATTAAACATAGTAACTCCAGTGTCTATAGACTATACATTTATAAATGTATACTCCTGATGTATATCGGACTCTTCTTAGAGTTAGGTTACATAAAACATAGCAACTCCATTGTCTATAATCTAAAAATGTATAAATAAACAATCCTGATATATATCGGACTCTTCTCAGAGTCAGGTTATATAAAACCTAACATCTACAGTGTCTATACTCGATGCAAATATATATACTCCTGATATATATTGGACTATTCTCAGAGTCAGGTTATATCAAACATAGCAACTCCAGTGTCTATAATCTCTAAATTTATAAATATACAATCCTGATATATATCGGACTCTTCTCAGAGTCAGGTTATATAAAACCTTACATCTCAAGTTTCTATAATCAATGCAATTATATATACTCTTGATATATATCGGACTCTTCTCAGAGTCAGGTTACATGAAACATAGCAACTCCAGTGTCTATAGTCTATACATTTATAAATGTATACTCCATATGTATATCGGACTCTTCTCAGAGTCAGGTTACATAAAACCTTACATCTCCAGTGTCTATAATCTATAAATCTATATATATATATATAATCCTGATACATACAGGTCTCTTCTTATAGTCAGGTTACATAAAACATAGCAACTCCATTGTCTGTAATCTATAAATTTATAAATATACAATCTTGATATATATCGGACTCTTCTCAGCGTCAGGTTATTTAAAACCTAACATCTCCAGTGTCTATAATCTATTCAATTATATATACTCCTGATATATATCCGACTCTTCTCAGAGTCAGGTTACATAAACATAGTAACTCAAGTGTCTATAATTTATAAATTTATAAATATACAGTCCTGATATATATCGGACTCTTCTCAGAGTCAGGTTATCTAAAACCTAACATCTCCAGTGTCTATAATCTATGCAATTATTTATACTCCTGATATATATAGGACTCTTCTCAGAGTCAGGTTACATAAAACATAGCAACTCAAGTGTCTATAATTTATAAATTTATAAATATACAATCCTGATATATATCGGACTCTTCTCAGAGTCAGGTTATTTAAAACCTAACATCTCCAGTATCTATAACCTATGCAATTATATATATTCCTGATATATATCGGACTCTTCTCAGAGTCAGGTTACATGAAACATAGCAACTCCAGTGTCTATAGTCTATACATTTATATATGTATTCTCCTGATGTATATCGGACTCTTCTTAGAGTCAAGTTACATAAAACATAGCAACTCCAATGTCTATAATATATGCAATTATATATACTCCTGATATATATCGGACTCTTCTCTGAGTCAGGTTACATGAAACATAGCAACTCCAGCGTCTTTAGTCTACATATTTATATATGTATACCCCTTATGTATATCGGACTCTTCTCTGAGTCAGGTATCATAAAACCTAACATCTCAAGTGTCTATAATCTATAAATCTACATATATATTTATATAATCCTGATACATATCGGACTCTTCTTAGAGTCAGGTTACTTAAAACATAGCAACTCCAGTGTCTATAATCTATAAATTTATAAATATACAATCCTGATATATATCGGACTCTTCTCAGAGTCAGGTTACATAATACATAGCAACTCCAGTGTCTATAATTTATAAATTTATAAATATAAAATCCTGATATATATCGGACTCTTCTCAGAGTCAGGTTATATAAAACCTAACATCTCCAGTGTCTATTATCTATGCAATTATATATACTCCTGATATATATCGGACTCTTCTCAGAGTCAGTTTACATGAAACATAGCAACTGAAGTGTCTATAGTCTATACCTTTATATATGCATACTCCTGGTGTATATCGGACTCTTCTTAGAGTCAGGTTACATAAAACATAGCAACTCCAGTGTCTATAATCTATAAAACTTTCTTAATATCCAATTCTGATATATATCGGACTCTTCTCAGAGTCAGGTTATATAAAACCTAACATCTCCAGTGTCCATACTCTATGCAATGATATATACTCCTTATATATATTGAACTCTTTTCAGAGTCAGGTTACATTAAACATAGCAACTCCAGTGTCTATAGACTATACATTTATAAATGTATCCTCCTGATGTATATCGGTCTCTTCTTAGAGCCAGGTTACATAAAACATAGCAACTCCAGTGTCTATAATCTATAAATTAATAAATAAACAATCCTGATATATATCGGACTCTTCTCAGAGTCAGGTTATATATAACCTAACATCTCCAATGTCTATACTCGATGCAAATATATATACTCCTGATATATATTGGACTCTTCTCAGAGTCAGGTTACATGAAACATAGCAACTCCAGTCTCTATAGTCTATACATTTATATATGTATACTCCTTATGTATATCGGACTCTTCTCAGAGTCAGGTTACATAAAACCTAAAATCTCCAGTGTCTATAATCTATAAATCTATATTTATATATAATCCTGATACATACCGGACTCTTCTTAGAGTCAGGTTATATACAACCTAACATCTCAAGTGTCAATAATCTATGCAATTATATATATTCCTGATATCTATCGAACTCTTCTCAGAGTCAGGTTGCATGAAACAAAGCAACTACAGTGTCTATAGTCTATACATTTATATATGTATACTCCTGCTGTATATCGGACTCTTCTTAGAGTCTGGTTACATGAAACATAGCAACTCCAGTGTCTATAGTCTATAAATTTATATATGTATACTCCTGATGTATATCGGACTCTTTTCCGAGTCAGGTTACATAAAACATAGCAACTGCAGTGTCTATATTCTATACCTTTATATATGTATACTCCTGATGTATATCGGACTCTTCTTAGAGTCAGGTTACATAAAACATAGCAACTCCAGTGGCTATAATCTATAAATTTATAAATATACAATCCTGATATTTATCGGACTCTTCTCAGAGTCAGGTTATATAAAACCTAACATCTCCAGTGTCTATAATCTATGCAATTATATATACTCCTGATATATATCTGACTCTTCTCAAAGTCAGGTTACATAAAACATAGCAACTCCAGTTTCTATAATCTATACATTTATAAATATACAATCCTGCTATATATCGGACAATTCTCAGAGTCAGGTTATTTAAAACCTAACATCTCCAGTGTCTATAGTCTATGCAATTATATATATTCTTGATATATATCGGATTCTTCTCAGAGTCAGGTGACATACAACATAACAACTCCAGTGTCTATAGTCTATACATTTATATATGTATACTCACAATGTATATTGGACTCTTCTTAGAGTCATGTTACATAAAACATAGCAACTCCAGTGGCTATAATCTATACATTTATAAATATACAATCCTGATATATATCGGACAATTCTCAGAGTCAGGTTATTTAAAACCTAACATCTCCAGTGTCTATAATATATGCAATTATATATATTCTTGATATATATCGGACTCTTCTCGGAGTCACTTTACATGAAACATAACAACTCCAGTGTCTATAGTCTATACATTTATATATGTATACTCATAATGTATATTGGACTCTTCGTAGAGTCAGGTTACATAAAACATAGCAACTCCAGTGGCTAAAATCTATAAATTTATAAATATACAATCCTGATATTTATCGGACTCTTCTCAGAGTCAGGTTATATACAATCTAACATCTCCAGTGTCTATAATCTATGCAATTATATATATTCTTGATATATATCGGATTCTTCTCAGAGTCAGGTAACATAAAACATAACAACTCCAGTGTCTATAGTCTATACATTTATATATGTATACTCACAATGTATACTGGACTCTTCTTAGAGTCAGGTTACATAAAACATAGCAACTCCAGTGGCTATAATCTATAAATTTATAAATATACAATCCTACTATATATCGGACAATTCTCAGAGTCAGGTTATTTAAAACCTAACATATCCAGTGTCTATAATCTATGCAATTATATATATTCTTGATATATATCGGATTTTTCTCAGAGTCAGGTTACATAAAACATAACAACTCCAGTGTCTATAGTCTATACATTTATATATGTATACTCACAATGTATATTGGACTCTTCTTAGAGTCAGGTTACATAAAACATAGCAACTGCAGTGGCTATAATCCATAAATTTATAAATATACAATCCTGATATTTATCGGACTCTTCTCAGAGTCAGGTTATATAAAATCTAACATCTCCAGTGTTTATAATCTATGCAATTATATATACTCCTGATATATATCGGACTCTTCTCAAAGTCAGGTTACATAAAACATAGCAACTCCAGTTTCTATAATCTATACATTTATAAATATACAATCCTGCTATATATCGGACAATTCTCAGAGTCAGGTTATTTAAAACCTCACATCTCCAGTGTCTATAGTCTATGCAATTATATATATTCTTGATATATATCGGATTCTTCTCAGAGTCAGGTTACATACAACATAACAACTCCAGTATCTATAGTCTATACATTTATATATGTATACTCACAATGTATATTGGACTCTTCTTAGAGTCATGTTACATAAAACATAGCAACTCCAGTGGCTATAATCTATAAATTTATAAATATACAATCCTGATATATATCGGACAATTCTCAGAGTCAGGTTATTTAAAACCTAACATCTCAAGTGTCTATAATATATGCAATTATATATATTCTTGATATATATCGGACTCTTCTCGGAGTCACTTTACATGAAACATAACAACTCCAGTGTCTATATCCTATACATTTATATATGTATACTCATAATGTATATTGGACTCTTCGTAGAGTCAGGTTACATAAAACATAGCAACTCCAGTGTCTATCATCTATAAATGTATATATATATATTCATGATACATATCGGACTCTTCTTGGAGTCAGGTTATATAAAACATAGCAACTCCAGTGGCTATAATCTATAAATTTATAAATATACAATCCTACTATATATCGGACAATTCTCAGAGTCAGGTTATTTAAAACCTAACATCTCCAGTGTCTATAATATATGCAATTATATATATTCTTGATATATATCGGATTCTTCTCAGAGTCAGGTTACATAAAACATAACAACTCCAGTGTCTATAGTCTATACATTTATATATGTATACTCACAATGTATATTGGACTCTTCTTAGAGTCAGGTTACATAAAACATAGCAACTGCAGTGGCTATAATCTATAAATTTATAAATATACAATCCTGATATTTATCGGACTCTTCTCAGAGTCAGGTTATATAAAATCTAACATCTCCAGTGTCTATAATCTATGCAATTATATATACTCCTGATATATATCGGACTCTTCTCAAAGTCAGGTTACATAAAACATAGCAACTCCAGTTTCTATAATCTAAACATTTATAAATATACAATCCTGCTATATATCGGACAATTCTCAGAGTCAGGTTATTTAAAACCTAACATCTTCAGTGTCTATAATCTATGCAATTATATATATTCTTGATATATATCGGATTCTTCTCAGAGTCAGGTTACATCAATCATAACAACTCCAGTGTCTATAGTCTATACATTTATATATGTATACTCACAATGTATATTGGACTCTTCTTAGAGTCAGGTTACATAAAACATAGCAACTCCAGTGGCTATAATCTATAAATTTATAAATATACAATCCTGATATATATCGGACAATTCTCAGAGTCGGGTTATTTAAAACCTAACATCTCCAGTGTCTATAATATATGCAATTATATATATTCTTGATATATATCAGACTCTTCTCGGAGTCACTTTACATGAAACATAACAACTCCAGTGTCTATAGTCTATACATGTATATATGTATACTCATAATGTATATTGGACTCTTTTTAGAGTCAGGTTACATAAAACATAGCAACTCCAGTGTCTATCATCTCTAAATGTATATATATATATATTCATGATACATATCGGGCTCTTCTTGGAGTCAGGTTACATAAAACATAGCAACTCCAGTGGCTATAATCTATAAATTTATAAATATACAATCCTGATATATATCGGACAATTCTCAGAGTCAGGTTATTTAAAACCTAACATCTCAAGTGTCTATAATATATGCAATTATATATATTCTTGATATATATCGGACTCTTCTCGGAGTCACTTTACATGAAACATAACAACTCCAGTGTCTATATCCTATACATTTATATATGTATACTCATAATGTATATTGGACTCTTCGTAGAGTCAGGTTACATAAAACATAGCAACTCCAGTGTCTATCATCTATAAATGTATATATATATATTCATGATACATATCGGACTATTCTCAGAGTCAGGTTGAATGAAACATAACAACTCCAGTGTCTATTGTCTATACCTTTATATATGTATACTCCTGATGTATATCGGACTCTTCTTAGAGTCAGGTTACATAAAACATAGCAACTCCAGTGTCTATAATCTATAAATTTATAAATAAACAATCCTGATATATATCGGACTATTCTCAGAGTCAGGTTACATGAAACATAGCAACTCCAGTGTTTATAGTCTATACATTTATATATGTATACTCGTGATGTATATCGGACTCTTCTCAGAGTCAGGTTACATGAAACATAGCAACTGCAGTGTCTATAGTCTATACCTTGATATATGTATACTCATGATGTATATCGTACTTTTCTTAGAGTCAGGTTACATAACACATAGCAACTCCAGTGTCTATAATCTATACATTTATGAATATACAATCTTGATATATATCGGACTCTTCTCAGAGTCAGATTATATAAAACCTAACATCTCGTGTGTCTATAAACTATGCATATATATATATTCCTGATATATATCGGACTTTTCTCAAAGTCAGTTTACATGAAACATAGCAACTCCAGTGTCTATATTCTATACATTTATATATGTATACTCATGATGTATATCGGACTCTTCTTATGGTCAGGTTACATAAAATATAGCAACTCTAGTGTTTATAATCTATAAATTTATAAACATACAATCCTGATATTTATCGGATTTATATATGTATATATGTATACTCCTGATGTATATCGGACTTTTCTTAGAGTCCGGTTACATAAAACATAGCAACTCCAGTGTCTATAATCTATAAATTTATACAATCTTGCTATATATCGGACTCTTCTCAGAGTCAGGTTATATAAAACCTAACATCTCCAGTGTCTATAAGCTATGCAATTATATATACTCCTGATATATATCGGACTCCTCTCAGAGTCAGGTTACATATAACCAAATAACTCCAGTGTCTATAATCTATACATTTATGAATCTATACTCCTGTTATATATCGGAATCTTCGCAGAGTCAGGTTATATAAAACCTAACATCTCCAGTGTTTATAATCTATGCAATTATATATACTCCTGATATATATCGGACTCTTCTCAGAGTCAGGTTACATAAAATATAGCAACTCCAGTGTCTATAATCTATAAATTTATAAATATACAATCCTGATATATATCGGACTCGTCTCAGAGTCAGGTTATATAAAACCTAACATCTCCAGTGTCTATAATCTATACACTTATATATACACCTGATATATATCGGACTCCTCTCAGAGTCAGGTTACATAAAACCTAATAACTCCAGTGTCTATAATCTATACATTTATGAATCTATACTCCTGTTATATGTCGGACTCAACTCAGAGTCAGCTTATATAAAACCTAACATCTCCAATGTCTATAAGCTATGCCATTATATATACTCCTGATATATATAGGACTCCTCTCTTAATCAGGGTACATAAAACCTAATAAATTCAGTGTCTATAATCTATACATTTATGAATCTATCCTCCTGTTATATATCGGACTCTTCTCAGAGTCAGGTTACATAAAACCTAACAACTCCATGCAGTGTCTATAATCTATACATTCACATTATATATATATATATCTATACTCCTATACTCTTCTCTTTGTCAAAGTAGGTTGCAGAGTTGTGCGTGGCATGTGATCTATTTATTCCAAATACATGTATGAAGTTTCACTTCATTGTGTCAAGCAGTTTTTGAGATATGAGCTTACCGATACAAAATGGTGTAACTAGCACCGACGGAGACGCTGCATGACGCCGGAGTAAGTAGAATAGCTCGTCGTTTCTCGTCGGTAAAAACGTAGTTGGTTAACTTACTATGATACTGGGTAAAGTTTATCGAAATTGAATAAACTGTCATTTGAGAAATACGAGTGAAGATACGTACAAGGTCATTACTGAAGGCATTGACCAATTTCAAACATTTTCTTACAGGTGCAATTTTCCAGTCGCTACGACTGAAGCTCTTACCATCCATTACACTAGCAGAAAATGTCACTGTCTACATACTGCACTGCGATACACATGTAAAACACAGTAGCTGTTGTTCTGAATATTCAAAAGAATCTCAAATCAGGACAATGGTAAAGCAGACCGTTAATTGATCAGTTGTGTGAAATCTGGAACATTTGTGTACATCGTTAACATTCTGTGATACTATTTTTACAGAAATATGTTATACACCCCACCCTATACACCCCATAAATGGTAATCATTAGCATCATGAACATGAGAAAAGTGGCCCTATAAAAACCACAGCACTCAAACGAAATGGCATCGTAGTCCGCCCATTAACAAACACAGAGAGCAAAGTAAATATTAAATAAAACGGACGATACACAGAGTGGTGAAGAGATGGTTACCCACTAGAAATGTAAAGTACGCAATAAAGTCTACTGGTTAGCTTAAATCGATTTTATGCGTACACAACCTAATATTATCCAGTTTGCATCCCACCAAAAGGAAATCTCTAACAATAAAGTCCACAACCAGAGAAAATAGCAAACGATACATGCGTTGTTGTAAAATGTATACATATAAACAAGATACAGGTTATATCATTTTTTCAGAATAAGCTAGGTCTAATATAAAAAGTAACCAGTACTGAACGCAAATTTTAAAAGCACCGTCGAATGGGCAGATTTAACGTAAAGGTTCCTTTAAAGTCCCTATCTCGCCTTAAGAGCATATTTTACACAGTGGATGTATACCGTTTCAAAACCATTGACCGTTACAAAAGAAATGCACTACAGACGTTGACCGTTTCATTTTTTCCTCTTATCCCATATATACGCAACAGTTACTTTCCAAATTCACAAAGTATCTGAAAAATCAAAGAGTACGCAACATGAGTTATCTTTCATAGAAAAATGAAGTGATTAAAACCGTGTTCAAAGAGTGCTGTAGTTACTAAAAACAACAGGAAAACGTTGCCTATCTGCATGAAACGATTTCGTTCCACGGCCCTCATGATAATTAAAAATGATTTGTTCACCACTGCTAACCGTTCCAAGCCTTATTGCCAACCCTTTTATGTTTTTGATGTCATATGTTGCCTTTTATTCATCTTTGTATTTGTTGTTTGTACATTTGCATGTTTTTGGTTGACTGTCAACCTTGAATGTTACATATCCTGTTCGACTTTTAAGCTCAAAAACTCAAATATTTATTTTAGCTATAACGTTTTAATTAATGATTTTCATGGGGGAAAATTTCAGGACAGTGGTAATTTTTGCTTATCTCTGTTTGTGTAAAGTTTCAAGTTATAAATTCAAATCCATTAAATATGATTTAAACATTTATTTTTGAGCTTGAGCATAAAATTTGACTTAAGCTAATTTGTTAACTTGGGGCCAGATGATGTAAACTGTGAGATCACCGTCGTGGAAACAGAGAGGAAATTTGACTCATAAAACTATATACGTAGTTCGATAATTTCAAACATTGTTTTCATCTAGGGAGTAAGTGCATTTTTATCTTTCTATCTACGCTTTCGCGTTTGCACTACATGGTATACAAATATGTTAAAGAATCCTCAGTTTCATTGCGACAGGCATAAAATCAATATCTGATGAAAGGCGATAGTTTAAACCTTTGCCAATAAGCTGTCTGGTTCTACTATCCTCAATAATATCAAGAGTGCCAGTGATTATATGACTGGCAGATTCAATAATGGATAATGTTGCATGCTGTTTTACATAGAAATGCTAAGTACAGGCGCTGTGGACACAAGCTGTTTAAATCTAAGAACACTTTTTCTATAGGTATCATCCCAGACATCTTTTTCTAGAAGTTGTCTAAGCGCTGCACTTTCGCTGCTCAAATTTGGTATGAATTTTGACACATAATAAACCATACACATGAAATGTTGTACTCCTGCCTTATCTGTAGGTTCAAGCACTTTCACGATTCTCTACATTTATTGAATCTGGTTTCATTCCTTGTTTACTAAGTACATGACCAATGTACTGTATTGCAGTCAGTGCAATTTCGCATTTATGTCTGTTTAACTTCAATTACACTCGCGAACTATATTTAAAACTTGTCTTAGCCTACTTCTGTGATCTTCAATTGTCTCACTCCACAGTGTTATAGCATCTACAATACTACACAATCAGCTCCTTCAATATTCTTCGACATTTGAGACATTGTTCTTCGAAACACTTTCGGTACTGAGGAAATTCCAAATGAAAGACGTTTACAATTATACCTTTGAAAGGCGTGTTGAATGTACATAGTTTTCTGCTTTTTCTCATCGAGAATGCTTTGCCAAAAATCCATTTTCGCTCTTTGAAACATACTTGCTGTAATCATAGGACGCATGCACCCATCTGATCGGTTCAATTTGCTTTATCAATGACATCCATTGATTCCATTCGTTTCAATTTTTTTTTTGCTTTGTCATGTAGTCCAACAGGCACTCGCCGTGGCGGATGTATAACAGAGCGCACTGAGGGGTCAGTTTCAATTCTATGCTCACAGCAAGTTCCTAGACTTGCAAAATCATCCTGATACTCATTCAAAATATCCTCGGTGTTTGCTACTGTTTCTACTCTTTTAATCATGTTCAAGTATTGATATGTTTGAAGTCCTAAGACGAGCATGATGTCATGATCTACTACTTGCAACTCAATAAGGCGGATTTTGTTTGTGTACTCAGTCTATATGTGTCCTTCCAACAGTATGTATCTTCTCTCCAGTGAACGTAAGCAATGTTTTTTTGTTTTTGTTTTATTTTTTGCTTTACTACTGGTAATGTGTATACATCCAAATTCGTCACAAGTGATTTAAGTACCACAATACACTGAACACCCGTATCCAGCTTGAATTTCAATTTTCTATCACTGATGATGAGATTGCTGTACCAGTCTCTGTCTTAGCTTTTTTCTTGATCCACGAAATCAGATTCCTTTTCAGATTCATAAATGCATGAATTTTCTTTGTTTTCAGACCATTTGATTCTCTGAATTTTTTTTTTCAGGGTTTCCAGAAGCAGCACTAAAACCCATTTGAAAATTGGTTTCTCCGCAAGCTGCATTTGTTACACATTTGTCCTAGTGCTGGATATCTATCTGGGTCATAATAATAACCACATCTTGTACACTGCGGATTATTTTGTTTTGGAAAATTGCTAGGGTTTCTTCATTTTTACGCTTTCAACATGTGCTGATTTGTCTTCATTTATTCATTTTTAGTGCGTTTTACTTTCTTCGCTGACCGTTCAAATATCCACAGTTTCTACAATTGCAAGTCTGAGTCTAGTATGCCTAGCTGTCAACATACGGCATACTCCGCATACCAGTATGTCCTTTATCAGACTGTCGCACAGCACTGCACATTCACATGTAGATGCTTTATTACGAAGGGCTGTTGCATACCGATCTATTGTTTCTCCTATGCAATGATTTCTAGAAAAGAAAACACGACGTTCATATGTTACGTCTATGCTTGGGTTGCAAACGTTTTAAAAAATGTCCACGACAACTTTCAGTTTTAATTTGCGTCAAATGTTATTGTGTTCCATACTTCCAATTCCTCCTGCACAGTTATATGCAAAAAGGTTGACAAGTTTCACTGACTATTTTTAAATGAAGCTTTCTAAGATAATGTATAAGTCCTAAAGTTCTTAATTACCTGTTTTATGGATCACGATCACTTGCCGTGTAACATGCGGGGATTCGCAGTTTATGTAACTATCTTAATAAAAATATTTATATAAATTATTAAAGGCTATCACTAAGTTACTACTGTGGGTATGAAAAAAAGGTGATGCACGTTTCCAAACCAAGGACAGGTTTCGTTTCAATTTACTCCTCGCTTTCATCCATTATGAACTCTGTGCTTTTTATACAGGACGTTATACATATCAGACTGAGAAAACAAACTAGATTTTAAGGCTTTCCAAATTTATATCAGCGAGACCAAACGCTTCAAACAATCACACATTTTAGTTGAATTGAGTTGGGTTTTAAAGCGCATCAACCATGAAAGGTTATATGGCGCCTAACAGGAATGAACAAGCCAGGCTCAACCTCCATGTACATCGAGATAAAATATGGAGAATGGGCCTAGAACATTCTCACCTGCAGAACTGCAAATTCTATTGTAGACACTCCATTTACGCTGGAGCCACGTTTATTGTTTTCTGCCACTGCTCTAGTGATGTGAGCGAGATGGCACCTGAAACAATGCCGGAGTCATGATGAAGACCTTTAATGAGCATGAACAAAAAATGCTAATATATTTCACAACAACAAACGCAACTATCCCAACATATTTATGTTTTAGTTTCTTTGTTGTACTTCACTTTGTAAACGTTTGCTATTTAGCAATGTAAATTAGACAATACAAACTTTTCAAATAGTTAAACATACATAGGACTGCTATAGCTTCTTCCTAGTATCAATTCTTCTTGGGTAGTCCGTCTGGATAAGCACTTCTTTGTTGCTCATATAACTACCGGCTGTTGTAGGTATAAGAAGAAACAGCCTACAGTCGTCAGGGAAGAGTACTACGTAGCCTAATGTTGGAGAGTGGTTATTATTTTCTCCTCGCAGATTATTTACACCTAGTAGAAACAATACTTCAATTTCTATTCCAGCAGTCTTTGCGGCCGTGTGCAACATTTCCATTGTTATCTCGCCTTGTGCTGTTTTTGACAACATTTCGTAAAATCGGAAGAACTTTTCATTATTAATAAGTTTGCTGGACATTTGCTCTATATCTTTAATAGATATTTGTTTTTGCAAAAGTTGAAAATCTGTAGTGTCTATAAATGCGACGCCCATTCGTCCATTTTGGCTGCGGTATCTGAAATGCAAATAACTTAAATGACTTGAATATTTGTAAGAGAAATAGTTCGAGTTAGAAATTTATTAAAAAAGCAATTAAAATTGGAAGAAATTGATACAAAAAGTAACTTAATCTTGGAGAAGTATACATGAATGATACGTTTACAGATAGAAAAAGTGCATTACCTTCTTAAAGACACCAATACTGGTTCGGACTCTATTAGTAGTACATTTGGGAATTCATTACGAGAACCATCCAAAAAAAATGTTGCAATATTAGGAATATCGTCTGTTTCCTCAATCGTCAATTTGATACGCTGATGTCTTGAACTTTCGTTTTTCAACTCATTAAAATTGTCGCATGAGAGAAAAGGCCGTTTATTTCTGAAAGTAATAATGAAATGTGAACGTTTATGTGAATTCGTTTTTACTTAAATAAAAAATACGACATATAGTAATAATAATAATAATAATAATAAATAATAATATAATAATAATAATATAAAAAGCAGTTTAAACTGTAACTCGATCACAAATAATGATCCGACATTAACCTAAAGACGATCAGCTTACCACGATTAATTGAGCTATAGATCAAAAGATAAATAAAAACATTTAAATTTGCAAGAATATATACATACAACTAATGGCAGCAGTTTGGCTTGTATCGAGTTTGTTTACGAGTCACAATATAGAGTGAAAGTTAGTAAAGCCCTAGCTTCGACTGAGTGGACACTCTAATTCATGTACATATAATGACTATGGAATCTAACGAAATTATATTCAGGAATTTCATAATAAAAGTAGATATAACTAGAGCTGTCTAAATACACCCCCGCTACCAGTGACCCCCATTCCGCACCATACCGTTTGTGTGGAATAGGATTTTCAGGATCAGGAAATGGTGGCCTTGACCTTTGACCTCCTGATCTAGAAATCAATAGGGGTCATTCTCTCATCACAGACAGTCTACCCATGAAGTTTCATGAGATTTGCTTTAGGAGAGAGTTGAGTTACAGAGCGGACAAGGATTTTCATGGTCAGTACAGGTGACCTGACCTTTAACCTACTGACCTCAAAATCCCTAGGATTCATCCTCTCACCACAGGTAGTTTACCTATGAAGTTGCATGTGCTTTGCTTCAGGGAAAGAGGAGCTATGGAACGGACAAGTTTTTTCATTATCAAGTTTTGACCGGCTGACCACAAAAACAAGACTAGTCGTCCTCTCACCAAAGGCAGTTCACCTATGAAGTTTCATGCGATTTGCTTTAGGGGAGAGGAGTTATGGAGCGGACAAGGTTTTTAATTATCGGGTCCTGGTGATTTTGACCTTTGACCTACTGACCTCAAAATAAACAGGAGTTATTCTCTCACTAAAGGTAGTCCACCTATAAAGTTTCATGATATTTGCTTTAGGGAGAGAGGAGCTATGGAGCGGACAAGGCTTTTCATTATCGGGTCCCGGTAACCTTGACCTTTGTCAAATCAATAAGGCTCTTCCTCTCACCAAAGGCAGTTCACTATGAAGTTGCATGAGATTTGCTGCTGGGTAGGGGAGCTAAGGAGCGGACAAGGTTTTACATTATCGGGTCCAGGTGACCTTGACCTTCGACCTACTAACCTCAAAATCAACAGGGGTCGTCCACTTACCACAGGCAGTTCACATGTGAAATTGCATGAGATTTGCTTTAGGTTATTAAGCGGACAAGGTTTTTAATTGTCGAGTTCTGGTGATCTTCACCTTTGACCTACTAACCTCAAATCAATAAGGGTCGTCCTCTCACCACAGGCAGTTCACTATGAAGTTTCATGAGATTTGCTTCAGGGAAGAGGAGCTATGGAGCGGACGAGGTTTTCAAGACGGGGTCTCGGTGACCTTGACCTTTGACATACTGACCTCAAAATCAATATGGGTAATTCTCTCAACACAGGCAGTTCACCTATGAAGTTTCATGATATTCGCTTCACGGCAAGAGAAGCTATGGAGTGGATAAGGTTTTTCATTATCGGGTCCCGGTGACCTTGACCTTTGACCTACTAATTTCAAATAAATATGGGTCGTTTTCTAACCACGGGCAGTTCACTATGAAGTTTCATGAGTTTTGCTTCAGGGGAGAGGATCTATGGAGCGGACGAGGTTTTTTCATTATGGGGTCCCGGTGACCTTGACCTTTGACCTACTGACCTCAAAATCAATATTGATCATTCACTTCCCACAGGCAGTTCACCTATAAAGTTTCATGAGGTTTGCTTCACGGGGAGAGGAGCTATGGAGTGGACAAGGTTTTTCATTGTCAGGTCCCAGTGGCCTTTACCTTAACCATCTGACCTCAAAATCAACAGAGATTGTCCTCTCACCACAGGCAGTTCACCTACAAAGTTGCATGACATTTGCTTCAGGGAAAGAGGAACTATGGAGCGTACAAAGATATTGATTATCCGGTCCCGGTGACCTAGACCTTTGACCGCCTAACCTCAAAATCACTAGGGGTCATCCTCTTTCCACAGGCAGTTCATCTGTGAGTTTCATGAGATTTGCTTCAGGGGGAGAGGAGTTATGGAGCGGACAAGGTTTTTCATTACCGGGTCCCGGTAACCTTGACCTTTGACCTACTGACCTCAAAATCAATATGATTGTCCTCTCACCATAGGCA
Source organism: Cyrtodaria siliqua (assembly GCA_037043455.1). Taxonomy (NCBI): domain Eukaryota; kingdom Metazoa; phylum Mollusca; class Bivalvia; order Adapedonta; family Hiatellidae; genus Cyrtodaria; species Cyrtodaria siliqua. The sequence continues at coordinate 168,238 of JAWPHD010004380.1, forward strand.
GTTCACCTATGAAGTTTCATGAGATTCGCTTTTCGGGAGAGAGAGGAGCTATGGAGCGGACAATGTTTTTCATTATCGGGTCCCGGTGACCTTGACCTTTGATCGACTGACCTGAAAATAAATAGGGCACGTCCTCTCCCACAGGTAATTCACCTATGAAGTTTCATGTGATTTACTTCAGGGGGAAATGAGTTATGGAGCGGACAAGGTTGAGTCTACAGACAGACAGACAGACAGACGGACTAACGGACGGACAGACGGACAGGGTGAAACCAGTATACCCTCATAAATTTCGTTTAGCTGGGGTAAAAACATCGAACAGAAAAAGTAGCATTCAAGGACGACAGTCAACCACAAACACACACAGAAACAATCAACAACTTTAAAGATGGATAAAAGGCCAAATGACATCACAAACACAAAAGGGTTGCCAATGGGGCTACCGTCTTGGAACGGTCAGTGGCAAAAAATGCCTGACTTCTATAGTGACGTGATTTACAAACTTCGTAGGTCACGTTTGATGTTTGTCTGCAATATTGTCTTGTCGTGCTCTCAATGGTTTATTCTCGTGTTGCTCTGGCTTCTGCCAAGTCAACGAGTACCTTCTTTGTGGCTTTCTAGGCTTTTTGTATTTATATATACACAAACAACTTTTTGTTTTACTTATATTGCCTGTTACTGTTGCCTTGTTGGTTAAAGAATAGTTCATGGCGGGGATTTTTTTGTTTACACAGTCCCGTTTTATTGGGATGACAGTAGGGTAAGTTTTAAGTTTGGTGGACCCTAGAACCTAGTTTAAACCCCAGCGGCCTTTTAAGCCACTGACCGTTCTAAGGCGGTAGCCCTATTGTCAACCCTTTTTGTGTTTGTGACGTTATACGCCTTTATTCCTTATTAACATTGCCAGTCATTTTTGTCTTTTTCCGTATTTTTGGGTTTACTGTGTTCTGTGAAAGCTGCATTTCCTGTTGGACTTTTATACTTATTTTGTTGTAAAGTCTGTGTATTGTGTAACCTTTTATGTACCCTTGCAATAACGCCTGAATTTATTTTACACACGTTTTCTTTTTTTTCAATAGCTTTGAAAACTGCGATTTTGTTATATGGTCTAGTTATGCTAACGTCTAACTTGCATGCTTATTGCGTGTCTTTTACAAACATACACAGTTGTAAAGGTTCGATCCGGTCGGGGTTTTCTTTGAACTATTTGCACAAATTGTATAATTGGATAATAGAACATTCATTCTATTTAAATAACTCGAAGTCGACAATAAGAATGAAATGTTGACCAGTTTCAAAATAAAAACTGTCTTAAAATGGAGCCCACAAGAGCTGTTGAAAGGACACAATCCTCGCCTATTTTAAGGCCAACGCCACTTGCTGTTTGTCCACGTCGTACCAGCTCATTTACAAAGTCAAGTTTTAATTTTGGAGTGTAAGTGGTGTCGAGGTGAAGAAACACAGAACAATTATGAAGAAGAATATTGGAAGTTGCTCTCACCTCATCTAAACAAAATAGAAAGCCATCGACATAAGAATCATTCATATATTGTTTGGTCAAAATCGTCTAAGCGGTTTATGAGAAAAAGTCGGGTAAGCAACCATTAACGGACGTCGGACGACGAAGGACGGACAAAAGGCGGTCACAATAGCTCCCTTTGAACCTTTGGCACAGGAAGTTAATAAAAGAGCCTTAAGTTTGGTAAAATGCTTTATTTATGTGGCGTTTAACGCCATTTTAAATACTCTAAAAATATAAAGGCCTTGTCGGTCCACTTGGTCAACGGAAAAAATCGGATCTGGTAAACACCAACAGCCTTATATAGAGCTATAGTATATTTAAGCATAGCTTATGTAGAAATGCCTGATGCAGAGCTGTTCGAAATCGGCTATACACATTCAAAATAAGGAACCGGGGATCGTAATTTTAGCTATCAAAGCGGGAAGAAGACAATGTTTATTAATCGGCTCACTTTTAGCATGTGTTTCCGGGAGAATTTAGTACCGGTGTACAAATACATGTTTGACTATGAGCTAACGTTAAATAAATGATGATGATGTTTAAGCATGGATATTAATTGTGTCGTATAAACAAAACGATTAAATTCACACAAATGTTCTAATTACAGTTCACCATGTTACAGTATAGTCGCGTGGACTAATACACCTGATGTGTTAATGTTTTTGTTTTGCCTACCCAATAAACTCAGCCAGTTTTGCATCCCCACTAGTTTTAAAGTTCTCCGGCCATGTTTTGTTTCATGAACATGTTTATCTTTATTTAAATCGAAATCAATACACAACAATATATATTTACAATTCGCACATTGCAATATCTGTGATTTACGATTCGCACATTGTAATATCTGTGAAAAGCGAGAATAAGTTTTATTTGATGACGTAGGAACATTTGAACAGGTAAATTTATCCACAGGTAAATGTATTATCAATGATCTGGCAGCTATACAATTCGGATTTACCTCATTTCCCCGTGCAGTCACGCAGTGGTAAAAGTAGTATCTACGCCATGCAAATAATATTTATTTTTACATACAACTTAGTAGCGGTTTTCAATATATGTTTCTCTCCGAGACTATCAAGAAATGTACATATGATGTGTAAGAGTTACATTTTTAAATGACAATACTAAACAAAGGGGTGGCCAATCATCTTTAATATATACTCGTATGCCTGTGTTTACCCTTAGTCTGAAAAGTAGGCTGCACAGTCATACATAAATGTTATTTTCTTTCTTTTTCTTTTAAGATCCAAGGTATGTTATCAAAACTATAAGGTCATATATGGATAGTCTAAAATGACATTCGGTAGCCGTCGTGGTGTGATTGTTAGCATCACGATTAGATCGCAGGTGTAATCAAGGCCAGCACCAGAACGTATTTTTCTCGTATTATTATCACTATGACATGTATATGTTGAAAGTGACAAAACAGTCGAAACTGAGTGTCACGCTAATATCAGTTAAATAATCGCTTTAAGAAATTATATAATATGGACATGATAATAATATTAAAAGTTTAAGGAGGAAAGTCACAATAAAACACTAATCAACAACGATGTAGTTGTATACTTACTGATGAAGTCTGGGGTCACTTAAATCAACTTTGATGCAATCTGATATTTCGATCTGTAAATTAAATGCGTATGCTTGTAAGAAGATTGTTTGTCAAATGCATAAATGTATACCAGGCTGATAAATGTATACTATACAGATATAATGTGCATGCGAATAACACAAGCATAAATTAACACGCATATTAGTTATTCATATGAAAGTAAACGTAGATGCAAAAATGTGGGATAGTGCTATGTTAGTTTACCATACTTTTCATTTGTTTACCATATACATTCAACATATAAAAGTTGACAAATATTGCTTTCATGAATCAGAAGTGTTATTTTTACTGGTCCTTTGGGACCAAACAAGTCCGATATATGAATATAGGCTTTGAAGTACCGCTTAGGCCGGTGCTAGGAGGCGTGAGAGGTGTTGCTTCTTACATTACCTCTCATGAACAGACAATAAAACCGAGTCTGCTACTTCATTCTCTTGGATGTGTTTGTTGCTTCCAAAGCATCACCTTATCAGTATTTATTAATATTCACACTAGTGTTCGTTTAGTGCAGCGTGTCAGCCGTAAAAAGTCGCCCATACCTGTCATATACTGACTCAATAAAACCGAGTCTGTACTTTATTCTCTTGGTTGTGCTTGTTGCTTCCCAAGGATCTCCCTTATCAGTATTAATTATATGAAAATGTGTGTGCTTCAAAAACGAAACATTTATAAATGTATTCTCAAGCGACAATTATATCAAACTCCTTATTATAAAAATATCATAGACGTTTTATATGATTATATGTGGATCCTTTCACATAAGAATGATTCTCATATAAGTTGAGAATCAAATGCTTTTCATATGAGAATGCAGTCACATGTTTATTATATATGGCGGAATTGCCTTTGTACTAATATCATCTTAATTTCACCTTAAAGGTAATTTCCTTCATTGTTATTATATAAATTAGGTATTCACCGTACACCTTGCACTTTTCATTATAATATATGCTTTAAGTGCCATCAGACAAACGAGCATATTGCATCGATAATTCAAGTTATACTCAAGATAGGTGCAGTGAAGTCATATTTTCATAAGGTAATGTATGTGATATAGAATAGGATGTGTTAGCTTGAGTTCATGAAATATGAAATATTATTTATTTTCAGATTATTAACCGGAATATTTTAGGCGAGTTGGTAAGAAAGTTGCCTTAAAGAAACACAATTTATTCAGCAAATGCCAACAGTATCAGCAATAAGACACATTTACTTTTATTAAATAATACGAAACTAGTTGAAATATTATCATTATATCAGTTTTGTCCTTCATGGTTTGTTCTCTTGTTTCTCTGGCTTTCTAGGCTTTATTTTAATATTCATATACTGTTAAACTGTATTAAAAAGACACTTTTATTTAGCTATAAAACTGATATTCGGTAAGTATGTATGAATGTATTAAAATGTATGTTAATAATCTATCTGTAAGACTGAAGTCAGTATTAGTATACTCAATAGTATATGTTACAGGTGAAATACATGTTAGTCATTAATATAATTATACAGCAACGATATATATCTGCCATACATAAATATTATCCCTGGAAAATGAATGCATTATATAACAGGCAGTCCGAAATGTTATATGTTCTTCGCCAAATTTAGACACTGATCAGATGGGCACAATAACTTGCATGACATAATATCAACATAATCATTATTCTAATTAGATATATATAAGGCTGATACATTATAGAAATTATATTGTATGCTGTTTTGAAAAGAGATTATGTTGTTCTGATTGTCAAGTGAGATAAAATTATTATTATTTATGTGAATTCAGTAATATTAGATGATAAATGGTATAACTATTTGAAATAATCGTATGTGAAGGAATTATTAAATGATTGTTCAATAACATGTATCGTATGCGGTCTTGAAAACATATCGTTTTGTTCTGATTGTAGACATGCGCCAATAGCAAAGTCTCACAAATACACTGTCAGATCAAAATGAACCAAGAACAACCTAAATCGTATTTTACATATACATGATCATCTGTGTATTATACTTGTATTGCCTGTTCATGCTGCCTGGTTTGTTAGAGAATATTGCCTATCTTTACACTGTCCCGTTTTATTGGGAGCAGTATAAGTGTGCAGTTTGTTGCACCCTTGAACCTGGTAGGTAAGTACATTTAGTTTAAAACAAAGGAAAAATAGTCTAATCATTAAAATATGGAGCGCAAATTAAAATCAAATCTCTACTGTGTAAGACATGTACAATTTACCTTTCGACTTTCATATAAATGCATCGCCTTTTCTACGGATTGAGTTGTTAACGTTGGCAAAACATCAGTTTCAAGTTTCGTAAAATTCATTTGAAATTTCGCCACCAGTTCGTCGTATTGTTTCTTTAGGCCTGTTACCAATTCCTTTAGTCTTGTTAATCTCTCATTTGAGTCGCACAGTGTATACAGTTGTCCGTTTCCTTCAATTATACTGTCTAATCCTTTCGAATATAAAAATAAAACTCTAGAAAAACATGCTGATATAACACAATCAGACAATACATTATCATATACTACTCAAAGTTTGCTAAGCACCAAGATTTAAATTCTACATTTGACGTTGGCTGGTTTTACCAAAGGGTCTTATCGCTCTACTTGTTTTATAAAATTCAAATAAAGAATAAAGCTTCCATGACCCTGAATCGCCGACCTGATATCTTCGCAAAGATGAACAAAACTGTCAAACAAGCTTATAATTTCATGACCGATTGATATCATGCAGTCAATGGCGCTCAAATTCAGGTCCAGTAAATGTATATATGGTTATATGGTGGGATTCTCAACGGTTTCCAAGTTATGACCAGGAGCTATGTCCCAAAGGCGGGTGTGGACCCTGGGGCCGGTGCTGGTTGGATGGTTGTATCAGTCTGTTCAGTAAATGTATAAAGTAAAGTTGTTAAATAGTTGTATTCGTGTTATCATACCCAGTTAGTGTATAGATGGTTCTAGGGTGGGGCTCTCAACAGTTTCCAAGTTATGACACAGGGGTTGCATCTCTAGGCTCAAAACGTGTATAACAGTAGTGTGAGAGAAGAAAATAGTTTACGTGTTTTCCTGTATAAGTCTATTTAAAACATGTGACAATTGGGGTGGGGCCAAATTTGACCCTTGGTCTCGATTTGAATAATCTTGATTGTATATGCAGAATGTAGAACTCTAGCTCATGTAGTTTCAGAGAAGAAGACTTTGTAAAGATTGTCCTATATAAGTCAAGGCTGTGATGATCCTCATCCACCCACCCAACCCCATGCGTATGAAAATCAAGGGCCATAACTCCGGTGTTACTGGTTCAATCTGGCTGGTTTTCGAACTTGTCCGAGCTGTCATTGATATCAATATCATCAATCTGGCAAAATATAATAAAGATCAGATGAAAAGTGAAGGCCCTGTCGTCTTAGAGGCAAATATAGCATATTTAAGAAAATCAAGGGACATAATTACTAGTCTGATCTGGCTGCTTGCCCGAGCTATCATTGATATCAACATTTTGGCCAAATTTGGACTGAAAAAATTAGCTGAAAAATGAAGGCTCTATCGTGTTAACCAATCAAAACATAACATATTTCAGAAAATCGAGGGACATAACCCTGGTGTTACTGATCCGATCTGGTTCGTTAAAGAACTCGTTTGAGCTTTCATTCATACACACATTTTGACTATGTATGTTAAAGATAGGATGCAAAATGGAGGCTCTACAGTGTTAACAAGACAGAATATAGCATTTTTGTTAAATCAAGGTCAATAACTCCGATGTTTATAAACCGATATTAGTGATTTTCGCACGCTTTAGAGCTGTTATTGATAGAAACATTCTGCTTAAGATTGATAAAAATCGAATGAAAGATGAATGTGCTAGATTGAAGACAACAAAAGGTTAATGAACGGTCGGACGACGGACAACAGACTATGGCATAAGCTCTACTCACAGGTCCTTGGCCAATACAGCTAAAACTATATACCTACCATCTCGTGCTGGATTTCATTATATCAATCTCCAGCAGTTAGAGCGTCTCTTCTTAAGCTGAGTTTATAAACATTTGATTTTTTAACATGGCCAAGGTTAAACAAACGCGCACATAATTATTGTATATTTCAGCCTTTGTTATGCCTCCTGAAATTTTCTCGGGAACATATAGTTGTCGCCTTGTTCGTATGTTCGTCTGTTCTTCACGATTTTATTGTCCGATCAACTCCTCCTACATATTGTCATCCAATGTTTATGAATCTCTTAGAAAGAATCTGTATGATGTCTAGTAGCGTACGAGTACATTGTCAGAACGTTCTGGCTGAATGAGTTTTGTCGGAGTTACGCGAGTTTAGAGCTTTTCAAGTAAAAGGCCACTCCGCTCAACTCATTCAGCATCACTGTTTAGGGGACTTTTTTTCTAATTTTTGACAGGCTTTCCCTTTTTAATCTCTGCTACGAAGTTATGGCCTTTTGAATAATTAAAAAATGCTATAATATACTTATATCAGAAGACTGACAAGTTTGTCCTCAATTTATCCTACAGTTATCAGAGAATTTGAGCTAAACTTACAACAATGCATAACTCTGAAAGGTTCTTCCGCAATTTATATGAGATGCTCTGTCACGAGTTATGTCCCTTTATTCGTGGAGCAACCATCGCTTGTTCAGGTTTTTAGGGAGATTTTTGTTTAAAATTCTCAATTCTTTCGTGATGTTGAAGATTATTCCAATGATGTTTGTGCAATATATACAAATATATATTGAAGGAAAAAGGTTTAGCAAGATTTTTAAGATGAAATAATACTGTATACAAGATATACAGACATGTTGGGACTTTATGGGCTTGACCACTACGTTCATTTATTTGTTACGTGATAAAGATGTTCGACTGTTCTTGATGTGTGTTTAATAAAATATTGTGTCTATTGCAGTATTTTGTTGATTTTACAACCAAACATGTATTATTTCCAGGGTGCAACAAAAACTTGCTAAACTTTTTTCACTCAGTATATACACAAAAAAAAGATAAAAATATCGGACAGAGAAAGCAGCATTCAAGGACGGCAGTCAACCACACAACACAAAAACAAACACGCAAGCAGACAAACGAGAAGGCAAAAGTATTAAAAAATACAAACGACATCACAAACACAAAAGGGTTGACAATAGGGCTACCGCCTTGGAACGGTCAGTGGCAACAAAGGCCACTGGGGTTTAAACAGGTTCTAGGCTGTACCAAACCTCACACTTACCCTACTGTCATCCCATTAAAACAGGACAGTGTAAATAAAGAAATCTCTCCGCTATGAACTATTCTTTAACCAACAAGGCAGCATTAATAGGCAATATAAATAAAATACAAAGATGCTCGTGTATATATAAATACAAAAAACAATAGCCTAGAAAGCCACAAAGAAGGTACTCATTGACTTGGCAGAAGCCAGAGCAACAAGAGAATAAACAATTGAGGGCACGACAAGACAAGACTGCAGACAAACATCAAGTGGACATAGGTTTTATGTCACAAAACGATAATAAAATAAATGTAATACTTACTGAATTTATATCCAATAAAAACATCGGAGAATGGACAAATAGCATTGCCAGAACTGTGACTCTCGTATGTATCTTTTATGAAGCTTTGCTGAAGCATAATGATGATAGAAAGGTATGATGTATAGGAAATATAAGTAAAATGCATATGTTCACTAAACACTCTACACATTACGACATGTTACAACAAAAGGCTCTAGGGGGTCTTGTATTGATTTCCCTACTTATTTCAGGTTGTAAGGTGTCCATAATGATGTGCGCACATTTTATCTCATTAATAAACATCTTCAGACAAATTTGTCGGCAATCTAGAAAAGAACAAAGCTTCTATGCTCTAAATAATTGGCAGGGGATGGGTGCGTGTCAGATATGACTGATTACACCAATGATTATCCAATCGGCGGGAAAGAAACATCTACAGAATTAACTATTATGCAGTAAAATCGGCATTTCATTGGTTGTTAGGTTAATTAAACAATGTTTTAATAAAAATGTAAAATTCAACTTTTGCTTACTACATTTCAAGATCTTATCATAACAAACGTTAATACAATGAGGAGAAAAATGGTCCTTTAGAAACCACAGCACCCAGATGGTAAAGGCACTGGAGGTTCGCAATGCACCCAAACTAAATCAAATCAGCAAGTAAAATGTGTAAATAAACAGGGCAATACAAAGCATAAAGAGTGAGGAAGGCATGGTTACCAACTTCTAACGGTCACCTTAGTTTGTGTATTCGGATGCAAACATATATAATGAAGGAACAATTATAAGTCCATTTCATATTCTACTTTAGCTATACATTCAGTAAAATAATCGCTTAGATCCTTAGAACAACGGACTGATTTGGTGAATTTTCGCGTTTTAATGTTACTATCAATACAACTAGTTTATTTGACTTCAGGGAATGTATGATGAAATAAAGTGCCTTATACTTAATATACAGCATACCTCCGGGAACCTCATACGAGTGGGATTTTTACCATGTATACAACATATTCCATAAATATACTGAACAAATAAAGAAACTTCCGCATTTTAAGCTGTGATTTGCAAAGGGTTGACTTTGTACACCAATCTAGATAAAATTTCATCATTTTATACTAATCACTCAATCATTCTGATCAATATTAATAATCATCAAAAAACAGAGTTAGTGTGTTGCTGCTAAAACATGTTTTATTCAAATTTCGAAATCACTATATTTGTATTATATTCATTCTCGAAAGCTGTATGAGTGAACAGGTCAGCTAATTTTCTCCGTCTTTTTGGTGCTGGGGTTATCGTCTGTATATTTCAATAGAACAAAACTGCGTTAAATCAAAGTTTAAACAGCAAGACCCGGAAATGCTGTTTAAACCAAAACAAGGGGAATAACTGTGCGTATAAGTTTGATTCAATGAAAATTGTTTTTTGATGACAGTGCTAACCTTTTAACAAAGGTATTAACATATAAGACCAAACAAAATATATTTTCATTGCGTCTACATGTATGGGTAAATTTGCGGAAGTTTATTTTTTTGTTGAGTATACTTTAAATGTAACTTATCGATTTGCAATTAGTTCATTTTCCCTTATTTGCAGATATGTGTTCATTTTCGTGGATTTCTGCTTGAACGAGAAATATTCATAGAAAATTCAATTCTACAGTATCTATCAAACTTCTAATCATATCTGTTAATATTCACACCCGTATTTTTGACAACGCATCACCACTTACTGCACCGCATTAAGATTACACGGGTGATGAGTTCGATTCTGTTAGTAAACCTTCAGAAATATACACGAGGAACCAGTTCAATAAAACTCACTCCGGAAGTATATCGTTTTTCAATATTAAGGTATATCATGTGATTGAAGTCGAACTTTCACGGTGACATTGTTGTGTTAATTTTATGTACCAAAGTAGGCATACATAATTATTGGATACTTTCTTAATTTGCTTAATTACATGAATAAATAGTTTAACATATAGTGCATCAAATGGATCTCAATAAAAGCTTAGTACCTGTATTTCTGTTAAATATGTAATGCTTTTCTCGTTGAACTGAAATTCAATTATATATAAATATTCTGCTAGTGCATATATTTCCTCCTTTGACTTCTTGTCAAATATCGTTTTCGTCATCAGGTACACGTACAGAAACCGACAATCCTGTTAAAAACAAATCATCGCACATGTATTAGTTTTACTGTTGCAATGCAATGCATATACATTGTAACAAAATGAGTGCATATTTACTTAGAGTTTTTAAATGTGTTTGTCGGGGCCTCATTTTCCCTGATTTTGAATAGGAATTTTGTTAGATTTTTGCCAAGCGCATCACTTTTAATCGATGCCTATATCTAATAAATGATATGTTACTAGATTCATTCTATTGATAAAGAATTAAGTTGTTTAGGCGTTTATTTCATCAAAATCCATCCACTACTAAGAAAGTTATGATATTAAAAGCTGTGTATTATGAGTAAATTTGCCAGTATTTACCAGTGCGGGCCTAACAAATGTAGAGTTCAAAAGTATGACACTACGTGCAGTCATTTGCATGGATGTCTTTTCCACCAGGTATCCGTGTAGGGACTGTATATATGGGTGTCGAAATCAGAACTTATCACAGGATCGCAAGCCATTATCCAGAGTAGTCAGTGACCAATACCATAACGGCAAGGGGTAAGTCAAATTTATTTTATTTGTTGTACATTATTGTCATATTTAATTTGTTGTTCTGAAGTAAATATCTGCCGGTAAAAGCCATAGATAGTTAGCAGGATATTGTCTTTAATTCTTGTACGTTTTCAAACGTCGGAATATTTTAGCACATTATTGTCTGATAAGATTATTGGGGCATATAGTTACATTATTGATAATGCCAGTTGTTCTGTAGCTGTAGATAGTAAATGGAATACGCGATTCAGATTGTATGTACTTTTTCTACGGAGGTCTCTAACTGTCATAAACGGTTATTGTTATTGTGCAGTATAAATCTCTCTGAGGTTGGTTTTCATATTGTCATTATTATTCAATCATTCTGAGGTCGCTGTACCAGTATAGTCTATAATGTGTTAACGGGACGTAAAACCAATTATTCATTCAGTCTATCATGTCTATGGTTGAATTATTATGTTGTAAGTTTTGCGTTACATATAGAAATGTGAGATTTCATTGTCGATAAATTATATCTGTAATTGTTTTACGCGTTTTATTAAAGTTTAGCATAATGTCTATTCGCTATGTCTATGTGGTGATAGTGCTATTATAAAATACATGTTGTGATAACGTTGTAAGACTGTGTATATATTTTGTAGCCGTATACGCTAGGAGCGTAGAACATGTAGAGCGTATTGTCGGGAGCGTGGTCTACGGGGTCGTAGGTTGGGAACGTCGTCATTGGACGCGGGAACGACAGCATTCGCTATTTGGGCGACAGACCAGACGGTAGCCACGGAGACGCTAGGCAAGAGGGCCTAAACTCGTCCATTTGTACTGCTGTACTTGAAGATCTTCTATTTTTGAGCATGCACATGCGCACCGGAAGGCGATGGTGCGATAATGATAACGCGATAGTACGATGGTGATAACGCGATAGTACGATGATGATAACGCGATAGTACGATGGTGATAACGCGATAGTACGATGATGATAACGCGATAGTACGATGATGATAACGCGATAGTACGATAATGAAATTGCGAAATCACGATACTACGATAACGAAAACGCGATATCACAATATTACGATGGTGAAAACGCGACAGTACGATGGTGAAAACACGATAGTATATCGCATTATCATCATCGTACTATCGTATTATCGCGTTTTCGTTAACGTAGTATCGCGTTATCATTATCGTGTTATCGCGTTTTCGTTATCGTAGTTTCGTGATTTCGCGTTTTCATCATCGTACTATCGAGTATCGCGTTTCAGATCAACACATTGAAAGGCGATGGCCCTAACGGAATTCCGTAAGTATGTGGGGTACCGGGACGAATAGCAACCGCTAAAGACGGGATTGCAATATAACGCGGAAGTGAAGTATTAGTGCCAGGAACTGTACCGGAAGGACTCAGCTAGATATAGCTTTGAGAGATAAAATACGTGTGATATAGCATACATATATCATAAATACAGGTATCAGATATTCAGTTTGATTAAAACCGAACAGTTTAATCTAACGTGTAGTGAACTTCATTTTAAACATGATTTAAAACGTTGATATTTCTACTTTGTCATTTGTATTCATTTGTATATATATTCATCTTGTTGTAAATAAATTTATTTATTCTGGATTCTCCCTTGGTGAGTTGTCTCCACTTGGTCCATCTTGTTACATACATATATATGAAGACTACTGCACATACTCGGATTTTAAATCTAATGATGAACTGAGAACTGCAACCGTAACCATATTTAATTTATAAACTATCATTACCTTATACTTCACTAAACAAACAGACACCGAGCACTCGCAAACAAGGACGACTTTATACCGATCACTAAACAAACAGACACCGAGCACTCGCAAACAAGAACAACTTTATACCGATCTTGTTTTAATAATTTAAGTAAATTGCACTTACATATCCGTTTAGCACAAACAATAAGAAAAGTTTAAATCCATCTTGATTTGCCATGTTTGCAGTCTTCTCCTGAAATAGTAACGCGTGCGTTAGTTTAAACACTTTTTTATTAACAATTTATACAGCTTACATGTATTCTTATGAAAAAAGAAACCCAACTAGTTTAAGGTCAATATAATTTTATATGAAGTTTATTTTTTTTCCAATCTATCTTATATTTAATAGTGATCGACAATCTTGACCCATTCCTCCACCATATTTTCTAAAAAAAAATAACAAAAGCACGTGATGCGTAAGAAGTGGCAAATGTAATCGAGAACAGGTGTTATTTTCTGTCTAAATTTTGTCGCAAGTCATCCATTATTAGGAATCGTATTTTTAAGTCACGTTTACGCAAACAGCAACGTGAAGAGGCGTTAAAATTGCTGTTGAACGGAGTTTCGCAGCGTATGGCCTCTGACACATTTGCCGTGCATCAAAACTGTTTTAAGGACCAATAACCGTCCTAACCAAGGACGTTAACGTTTTACGTCACGTTAAAATTACGCGTATATTTGTCTCATACACCTTGGTCAACGTTGTCACTCCTCAGCAAAAACTGCCGCGAAACGACCGTGAGCATAAGGGGTCTTCATAACAACCAAATGTGTGCAAGGACCATTTTTAAAGGACATCGTTGCCCGGGTAACGTAACATAACGCTTGGTTTCACTAACGAAAGTTTATCTGACACTCGGATACTCATTATCTGACAGTCGGATTCACACAAAAATAGCAGAACTTTAATATGAGACCTCAATACTGAGTATTGAAATACAATTATTGCTTTAAGTGAAATACAATTGAAAATACTTAATTCTATATACAGAGTTGCTAATAAACACATAGTTGCGTTTCTTTTTTCCTTAAGTATACATAGTCATACAGTTATAACAATAATAAACAGTAAATACGGATTCAGAAGAAAGCTGAAAGTTTGTATATACCTGTCTCCTTGATCATGGTATAGCGAGTTTATAATATATGTGATATTAGAGTACGGTGTCAGACCAGTCAGGAAATACTTCCGGGTCGTAGGGTGCTGAAATATTCCTTGAAAGAATCCAAAGTTTCTAGTTTGCATGTGTTTTTCCCAAGATTAGTTTCTATTTCATTGTTAAATCTAACCTGAGGTTAAAGTAGTATGTCTGTTGTCATGAATAGTAAGTTTTTACTGTGTTTGTCAGGATTATTTCTTTGGAGAGTATGAGCACAGAGGTTAGGTAGAGATGTGATTTTGACAGATGTTTATTTCAAAATACGCATAGTGTGAATGAATGACGCGAAATGCTGAAAAACTGAATCGGTGTTTTATTCCAGATAAGGGACCGTTTGCTAGCCAAATGTGTTTAATACACAGAATAAAAGTGTATTTAAGCGAACGAATGTTGTGGAACTTGTGACTGATCTCCAAATATAGCCTATATTGCATTGTGTTCAATGGGCTGATTTTGACCGGTCTGACACCTAGATGGACAAAATGCAATTTTCTTATTAATGGCCAAATCCAGTTGATTTTTTCTGTGGAAGCTTGCAGCTGAGTGAGAAAAAAAAAGTTGATGTTAATTTTTTGAATTTTACAACAGAACATGTTTTTTTGCAATTGAAATAGAATGTGTGTGTTTTAGGGTGGAATTTGGGGGTCCTAGTGATTTGGAGTGGCCCTAAAGCACTTTAAGTAGGCTCTCAAGTGCCTTTAAGTGGATTAGTGGCAAAAGGTAATAGATCTGTCACAATTCCTACAACAAATGGCAATTTTATTATTTTAAGGTACCGTATGAGGCTAAAATCTGAAAATGTATCGGTACTGACATTTTGACATGACGCGACTCTAGGAGGAGTCTTACTTTGTATCGAAAGCCTGAGAATCTGTAAATTTTGTACGCGATGATGGGTTTTACAATCTGAAACTGAAATATACAGAAATTTGTGGAATTTAGCATTTATTTTAGTTTTTTGTTAAACATGGTGTAAATCCCACCCATTTTTCTTCATTAATTCAGATGAAATCACTATGCAATGGCATACAATTGTAATTTAACACATTAATTTGGTATTTTCTTAGAGATAATGGTATAATCCACTGAAATATATACTATTCTGGTGTGTGATTCAGTTTGTCTTTCTGTTGCCCAAGACTTGAATGTATTAGTGGCCTTTAAAACTGCTACAGGCATATGGGGTAGGCTTAGCTTTTGAGTCATTACTTCAATTTTGTCTCTTTTTTTTGGCATTTTATAGCCCAACTGTATATGTTATTGGACATTATGCATGTAAATGTGCTCCAAAGCAGCCTTATGGTCTACTGTGTGCCTCAAAAGTGTTGGAATTTAACAGAATGTCTTTTTTTCCATGAAAAATGAAAAAAATTCATGCATGAGTGATTTTGATATCTATACCTCACATTATGTGTATATTTTAGTTTGGTATATAGAAGGCAATGTTTGAAAACTTTACTTGATGGAAATATACCAAACTGTTAATTTATTTTGGCATTTTTTTCTAGTTTTGTATAACGCGTCTTAAAATCCTTGATTTCTATTAGCCGAATGGGTCTTTGCATGCAGGAATTGAACCGAAAAGATAATAGGTCCTTGCCAAAGCATCTGATTTTCCATTCGGTAAACCTTATTGGTCAGTTAGAAGTATTCGATAACTATTTTTGACAAATGTCGCGACTCTTTTAGGTGTCAGACCAGTCAGGAAATACTTCCGGGTCGTAGGGTGCTGAAATAGTTCTTTGAAAGAATCCAAAGTTTCTAGTTTGCATGTGTTTTTCCCAAGATTAGTTTCTATTTCATTGTTAAATCTAACCTGAGGTTAAAGTAGTATGTCTGTTGTCATGAATAGTAAATATTTTACTGTGTTTGTCAGGATTATTTCTTTGGAGAGTATGAGCACAGAGGTTAGGTAGAGATGTGATTTTGACAGATGTTTATTTCAAAATACGCATAGTGTGAATGAATGACGCGAAATGCTGAAAAACTGAATCGGTGTTTTATTCCATATATGGGACCGTTTGCTAGCCAAATGTGTTTAATACACAGAATAAAAGTGTATTTAAGGGAACGAATGTTGTGGAACTTGTGACTGATCTCCAAATATAGCCTATATTGCATTGTGTTCAATGGGCTGATTTTGACCGGTCTGACACCGTACATGAATTCAAAATGGCTGTTAAGGTGTTATTGTAACGCTTGCGTTAAGAGATCGCTCACAGGCCAACTCGTAGGAACCAATCGGACTGCAGTCAGATTTCAGAGCATAACATGTTTTATACAATTACTGTTTAATATGAATTTGCGGTGCAACTAACAATTGTCGTCTTTTGTTAGGGCGTCGTCTACTATTTGTCTACTGAAGGTGAAGGGTTCGAGCCCCCTATAAGGCAACATTTATTTAACCCATATTATGTAAATATTGTACAATTCTAGCATGGAATAAATCTGACTGGTTTCTACGAGCCTGCATGTGAGAACTCTGTTAATGCTGTTAAAAGGTGTTGATATTGCAAACAAAAATCTCACACCAACATTTGGCAGTTATCGTATTGAAAACATAAAGGTTATACTTGGACACAATTTAATTCAAAACAAAAAAAATATAGATACAGAAGCAAAAAAAACAACATACACACTCCAAATAACATAAAACCATTGATTAGCTTCAGACAGGAGTGTTACGGAACGTGAGGAATATTTGGTTTGTTTAAGGGTATATAGGTCTAATTACACTAAATCAACAGGATGTGCTCGCCTGGTGCATCGAAAGTAGTTCTGTATTAAAGAGTGCTAATCTTTTTTTCTTTAAAAACTTTTTTTAGTGCAGTTTCCTTTTATTTTTTGGCTGTAACTGTATTCTGAACATGTTGTTGATATTCGAAATCGCAGCTCATCATGTTTTTGACAGATTTTGATATAAATTTGAGAAGTGAAAGTAGACAGGGTATGAAATTGCAAGGGGTAAAAATAGTGTTGACCTTTGACCCGGTGTTAGTAAACAACTGAAGAAATGTTTCTTAGAAGGTATTAAACCCCCTATTTCCTTGTTGATGTTTAATAGCAGACATGTTTATTTGCATGATAAAGTAAGCTTCCCAGAATTCTAACGAGGTTTGAGTTTTTAACAGGTTGTCAACATTCTAACTTTACTATGGAAGGGCAATGGAGACTCATTTACGCTATTATAACCTATCCATCATAAGGTGTATACGTTCCTGTAAATTTGATAAAGAAACAGAACAGAATATATGTATGAAACTTTTATTATATTATGCTACCACTTATATTTAGTCAGTACTATGCTTGAATAATAATATATTTAGAAACTTGATACAAAATAATACACATACATTTAGAATATGACATAAGCTAAGTATATTATCAAGTTCGTATTACTTATTTAATCTAGTTCCACTGTTATATCAGGTGCTCGGTGTCGCATTGTTAATGTGTCATTATTGGGTTCCTAAATACACAAACAATAAACTTTGCCGATCCGGTTACTCCTATAACTGTTGAACCAAAGTACTCGTATATTTAATAGTAATAGTTTAGACATATGTATATTGAAAATGCTGCCCCACCTAAGTGTATCTATTGTTTCTCTAAACCGAATTTGTTTACGCATTAAAAGTTACTCATCTAAAATCCACACGTTTGGAATATACAACTGAATTGTGTTGGTGAATATTAGCAGAAAGCGATAACTTGATGGACTCCGAATTATAACATTATTATTGATCGCTCAGAACTGTACAGCTGAAGGGTTTTATCAATACAAATATAAACGACTGTAAAAGTACTACTACCTTTTCCTCATACTTCACAGATAATAACTGTCTATCATGTATCAAGATGATATACAATTAAAAAAGTCATTACATGCTTATCCTTGTTTAAAGAGACACTCGAGTAAGTCCTTACGAGTAGGTTTCGATCAGAATGTAAGTGATGAAGTTAGAATATTGTGATATCGTAAACATAGTATAAAACATGAGTAATAAATACAAATTAGACACTTACCCAGAGCTCCAGATAAGGTTTTGGTGTAAAGTGTGTTTTACACTCTGAAATTAAAGACAATTCTTAAATCAGAAATTCAATGCATTTATAGCACTGAAATTAAAGGCATATTAAAGAAATTTAAATGGTACATTACCATAATTGAAATGTGTTCGTTAACCTTTATCAATGCAGATAGTGTTATTAAACAAATGATAATGCGATTCTATTACAAAACCCTTCATAGACAAGCTATGTGAAGTTGACTGTGAGATCGTAGATCGTAGATCGACATTCAATATCGAGCTGGGTTTTCAATGTCAAGCTAGCTCTGAGATCGATATTCGGTTAAACTTATAAGAAGGCATACTGAATACAGAGCTGGGTTTGAATTTCGAGCTGGCTCTGAGATCGATATTCGTTGTAAACGTAAACCAAGGCATTATGAATGCAGAGCTGGGATTGAATACAGAGATGGCTCTGAGATCGATATTCGTTATAAACATACACAAAGTCATTTTGAATGCAGAGCTGGGTTTGAATTTCGAGCTGGCTCTGAGATCGATATTCGTTATAAACATACACTAAGGCATTATGAATGCAGAGTTGAGTTTGAATTTCGAGCTGACTCTGAGATCGATATTCGTTTTAAACTTACACCGAGTAATTCTGAATGCAGAGCTGTGTTTGAATACTGAGCTGGCTCTGAGATCGGTAATCGTTTTAAAAATACACAAAATCATTTTGAATGCAGAGCTGGGTTTGAATTTCGAGCTGGCTCTGAGATCGATATTCGTTTTAAACGTGAACCAAATCATTTTGAATATCGAGCTTGGTTTGAATTTCGAGATGGCTCTGAGATCGGTATTCGTTTTAAACGTATCAAGCCATTTTGAATATCGAGCTGGTCTTGAATTTCGAGCTGGCTCTGAGATCGTTATTCGTTTTAAACGTATAACAAGGCATTTCGAATACAGAGCAGGGTTTGAATTTCGAGCTGGCTCTGAGATCGATATTCGTTTTAAACATGCAAAAAGTCATTTTGAATGCAGAGCTGGGTTTGAATTTCGAGCTGGCTCTGAGATCGATATTCGTTTTAAACTTGAACCAAGTCATTTTGAATATCGAGCTGGGTTTGAATTTCGAGAGGCTCTGAGATCGATATTCGTTTTAAATGTATAACAATGCATTTTGAATACTGAGCTGGGTTTGAATTTGGAGCTGGCTCTGAGATAGATATTCGTTTTAAACGTACACCGAGGCATTATGAATGCAGAGCTTGGTTTGAATACAGAGCTGGCTCTGAGATGGATATTCGTTTAAACTTATAAGAAGGCATACTGAATACAGAGCTGGGTTTGAATTTGGAGCTGGCTCTGAGATCGATATTCGTTTTAAACGTACACCAAGGCATTATGAATGCAGAGCTGGGTTTGAATACAGAGATGGCTCTGAGATCGATATTCGTTATAAACATACACAAACTCATTTTGAATGCAGAGCTGGGTTGAATTTCGACCTGGCTATGAGATCAATATTCGGTTATAAACATACAATAAGGCATTATGAATGCAGAGCTGGGTTTGAATTTGGAGCTGACTCTGAGATCGATATTCGTTTAAACGTGAACCAAGTCATTTTGAATATCGAGCTGCGTTTAAATTTCGAGCTGGCTCTGAGATCGACATTAGATTTAAACATACACAAAGTCATTTTGAATGCAGAGCTGGGTTTGAATTTCGAGCTGGCTCTGAGATCGATATTCGTTTTAAACGTGAACCAAGTCATTTTGAATGCAGAGCTGTGTTTAAATACTGAGCTGGCTCTGAGATCAATATTCGTTTTAAACATACACAAAGTCAGTTTGAATGCAGAGCTGGGTTTGAATTTCGAGCTGGCTCTGAGATCGATATTCGTTTTAAACGTGAACCAAGTCATTTGGAATATCGAGCTGGGTTTGAATTTCGAGGTGGCTCTAAGATCGGTATTCGTTTTAAACGTATAACAAGCCATTTTGAATATCGAGCTAGGTTTGAATTTCGAGCTAGCTCTGAGATCGATATTCGTTTTAAACATAAAACAACGCATTTCGAATATCGAGCTAAGTTTGAATTTCGAGCATGCTCAGAGATCGATATCCGTTTAAAACATACACCAAGCCATTTTGATTATTGAACTGGATTTGAATTTCGAGATGGCTCTGAAATCGATATTCGTTACAAACATACAAGTCATTTTGAATGCAGAGCTGGGTTTGAATACAGAGGTGGCTCTGAAATCGATATTCGTTTTAAACTTACACCGAGTCATTTTGAATGCAGAACTGTGTTTGAATACTGAACTGGCTCTGAGATCGATTTCATTTTAAACACACACAGTCATTTTGAATGCAGAGCTGGGTTTGAATTTCCAACTAGCTGTGAGATCGATACTCGTTTTAAACGTGAACCAAGACATTTTTAATATCGAGCTTGCGTTGAATTTCGAGCTGGCTCTGAGATCGGTATTCATTTTAAACGCAAAAGTTGAACGTAGAAATCATTAAATTATCTGCCCTTTACTTGGAGGGTCAAGGTCACTTCTACATTTGCTTTGTCACGTTGCGATGTACCACCCAGGATACAACTATAAGTAAAGTTTGAAAGGTCTAGTGCATACAGTTTGTGAGAAAACGACCTAAACGCAAAACGTGAATGTTGACGGGAGTGGGGTGGGGGCAACGTAGCTATATGTGTAAGAAGTGACCATAAATAACACTGAAATGTAAAAGAAAAATATTTAAAAATGTGTTTCGAGTGGGTGGGGGAGGCGTGGGGTGAAGGAGGGGGTGGGATTGGGGGTGGCAACATAGCTTTATGTGTAAGAACTGACCAAAACAACACAGAAGTATGTACAGAAAATAAATAAAAAGAATTTTGAGGGGAGGTG